>OX638298.1:58924104-59524104 GCA_951812265.1 Taphrorychus bicolor | reverse complement strand
TAGGACTTATTGGCTACTTGGAATTACATAAAATATTTTCGTTATCTCATCACGATTTTCGCGAAAAAAAGATCAACAACTACTGCTCTTGCAAGTTTTATCCGACAATCTCTACAAAAAAATTGACTCTGTTGATCACAATCTTTTACTGGATAAGCTTGAATTATATGGTCTGAGAGGAAACTGCTCTCACCTCATTAGGTGATATCTTATAAACAGTATGTCAAACACCAGCGTGCTGCATCTGGTCAAGGTGATATTCAGGTAGGGGTAGCCCATGGTAGTGTCTTTGCAACAACTTAAACAATATTACTGCCTGCTATTGTAAATTTACAGACAATTTGACACTGCTATTTTCAGATGCAATGGGTGATTGTGATTAACATAATGTTCAACTTGTCTACATTAAATACCTATTTTACCTCTAATAAATTAATCTTCAATACTAAGCAGTCAGTGACTGACTGCTTAGACTAGCTTAGTACTCCACTAAGCAGTCAGTGACTGACTGCTTAGTGGAGTCAGTTGATAAAACTAAATGGTTAGTAAATCCAACAAGTCACATCTATCTTTCAAACTGTTGGGGATGCATATAGATATTGCTCTGAATTGGAGAGATCATGTTGATTCAGTTTGTTCAAATAGTGCAAAACACTGCTTTGCTATGCAGAGATTAAAGCCTGCAGTTAGCAAAACGGTCTTAAAATTATTTTATTTTTCTAATATTGAATTCATATTTAGATATGGTAGGTGCACCCCACATAAGAAAATGTGTATTTATAATTTAAAAGGGGTGCATCTGTACTAGGTTTGCAATAAAATATCGAGATGCATCCAAACCAACATTCATTAAACAATCCATTCTGTCCTTTCCCTTACTCTTCATCTATTCACCGAAATTCATTAGAGTAAACATTAGTGACGTTAAGTCTTCACTCTTTTTTCATAATCTCAATACTAAGTATGGGTGTGATCTTCAGTTACCTCACCATAGATTATAACTTTATAAGGCAAATCTATTATACAGGGTCAATAATGTATAACAAGGTGCCATTATAATCTCAGTTCTACAAATCAATTAAGACAATTTTACTTAAAAAAATGCCTTTCTACACACTCATTCTAAATGATATATAAATAAAAAGTAAAATTATTCAAGATCTGGCAAATTCACCAAGTGGAAAATTTCGCTCTTTGAAAGCACCTGAGGAAGCATAACACATTTATGGCCATTTCCACCAAGCAAATTTTAAGTAAACTTAAAGTTAAGGGCCCTTAAGCCATAGCTGTTAGCATGAGTAACCATGGTAATAATGGAAGCTTAACTAAGTCTACTTAAAAATTGCTTGATGAGAATTGCGAACGGCCCTTCATAATCTTACAAAGTAAGTAAAAGAATTGGATTCAAAATTGGAACAAGACATAGGGCATTCCATTAGATCCGGACAAACAGTAAAGGATTTCTATGCAAAAAAACTTTATGTTATGATATAAAAATATACACAAAATGATAACATCGGAGTTAAGCTGCAGTTCAATGAATAAATTATGACCTGACTGATGCCTGATAACTCAATATGTTCAGCAAAAAGTTCCCATAATAACTATAAATATAGGAACGTTTAAATCTGTTGTGGTAGTTCTTGGGTTATAAAAAAAGGTATCTCTTTACCAAACTTCTTTTAGTTACAGACGTTTTGTTTGATGCCTTTTAGCAGCTTTATCAGTGAAATTTGCACCTGAAGTATCAGAAGTATGTTTGAAGCAGGAAAAATTCATAACACAATAAAGGAAATGAACAGATTGAGTATTGACATGATGGGTATCAGCGAAATGAGATGGCAAGGAAATGGAGAATGCCAGATAGGAGATCATATAGTGTATTATGCTGGAAACAAAGAGAAAAATCACCTACGGGGAGTTGGATTTGTCATGAGGATTTGTCATTCCATTATTAGCTTCCTGTCATACTCTGACAGGGTTATTTCGCTAAAGCTCAGAGGAAAACCTTTTAACATAAATCTTATCCAAATATATGCCCCCACAGCGGACAAAAGTGAAGAAGAAGTAGAAGGCTTCTATTCTCAAATAAAAGAAGTACTTCAAAAACGTTAAAGCAAGAGAGGTAAACAGTAATGGGAGACTTCAATGCTAAGGTGGGACAAGGAAAGGAGGACGAAATAGTGGGTGACTTTGGCCTGGGATGGAGGAACGAAAGAGGAGATAGACTGGTACAATTCTGCAGAGAAGAATGCATGGTAATAACAAATACATTGTTCAAACTAGCACCAAGATGCTTGTACACTTTGAATGCACCAGCAGACAAACCAGATAATATAGTAAGAAATCAAATAGATTTTATCCTAATTAATCAGAGGTTTCGAAACAGCATACTCTCGATCAAATCTTACCCAGGAGCAGATGTTCCATCTGATCACACCCCCATAGTATGCGTACTGAGAGCTAAGCCAGGAAAGACTCAGGTTACCCCAGTCATAGAGAATTAGAAAAAATATGATGTCGACAAGCTGCAGGATAAGGAAGTACAACATGCAGTGGAAAGGATGATAAGTGAAGAATTATGGAAGACAACACTGGAGGAAGGTCAAATCGAATATACACGGACAGCTTTCAAAGAATAGGTGACCCAGGTTTGTGAGCAATTCCTGACCCCTAATAAAAACCAACAAAAGAAGAAGCAGTGGATCTATCAAAGACTCAGAAGAATTTCCTGGGTTGATCGAGTCACCAACAAAGAGGTCCTTTCAAGAATGAACTGCCAATTAACCCTCATGAATACCATAAAACAACGCAAACTTGAGTATTTGGGCCATGCCATGATGAGAAACCCTGTCAAGAGTGGTCTACTACAGCTGTTCCTGCAAAGTAAAGTGGAGGGAAGAAGAGGACTAGGTAGAAGGAGAATTTACTCCTGAACTTACAGAAGTGGTTTGGCATGACTTCCATTGAACTGTTCCCTGCTGCAGCCAACAAAGTGCGCATTGCCATAATGATAGCCAATGTCCAGAACGGATAAGGCCGATGAAGAAGAAGAATCAATGAAACTACTACATTTTATTATGATTAAAAACGAGAAACGGAGACAAAATGTTGGCATAAAATTTGATGTTGCACCTCATATTGAGAAAAACATCACATAAGGAGAAAAGAAGTCTGTCAATCACATGGTGGGTGTTGTGGTAAGCTTCTTTTTTCCCCCTTTTTATATTGTATTTATTATTATCTTTATTTTTATCTACAATTGTTGTTTAATCTTTAAGTTACTGCATAACTTTTCCTCTAACATTTTGTCTCACAAATTGTTTTTTATTATAATAAAATATTGTTGTAGTAATTTCACTGAGAAAGATGTTAAAAACCATGGAAATGTCTGGAACTAAAGGAAGTTTCGGAAGGAGGATGCTTTTTTTCTTACCAAATCATAGACCATAAGCTAAGAACTACCTCCCATATAACATATAATAACTTTAAGTGCATCTCCACAACTAATGTTACCAATTAAATTTACCTCAATACTAACAAGAACAAACAGAAAAAAACATTACTAAAGAGTAACCACTTTCAATAACTGAAAAAAGATAAGAAACATAATTTGGACAGATTTGAAACTCCATTGTTCTGAAAAAAAGAAAAAAACTCTCCATGCAAAAGGGCTCTGGAAAAATTCCTTTTTTAGTAATAAACACACCTTCTTCAGGCTCTTATCAACTTTTAAGGGCTCCTTGTAAAATATTAATAATACAGGGGAGTAGCTACCAGGGCGCTTATTTTTAAGGAAGGAGTGAAAGTGAAAGTGAGAATCGCTGGCCAATGAAATTCGTCAATGGAATTTTTTGACCAATCAAGGTTATCGAAATTCTCACTTTCACTTTCACTCCTTCCTTAAAAATAAGCGCCCAGGGTAGTAATTATATGATGCCATAATAATAGAGTCCATCAATATAAAAAAGAAAATGTTATTCAGATTAAATTAAGCCATTCACTTATTACTGTCATCAAGTAGGCTTTGGAAATTTTTATCATATCTTCTCAACATGTGCTAAAAAGAGATGGACAAAAAAAAATAAGGGTTTCAAAGGTAACTAGATGACAAAAGTAAGTGAATGGGTAATAAGTTTTGACACTGCTTTGATCTCCACAGGACTGGCTAGTAATGCTACTACTGTAAAAATACTAAAAATACAAACTTGAAGAGGGGTGTTGAGAGCTCTGAAGAACATTCTAAAGGCTTTCATCATCTCAATTTTCAGATCTACATTAAACATTAACTTTTATATAAAAACTAGAGCTTGCAAGTTCACTTGACAACAAAAACAGTGAGGTTAACTTAAGTGAGTTTACTAACCTTTTTTTTCACTTTCTGCAAACTTTTGATTTACCCAATATACCAAAAACGACCTATTCACTTTTAACACCCTAAACAAACACTCTTCGAGATGGTCAATGCAAGTAAGAGGAAAACGAAGAATACAATTCGATTTATAATATATAAAACAACAAACCCTGTTTTTCCTGGCGATAACCTTTCTTAACTAACGCATAAGGAGGTCAGATCAAAACAAATCACTTACCCAATAGTTTATTGCTCAAAAAGGATACTAAACAAGTTTTGTAATATTGTAATTGCTGTGGACAGTTACAATTCGATACCAGTTTTTATTTAAATTTATATAAAAAAATTCTTACCCCTTCCAGCAACAGGTGGCGACACGTGTTGAAGCTAAAAGGAAAAGCGCGCGAAAGCATTACTCCGGCGGAAGGCGATAGGTAAGGCACGGGCTTCAATTATTTATTCACAGTAGTACGGACTTGTGTAGACATGAGCATATCAAATAAAAACTGCTTTAATTGTATATTTCAAACAGTGATTGTGTAAGAAGGGACATTACAGAGTGATATCTTGTATTATCTACATTTATCAACTTTTAAACGACCTTTTGACTTCATATTTATATGCTTTGCTGGGGGCCTTTTCAGTACGTTGAAATTTGAAAAACAGATATCTTAATCAAAATGAGGTATTTTTTCCATAAATTACGGATTGATAAGATATTAAACAAAACAATTAGATACGAACATTATTTTTGTCTACGTCTGTCTATTCTACGAACGGACTAATGGTACGTGGTACGCACGATCAGTTAACTTTACAGGTTGCCTCATTTCTTAGAGAGAGAACCACCTGTATACGTCAGTCAACGTCACAAGAATTCATTTCCGCCATTTCCCCTATGCTTCTGTAAAGCGTTGGGTTAATTTTTTTTATTAAAACTGAGTTTTGTTAAGGTTTTTGGTATTTTTGTGTGCTGAAACCAAGACGTTATTTCCTACATTATTACTATATTACAGAGTGAAGTCCATTTTTAATATTTTTATAAATTTTCTGCTTTATACTAATTGAGTTTGGTAACTACATCCCGAGCGCTCCGGATATCAGTCTATCTCACTCTAGCTTGTTAAGATTTTGCGAGATGGTCTGTGTCCGCAACGCTCGGATGGAATTACCGAACTGCCGAACTATATCATACCTATATGTTTTTTCTACGACCATGTAAAAATAAACAACTTTCGTCATACCTTGCCGAAAACGTAACTTTCGTCTCTAGTGAGAGAAAATCCCATAACGTTAACTTTCGTCTCTAGTGACGAAAGTAAGTTGTTCTAATTTCGCCTGTATATCGGCAATTAAATGCGATTCAACTGATCTAATCTTGTTAAACACCATGGAAAATAGTAATATCACACAAAAATATGTATATTTTGTCTTACAGGGTCTCAGAAAAGCAAATTAAAGTGTTGAAAATTTGATCAAACGAAACTCAGTGACAATCGAGGTGGCGTTGATTATTATTTGTTCCGTTGTTCGGAGGAGCATGGCGCAGGGTTCGATGCAACATCAATTTTCAAATACTGAATTTCAAAGATTCAATTTAAAAGTGTAATATGATATCAAATTTTGTATATTAACAATTATATTGCGCAATATAACTAATAAACCAATTATTCATTAATAATTGCAATAGTTGGCGAATACATAGCATGGCGGCGGCGCATCGGACATCGAGTAAGAAGAGAGAAAGAAATACTCTATAGAGATTATTTTTAAAGTAAATGGGGAACTAATGTTAGCATGGTCGAAGAAAAAGTACAGTGTTCTACTCGTCAAAAAAGCATTTTCGTCACTCGTTGAACAATATACTATTAACCCTATTTTCTTAGCCGTTTTGTCAAGTTTATTTCCGACATTTAGGAAGTATTCTGAATGAAACTATTACTTTGCATGGTGTAAAATAAGTCTAAATAAACCCCAAATTTATAATAGTGTGCTGTGTTGCCAAATTTCTGCGTTCTCATTAAAGTTGTTTATTATACCTGTATTTGTTGTTGGATAAATAGAGGAAAAAAGGACAGTTGCTATATCGAAATCTTTGACATTTGCCATATGATTTTAGAGATTCGCGTAGAACGATGCATACTGTCGCGCAGTGTCCCCCCAGCCGATAATAATAATCCGTATTAATCCGTTTAAGCGGTGGTCGTTGCGTGGGGGCGGCTGTGTTCGCGGCTGCGGCCGTGTTGCCGCCGTGTCTGCGGAGGAGATTCGACTACGTGGATGTTCTAAGTCCAACGTATCTTCTTGCGCCAAATCTCTTTTACCACGCTGCAAGGGGGACCCAACTCTTGGAAAGGATCTATTGTCCCTTAGGTCGCTAATTTAAATAATGTAAAATTTTATTGTTTTAGAGATGCCAGCAAGGTTTTATGGTTTAAAACAAAAACCTGCAAAAAGCCAAAAAAAAAAACTAATTGAAAAGTAATTAAGGAAGAATAAAATTAAAAATTAAAAAAGACAATTTTTAGTTTTCTCCAGAATCTGAAATAAAATAGCGGCGGACGTGAACTTATTGCAAACAAGCTCAGTGGTCCCCAGAAACGTGCTTAACGGGTACACGATTTCTTACTAGATTGGAAAAACTACAACAAAGAAAACTAAACTAACGACGCAGTGTAGAAGAGAACAGAATTCTGCCAGTAACTGGGATCCTCGATATTATGGAGAGCACAACACTACTATAATATACTAAAAGTTTCAACTTCTACAACTACTCTACAAATACTTAATTGCCGGTAGTCTCCTGCGTCTGCCAAGTATCCGCTAGCTGCAAGAAAATGGCCTATTCAGGAAAAGGGCAGAGGTGGGTTGACACTATGTGGCACAACCGAAAAAACACTCCACGAAACTTTTCGTAGGCGGGCAATGAGCGGTGTAATTGTTTTGGCACTAATTAAAGATAAAAATAATTAGCGCGGCGGACATAAAAACGGGATTTACAAAGGGGAAAAAATTACGAATTGGCGATAATCAGAACGGCGGAGCCAAGGACTTTTCTCGCGGTAAAATTCGAACTTTTTTGTCTTCCCGGTTAATCGTCGCTTTTTTGATCGTAACTCTATCGAGTTCAAATCGCGTCTTTTTTCTTTCGAGTGTCGAAGATCGTCTTCTTTTTTCGGCCACCCCCTCGGTACGTCTCTTCCCCGAAAGGGTACTCTAGAAAAATCAATACCACCCTGACCAGTGGCGATTATATGGCGCTTTGGACAACGCGGGCACAAATTCACTAAATGAGCTTTTCTGGAAAATGTGCTGGAAAAAGAAAATTGAAAATGTGATCATTGGACAGAAGAAACGATGCTCTCCAAAATGACACCTCACATGACATAGTTCAATTGACAATTAAAGGTTTTTTTTGAAATTAAATGTTAATTTCCTGGATCAGTCAATTAAGATATTAATTGCTCGAATTTACAATCAAAGGATCAGAAATTAAAAGCTCTATCTGCTGAGAGAATAAGATTTTAATTTCAATTAACGATATTCGCAAAGTCGCCTTAATTACTAAACTATTGTTCGGGTCACGTACAGGTCTGAAATTCTTTCAAGGGCCATAAATCATTAAAAGGGCGCTTTTGCCGGTCAAAAAAGAAGGGCAATTGTAGTGACCATATTTTATGGCCGGAATTCCCAAGAAATTGTGAAAGTGCCTGTCCAACACTAACAAAGGAAATGCTCTTGACGAAAATAAAAAATATTGCAAACACATGTGCATTTAGGGCCTCATTGGTCTGGTTTATTTCGAAAACCGAAAAATAGAAAAAACTTCCATAAGATTAAAGCTTAAAAGCTTCGAAAAATGGCTTACAGAGTTGCCACGTTTCCACACATTAACTCAAATGCAAACAGAGAGGTCAGCTTGCACAACACCCCCCTCTGTAGGCGAAAACTTGATTAAAGAAAAAGAAATATTTTCTTTGATAAGTTTGAGCAAAAAACAAAAAGATATCTAAATGTGTAGAAATAAATTTAAATATGCTAATGATTATGCTAATCGACAGATATTGTCAACATTAACAGTTAGAGTTCTCTTCTAGGATATGTTGTATGGAATGCAGCTCGGTAGTTAACTGCTTACGAACGGAGCGTACTGTAGAGCTTACAGCTTCGATGCTATCTAGCGTCAGGAAAGCTTCGGTCACCATTTCATCAATCCGGTTAAATTCCTGGGAATTTCTAAATCCGGAGAACCTGGTTGCTCTGGCTTTAAGGTCTGCAATTGTTTTAACAATGCTGTCAATTTTTTGAAGTGCAGCATACTCAGCTTCGAATTTATTTCCTGGAATTTCTTTTTCCTCAGATCCTGGCTCTTCTTGAGAGTGATTAGGCTTATTAATCGCTTCTACCGCTGGCACAATATCCACCTCAGTACTTACTCTGGATTCTGGGAATTCAAAACCCTCAAGGTAATTCAAAAGGTCTGAGTCGTGTTCAGGCTGTTCGTCTTCAAATTTGGGACTGTTTGGCGCAGTTTGGGGCAAAGGGGCATCAGATGGCTGTTCCTGCGGTTTTGTTTCATAACATTTATGGCAGTTTTGAACGTAGCTAGCCACATCTCTGTGCATCCCAGGCCAAAAGTATTGCTCTCTAATGTTGCGTAACGTCTGTTTTTGGGATAAATGTTTAGTTCGGCCCTGTGAAACATGACATTCGGAAATAACTTGTGCCGAGAGGTTATAGGGCACTACCAATCGATTTCCGGCTACTTGTTTCCTAAATAAAAGGTTGTCTTGCACGGTAAATCGTCGCAGTAACCTCTTCTGTGCAGGAAGTAGATCTTCAGGTTTCCTGCTCTCCAATAACTTTACAAAGGACTTGGTGTTTCTTAGTTGCCTTACTTTTTTCTGTCCTCGAGCTACTTGACTAAATAAGGTAGCTTCAGTAACCTCGTAAACTCCTGCTTCCTCTTGGTGAAAATCCTGAGACTGTTGAGCTCTATGTCTCGCTTTGTCCAGCTGCTTTGCAATAGGACCTTTGTCAGGATTTCTCTTAAGGTATTTGCTTCGTTTAGATGTGGTTTCTTCTGAGCTTTCTTTATCAAAGCGTGCTTCGTGGACCGAGTTGTACATTACTGGCACTGTCTTTCTAGTAGGTTGTGGTCTAGGGGTCTCATTTTGTCTAACATGGTTTGATGGAGGTCCATTCCGATGGGCATTAAAATGTTTGTTTCTCTTAAGCCGGTCCTGTCGTCGGGGTTGATTTCTATGCTGGGGTACCTGCTTCTCTATATCGGCTAGGTCCTTTTCTAGAGTAGCCGTTACGGTCATTAACCGTTCTATGCTCTCAATTGGCATGAATCTGACCCGAAGTCGAAGGGCTGGACGTAATAAAGTTATTATCAAACATATTAATTCGCTCTCTGAACCTTGGGGAAAAATGCGATAAAAAAGGGCACGTTTTCCTAAGATGAATAACTCCGCTGATTCGGTAGTTTGACTTTTTCCATATAACTGTGCTTTACAGGACATTATTATTTCCACGCTGTCATAACGGTTAACTAATAATTGACCAAATTCCAAATACGTGATTGGATACTGTTGTAGGGGTTTAAACCAATCACGCGCTGCTCCTCTCATTTGTGCCGCTGCTATGCAAACTTTCTCAACATCACTAACGATGTGGTTGCGAAGAAAATATTCCTCAAGTTCGCTCAAAAAATGCTTTGGACACTCATGAGGTTTTCCGCTAAATGTGCGACTAAATGGAACTGGATTAGTGTTTCCCATTCGCTGTAAAATTTGGCTCATAGCGTTAGAGAAAATTTCTATTATCTGCGTAACGCTAGCACTATCATCTAGGTGATTTTCGTGGTTTCTGATAGAAGGGTTATTGTGGGGCTCATCACTATTTCCCGAATTAAATTGGTCGATCCTTTCAAGAGGCGATCTATTTTCTGTAGATGTTGGGGTCGTTCTCACATATTCCATACTCGCTTCACTGCGAGGGTAATTTAAATTACTTGACTTTTCTGCCTCTGAGTAATCTAAACAACTTGAGTTCCCCACCAGGGATGCCATGTCGCGCCGTGTCCCCCCAGCCGATAATGATAATAATCCGTATTAATCCGTTTAATCGGTGGTCGTTGCGTGGGGGGCGGCTGTGTTCGCGGCTGCCGCCGTGTTGCCGCCGTGTCTTCGGAGGAGATTCGACTACGTGGATGTTCTAAGTCCAACGTATCTTCTTGCGCCGAATCTCTTTTACCACGCTGCAAGGGGGACCCAACTCTTGGAAAGGATCTATTGTCCCTTAGGTCGCTAATTTAAATAATGTAAAATTTTATTGTTTTAGAGATGCCAGCAAGGTTTTATGGTTTAAGACAAAAACCTGCAAAAAGCCAAAAAAAAAACTAATTGAATAGTAATTAAGGAAGAATAAAATTAAAAATTAAAAAAGACAATTTTTAGTTTTCTCCAGAATCTGAAATAAAATAGCGGCGGACGTGAACTTTTTGCAAACAAGCTCAGTGGTCCCCAGAAACGTGTTTGACGGGTACACGAGTTCTTACTAAATTGGAAAAACACAACAAAGAAAACTAAACTAACGACGCAGTGTAGAAGAGAAAGGAATTCTGCCAATAGCTGGGATCCTCGATATTATGGAGAGCACAACACTACTATAATATACTAAAAGTTTCAACTTCTACAACTACTCTACAAATACTTAATTGCCGGTAGTCTCCTGCGTCTGCAAAGTATCCACTATCTGCAAGAAAATGGCCTATTCAGGAAAAGGGCAGATGTGGGTTGACACTATGTGGCACAACCGAAAAAACACTCCACGAAACTTTTCGTAGGCGGGCAATGAGCGGTGTAATTGTTTTGGCACTAATTAAAGATAAAAATAATTAGCGCGGCGAACTTAAAACGGGATTCAAAAAGGGGAAAAAATTACGAATTGGCGATAATCAGAACGGCGGAGCCAAGGACTTTTCTCGCGGTAAAATTCGAACTTTTTTGTCTTCCCGGTTAATCGTCGCTTTTAGAGCGTAACTCTATTGAGTTCAAAACGCGTCGTTTTTTTTTCGAGTGTCGAAGATCGTCTTCTTTTTTCGGCCACCCCCTCGGTACGTCTCTTCCCCGAAAGGGTACTCTAGAAAAATCAATACCACCCTGACCAGTGGCGATTATATGGCGCTTTGGACAACGCGGGCACAAATTCACTAAATGAGCTTTTCTGGAAAATGTGCTGGAAAAAGAAAATTGAAAATGTGATCATTGGACAGAAGAAACAATGCTCTCCAAAATGACACCTCACATGACATAGTTCAATTGACAATTAAAGGTTTTTTTTGAAATTAAATGTTAATTTCCTGGCTCAGTCAATTAAGATATTAATTGCTCGAATTTACAATCAAAGGATCAGAAATTAAAAGCTCTATCTGCTGAGAGAATAAGATTTTAATTTCAATTAACGATATTCGCAAAGTCGCCTTAATTACTAAACTATTGTTCGGGTCACGTACAGGTCTGAAATTCTTTCAAGGGCCATAAATCATTAAAAGGGCGCCTTTGCCGGTCAAAAAAGAAGGGCAATTGTAGTGACCATATTTTATGGCCGGAATTCCCAAGAAATTGTGAAAGTGCCTGTCCAACACTAACAAAGGAAATGCTCTTGACGAAAATAAAAAATATTGCAAACACATGTGCATTTAGGGCCTCATTGGTCTGGTTTATTTCGAAAACCGAAAAATAGAAAAAACTTCCATAAGATTAAAGCTTAAAAGCTTCGAAAAATGGCTTACAGAGTTGCCACGTTTCCACACATTAACTCAAATACAAACAGAGAGGTCAGCTTGCACAACAATACATATATAAAAAAAATGGAATGCAGTGTGCACTGCGGCAACACTGTGGATCCGCAATATACGCCATATCCGCACATGGGGACGTACCGTTACAACAGCAACAGCGTTTTCGGGTGACGCCTTTAAGGTGCTTCTCAATACAGCTTCTTGCTTCGTGCGTCTGACGTCATTAATTTTCCATTGGTTAGAATTGACAGAAGCAAAATTTAAAAATAACAAGAAGGACTATCGGAAACGGAGCGTTCTCATTGCAGCTTCAAAACGTTGCTATTTCGGCCAGTGTCACCTGCGTGTCGTATCTCGGTCATTTGCAATTTGCAATATTTAAAAATATGAATTGATGTTATTATTACAAAAATTATAAAAAAATAATTGTTTTTGAATTTGTGCTAAAGTGGAGTTCACTTTCGTAGTATCCAGAAAACTTACTAGTTTTGATCACTACATTTAAGTATTTAGCATGTATATATTGTTTCGAACTCGGGGTTCAATAATTCCAGTATAACGATTTAACACGAAAACACTATTTATTTATTCCACAAATACACACGACTACTACTTAACTCACTACTTAAGACTTTATAGCCTTCTATTATCGCTTCGTACTTTAGCATACTTATAGCTCGCTTAAAATAAGACTACTACTAACCGCGCGCTCTATGCGCCTTTTATACACAATCCTAAAATTACAGAAAAACCTAGAAAGTTCTTGATAAGAATTCTTGAATAATCTCACATAAAAAAAGGTTGTAAACAACAAACTGCCTTCTAGATAAACCGAGCAATAAATCACTCGTGTCAGCCATGACGCAGCGCGGATAGGTCGCGAAGCTCCACCAACCACACGCGTTGCCCCGCCTCCGATGCGGCGTCGCTGCGAATGGTAACAATATAGAAAAAATATAAAAAAAAATTAGGAGTGGTTAAGTTACCAAAAGCTCAAAATTAAAAGATGTTTTGTTTTTGGATGTTTATTGCCTTTACAGGTAAAATAATTAACTAAACAAACCTGTTCTAGATCCATTTTGCACACTCTTTCTGAAGTTTTAATATTTTAAACGATTACAAAACAAAGGGGTTTTGGGAACCGTTTATTATGTTTCTGTGTCAAACGCACAAAACAGAAGTTGAGAATTTTTAACTTCTGGCAGGCTGTTATTTTTAAATATGGCTTCTACCAATAGAAAATTAAGACGTCAGACGCAGGAAGCAAGAAGCTGTAATGAGAACGCGCCTTAAGACTGCTCTGAGACTTCTAGGAGTATTGCTATCCTTTCATTCTCATTGAGAAAACAAAAGATGAGAATACTCTACAAAGCGCTCTAGAGTGGTCATCCAGAAACGACCTTAGTTCTATTAAAAAAAGCAACAAGCCTCAAGCATGTAAAAATATTGTTGTGCAAATTAAACTCTCGATTTACATACGTATGAGTTCATATGTGGCAACCATCGAGCTAATCTGGAGATCCATTCTTGTTTTACAGTTTTGGCTTCCTTTTTTTAGCAGTGGCAACCTTTTAAACTGGTGACGATATCCGCCGGCAGTTACGTCAAATTATAGCAAAACAGTTGTCACTGTCATTACTTTATTATTTCTTATTTCCAATCCAATCGGATGTCGATTATATCCATCTCCTAGATAGAGCGTTAGGGTTCCCAGCCTTTATAGCTGACTCAGCTCTAAGGTTTTTTAAAATTTAATTAACTTTCAATCTAACAAAAAACAATCGTCATAATCAATATACGGTCCGGCTTTAAGTTGCCACGACGCTTGTAAGACATGCTCTGACGATAACATTACGTCATGGGAACCTTAAGAGTGCCGGACTTCCGGCCAAAAAACGGGACTATTTTTAGAGAAATATTGGCGTCTGTTGGCTCTGTCCATATCTTCTAGGTCATTAGGTGGCAACTTGACATCTCTATATGCCATTTTTTCAAGCGGTTAGGCTTAAATGCTTGAAGCTTATTGAAATGATTCTGTACAATTTGATAGCGTTTTTCGAGCGAAAATCTCAAATTGCGCTGCTATACTTTTTTAGTGCAGTTTCCAGTGAAAGAAGAAAACAGCGAATGCTGCCAAGGTCTGCCGTCAATTGTCAACTGTAATTTTATAGGCTTTGAATAGGTAGTGTCGCGCCGTGTCCCCCCCCCACCCCTTCGCTAATCATCGGTCGTTGCGTGGGGGCAGCTGTGTTCGAGGCTGCTGTGTTGCCGTCGCCGCCGTGTTTGCGGAGATTCGACTCTCGACTTGTGGATGTTCTAATATCTTCGTGTGCCAAATCTCTTTTACCACGCTGCAAGGGGGACCCAACTCTCGGAAAGGTTTTTTTTTTGTTGCGCCTTAGGTCGCTAATTATGGGGGCAAAAGGCCGATAATTAATCCGTGGCGTTTCAGCTTTGTAGCGAAAAAACACTTCCATGGTATTGCCAATCGGATATAATTAATAAATGTTAATTTAAATAAGATAAAATTTAATATTTTGCGGATGTCAGCAAGGTTTTATTGTTTAAGACCAAACCTGCAAAATGCCTTAAAAAAAACTAATCTAATATATAGTACTTAATTAAATAGAAATAATAAAAAAAAAACAATTTTCAGTTTTCTCAGGAATCTGAAATAAAATAGCAACGGACGTGAACTTTTCACGATAACCTCAGTGGTCCCCAGAAACGTGCTTGACGGGTACACGATTTCTTACTAAAATTGAAAAAACAACCAAACAAAGAAAACTATACTAACGACGCAGTGTAGAAGAGAAAAGAATTATGGTGAGCAAAACACTACTATAATATACTAAATGTTTGAACTTCTACAAATACTTAATTGCCGGTAGTCTCCTGTTGCCGGTAGTCTCCTGCGTCTGCAAACTATCCGTTATCTGCAAGAAAATGGCCTATTCAGGAAAAGGGCAGAGTTGGGTTGACACTATATGACACAACCGAAAAAAAAACATTCCACGAAACTTTCCGTTGGCGTTCAATAAGCGGTTTACTTGTTTTGGCACTAATTTAAAATATAAATAATTAGCGCGGCGGACTTAAAACGGGATTCAAAAAGGTGCTGTTAGAAAAATTACGAATTGGCGATAATCAGAACGGCGGAGCCAAGGACTGACTTCTTTCTCGTGGTAAAATTCGAGCTTTTCCGTCGTCCCGGTTAGATCGTCGTTTTTAGATCGTAATCATCTCTCTCTTTACGAAGATCTTCGGAACCACCCACTACTTCTCATCACTCGATCACCTAACCGGTGGCGACTATATGGCGCTTCGGACAGCGCGATCATACATTTAGAAAATTAGCTTTTCTGGAAAATCTGCTGGAAGAAGAAAATTGAACTTGTTATCATTGGACAAAATAAATGATGCTTTTTAAAATGACACCTCACTTAACATAGTTTAATTGACAATTAAAGCTTTTTATTTAAATTGGCCGTTAATTTCCTAGTCCAGTCAATTAAGACATAAATTTCTCGAATTTACATTCAAAGGATGAGAAATTAAAAGCTCTATCTGATGAGAGAATAAGATTTAATTTCAATTAACGATATTCGCAAAATCGCTTTAATAACTAAACTATTGTTCGGGTCACGTTCAGGTCTGAAATTCTTTCGAGGGCCATAAACCACTAAAAGGGCGCTTTTGCCGGGTAAAGAAGAAGGGCAATTGTAGGGTTAAACTAACAAAAGAAATGCTCTTCGACGAAAATTAAAAATATTGCAACCATATGTGCATTTAGGGACTCATGGGGCTGGTTTATTCAGAAAACCAAAAAACAGAAAAGTTCCATAAGTTAAAACTTAGAAGCTTCAAAAAATGGCTTACGGAGTTGCCATGCTACCATACATGAATTCGTATGTAAATAAAAATTTCAGTTTGCACAACAGTAGACAATGGAATCCGCGCGCGCAATTCACCGTTCCATTGATAACTGTTACCAAAAATGATGAGACGCCATGTTTAAGACGAACACTAAATGTTTCGTTGGCTATGTGTTTTTTGCAATAAATTGTATTTTCCAACACTTTAATATTATAAATAATTGTGTTGTTTACAATGGTGGGTGACTTTAATATTATTAATAATTGTGTTGTTTATAATGGTGGGATGTGCAGCTTACGGTTGTCAAAGCAGCGGCTATAGAAAGGAGCCTGGAGCGACGTTTCACAGGTAAACAGATAATGGCGTTTTTCAGCAACAATTAAATTATCTCAAATAACTCTAAAACCAGTTATTTTTGATCCAAATGTATATACCGTAGTGAAGTCAATAATGCTATTTTGGGAAATATTTTTTTAATCCTGTAGACAGTTTTTTTATTTAAACTTTTGAGCAGTTTTTTCACTGGAGTAGGAGATGTAATCTCAGGGGTATCAACGACTATTAATTCACAAATATTTTTATTTATTTAATAGAAAGTCGATGTTTGCTAATAATATTACGTTATTACGTATAATATTACTAATGTTGCAAATAGTAATTTAGTTCCATTATTATTTTTAATAAAATATTTTCTTATGTGCTACAATACCAATGCTGCGCCACTGGCATTTTCACACTGGACAGATTGGAGCAAACTGGTAACAGACGCCGGTCTTGTATGCTACTTCCTCTGTCTACCTATTCAAAGGCCTTTTAGGTTTGTTGTTTCCAGGGCTGCCAGACTGGTCGCCAAATAGCCGACATTAAGTTCACAAATTTGACCAAAAAGAAAAGTTTGGCGACTGGCGACTAAATGGGCGATTTTGCGACAATTGGCAATTGGCTATTTATACGACTATTGAGAATGAAAGAGTAATACAAATGATTGAAAATGTATGTGATATTCCTTGTGTATCTATACCTGTTTAAAATTTAAGTTTAGATTGCTAATTGGTTAAATAAAATGTTAATAAATGCCTTAAATTTGTGTCATTTTTTCATATTTTTTTTTACTAACCTTAAAACAAAATTTAGAACTGAGTATTGTGTTGGTTTAGAGTTGGCAGAGCTGGGGATCTGATATTTATTTTGGTGATTGCTCAACGTAAAAAACTGGCAACCCTGCTTGTTTCTTGTCATTTGTATCGGCGACGGTCTGACGGCCATTTTGCAATATCTTTCATTTCATCATTTCAATAGAAATTAAAAATTTATGAGTTTTTTATGGGTGTTTGTGTAGGTGTGTTCTTTGTTTAATATACGATTTTAAAGGTAAAAATAGAAAAATTTTCAACTTTTTTTAGTCTAGAGTAAAATACAATATCAATATTCGAGACCTTAAATATAATATAGCAGAAGAAACCGACATAATCAAGCACAGAAGCTTTACCTCACACGCTGATTTCTCCCTTTTGGGTATTGGAAGGTGGGCAGAAGCCACAACAGCTCGCAATTACTTAAATGGTGAATATGAGCGACGACAAAGGTATGGCCCCTTCGTTTTGAGAAGTATAGTAAAAAGCCTGCTATTTATTTTTTTCCTTTAAAATCAGAAAAAGAACGCGACCGTAGCCGTGAAAGGGATCGTCGCCGTCGCTCCCGTTCCCGAGAACACAGGCGTCGTTCTAGGACTCGATCAAGAGAGAGGCCTGAAAGGAGGAGAAGTCGATCCAGGTCCCCCAGGGGCCATAATAAAAGTAAGTGAAGTACCTACCTAGATATTTGAAATCAATCTAGATTTATATATACCCAATTCACTTATTTTTGGCATCTTGTTACCTTTGAAATCTTCATTTTTTTTCCCTATCTCTTTTTGACACATCTTGAGAAGATAAAAATGTCAAAGTCAGATTTCTAATGCCTACTTGAGGACAATAATAAGTGAATGTTTATACTTTGCTACTTCAATTGCTTGTTATTTGTGGTGAGATATATTATTTCCACCAACACAGCAACAACAAAACACCAGAGACTTATAAAAGCCAGGAGCAACAGAAGAGCTTCAGAAAAGCGGCTGGAACACTTTACGGAAATTGTTATTACTCTTTTTTTGGTGATTTTAGTTTTGGAATTAACAAAATAAAATAGAAAATTATAGATCATGGCAGAATTTGATATGTTGTTTTAAAGCCCTTGATATACCTAGTGATGCCATAAAATATATGGCACATGCCCAGAGCATATGCAGTGATGTTGTAATTAGTTGCTCACACAATGTAACAATTTTATTACCACTTATTATTAAAAAGTTTGTTAAAAGTCATTACCTGAAACTTTTTAATAATATTTTTTTTCATTCCACAAAACGACGCGAGAATGATGAAAATGGCGGGCGGAAGTACTGTACCTAGAAATTCGGTCGACGAAAAAGTTTACTATTTCTGCTGCAAAACAAAAGTGGCGAGTACTCAGTTATGTGTCGTCTGTGGCAAGCTGTACCACCGATCTTGCGTAACAAGAGATTGGTCGGATAAAGTAATCTACATGGACGAAACAAGACTAAAATGTGTCGAGCACGGTGACTATAACCTCACTCGGTAAAACAATGAAACCAAGGACAACCCAACTGGCCCAAGAGTTAATATCGAAAGGGAACTGGAGATACAATACCTGAAAGATTTACTCATGGAAGTGAGAAGCAAAAACACAGCTCTGGACGAAAACAACGCCTACTCAAGGAAAAAGTGGTTTTCCTTGAAGAAAAACTACTACAACAGGCAAAATGTAAACAAGGCGAACAGGCCGGAGCACATGCGCAAGCCAAACCAAAACAAAAACAAAAACAAAGCAACTTGCGGGAGCCACAGCTCTCGCAGAACGTGACAACTGCCTTTGCAAATGCTGCCGATAGTGAGAGCGGCTTTGACTATGAAGCGGCAAATGGCGATACTCGACCAAATAAGCCACTAAAACCCCAACCTACAAGCGCCGAACGTGATGCTTTGAGCGAGTCGGACAAAGACAATGAAGGATTCACGTTGATAAAAACAAAAAAGCGAAACAAACAGAGATGGCACGAGCTAAGAAAAAGAAACCAGATGCAGGGAAACCGAACAGGCGAACTTGAGTTTGAGGCAAATTCAAACGAGGGTAAAAAAGCATGGATCTTCCTCAAGAAATTGCCAGAACATGTAACTGAAGAAAAAATCACAAGCCACATAACAAAACATGGAAAAATTGCAACGGACAAAATAAGCGTCAAACAATGTGTTCCTAAAATACAAAGAGGGAGCAAAAAGTTCTTTATGGTCGGTGTTGCCTATGAATATAAGGAAGTGATTGATAATCCAGATTTCTGGCCCAATGGTGTAACCTTCCAAAAATTCCACTTTGGGCTAGGCCGAAATTTTTTAGATTATTCCAAAACACCACCAATACAAACGGAAACAGCATAGAACAACATCTTAAGGAAAACAGCAAGAATACTGGCAAGATGAGAAATGTCTCAAAAAACAATGTACAGCACCTGTGTGCACCAACCATCCTACACTGGAATGTTCAAAGCCTTAATAATAAGACCCAGGAAGTCGCGGTTGCCCTTTCTGAAGTTGACCCGGATATCTTCTGCGTTACGGAACACTGGCTTCAGAACCGAGACCTGGAACAACTACAGCTGACGGGATATAACATGGCCACCTACTCTACAGGGGAGGGGGTACGGCGATCAATGGCAGAAAGAACCTCCTGACGCCACAGGCAATCCATGCCCGAACAACACCTCAAGAAAAACACTTTGAATATAGCGCCATTACCTATGAAGCCAACCGCCATTCCTACACTATTGTTACATTGTACCGCTCACCAACAGGCAACTTAGACATATTTGTAGGTAATCTATATGACTTACTAGATGAAATTTATAAACAAAACGCGTATATCTTAGTGTGCGGTGACTTTAATGTAGATTTCCTGAATGATTGTCCTAATTCAAACTTGATAACTCAAATGCTATCAAGCTTTGGACTGTCATCCAATGTTAGGGGTATCACTAGGGCTGGACGGGGCACTGGGACACAAGTAGACAATATATTTAGTAACATCCCCATGGGAACAGTAAGAGGAGACATATATATCACAAACATATCTGACCATTATGGTCAAACCATAAGGGTCCTATCTACAAACAAACAAACTAAGGCAAAATGCCAAAAAAAACGTTTTTTTAATGATACAAATACAGAACTGTTTATCAACTACTTAACAGGTGAAAACTGGGAAGATATCTATATGGAACATGATGTGACTCTAAAGTATGACATATTTCACAATATCCTCTATTTCCACTTCAACCAGGCCTTTCCACTTAGCTCATGTACGGCGCAAAAAGATAAACCTTGGATTACCAAGGAAATAAAAGAGTATGCTCAGCGTGTTAAGGACATGTACGTATGGTACAAAATTACCAATAGTCAAGCAAACTTGGACATGTACAAAATAGAAAGAAAAAACTATAGAAAATTTCTTGCCCTATATCAAATAACACTAAATGAAAATACTATTGCAAACTCAAAAAATAAAACCAAAACTGCTTGGGGTATCTTTAAAAATCTAACATCAAGTAAAGAAAGTAATAATATAATCCTGAAAAATAATAATCTCTTAATAGAAGACCCAACTATCGTGGCAAACTTGCTCTCAGACAAATTTAACATCTTTGGACCGGCCCCTCCGGATTGCAATACTGGAGCTGTGGTGGAGAGTCCCACCTCAATATTTCTTAGACCAGTCGATGATCGCGAAATATTTAGAATCACAATGGACCTCCCAAATAAATACTCGGCAGGTTTGGACGAGTTTCCTATTGTAACAATCAAACGCGCTGCTTCTCACATCTCAGCTCCACTGGCACACATCATAAATGAATGCTTTAGTAACGGGCTTTTCCCAGACGCATTAAAGCGTACCACAAGAAGGGCGACAAAAAGGACATAAATAATTATAGACCGATCTCCCTCCTCTCCTCAGTGTCGAAGATCTTTGAGAGGGTCATTTACGGTAGGCTTATGGATTTTCTACAACAGCATGCAATAGTGGCTGAACACCAGTATGGCTTCATGCCAAATAGATCCACACAACTGGCGTTATTCAATGTTATCTCATATATAATAGAGAATGTGGACAGAAATGAAAAGGTGGCAGGACTGTTTTTTGATCTCTCAAGGGCTTTCGACACTTTGGATCACGATCTATTGTTGTGCAGACTGGCTGCGTATGGAATACGAGGGGTATTTGCCTCGGTCATAGAATCCTACTTGACAGATAGACAGCAGGTAGTCTCGGTTCCCTCGGGGGGCGGCCATGTCCTGTCTAATCCTGTGACGATGCGGCAGGGGGTGCCGCAGGGCTCCATTCTGGGTCCCGTGCTGTTTCTGCTGTATGTGAATGGTCTGGGGGCTCGGCTGGGGGGTCGTGTCTGCCAGTATGCCGACGATACTTCGGTAGTGCTGGTGGGGGCTGATCTTGCTGGCTTGTCGGTGGGCTGTTCGGGTGCAGTGGTGGCGATGCGGGATTGGTGCCTGGCGAGTGGGCTGAGGCTGAATTGTGACAAAACTGGTCTTATGACATTTACCAAGACGATTAATACTTGTGAGTCGCTGTATGTTGGGGTGGATGGCAGGTCTCTTCCCGTAGCCAAAGAAATAAAATTCTTGGGCATTACAGTAGACCCAACGCTAAACTATGATGATCACATTCAGGTACTGGTAGGTAGACTTAACAGCTTCTGCGCTCTAGTACGGAGACTCAGAGACTACCTATCACATGCCACCATAATCCAAATATACTATGCTGGGGCACAGTCAATTATATCTTATAGTATTCTCTTTTGGGGATCCAGTAGAAATGCACACAACATATTTGTTACACAAAAACGCATCCTAAGATGCATACTGAAACTTCACCCTAGAGCCTCATGCAGACATCACTTTAAAGCAATGAAACTTCTTACTGTTCCATCCCTATATTTCTTGTCGCTGGTAACCTTTGTGCGAAAACACTTTCATTTGTTCACTCAAAATTCAGTTATATATAATGAGTCTATGTCTACAACAACTAGAAACGCAAACAGCCTTAGGGTACCCCTGCACAACTCCTCATATTTCAAAAGAGGCCCATACTACAGGGCAATGAAAGCCTTCAATATGCTGCCAAAGACCATCAGGGATGAGGATAATCAGTCAACCTTCAAACGAACATTGACAAATTTTTTGATCGATAAATGCTTTTATTCTTTTGATTTCACTCAGTAAATGAATCAAATCAAATTGTTTCCCTGTTATTACACTAACACACGCGTAAATGTTATAATTATAGTTAAAATCAGATATTTCGGTATATTTATATGCTATGTATGTATGTACCCGGCAAAACCACTGTCATGTTAGATGTTCAAATACTTCATGAAACAACAACTCTCTCCTCCCCTTCACCTGCTTTGCCCTCTATCCTTCTCCAGTCCTTCCCTTCTCTCTGTCAGACGTTGCTATGTTAACGATGTTAATCTTGTTGGCAATAAATATATTATTATTATTATTATTATTAAAACTGTTCTTGCACAATTCATTTCTATAATAGATAACTACTCACGAAGGAGAAAGCCATCTCTATATTGGGATGTTCCGCCACCAGGCTTTGAACATATTACCCCCTTGCAATATAAAGCTATGCAAGCTGCAGGCCAAATTCCTGCTAATATTGTAGCAGATACACCTCAAGCTGCTGTACCCGTCGTAGGATCTACCATTACCAGACAGGCAAGAAGGTAATTAATGGATACAATAATTGTTAACAACTGTAAGAACTACTCCAAAATCATTTCCATTTATTCTGTTTTAATTTTTTATTATAATTAAAAATACAGTATTTGTCAAAAGAAACAGTACTAAATTCTATAATTCTGTTACAAAAGAGTAGAGTAGGAATAGATCTTAAGAATTAATTTCTTACTTTTGCTCATTGACAGCACATTTATTTTATCACCCTGGTTCTGTAGATTGTATGTGGGTAACATTCCATTTGGAGTTACTGAGGACGAGATGATGGAGTATTTCAACCAGCAAATGCACCTCAGCGGTTTGGCCCAGGCTGCCGGAAACCCTGTTTTGGCATGCCAGATCAACTTGGACAAGAACTTTGCTTTCTTAGAGTTTAGGTCTATTGATGAAACTACTCAAGCTATGGCATTTGATGGAATTAATTTTAAAGGTAAGCAGGCTCTAGGTAGCAATTGTAACTGTTTTATTATTGACTTATATTATTCTTCTCAATTACAAATAATGTGTATCTGATCAACTACACTACTTTTTAGGTCAGTCGTTAAAAATCCGCCGACCTCATGACTACCAACCAATGCCTGGAATGTCTGAAAGCTCGATCACCGTTCCAGCGGGCGTCATAAGCACCGTGGTTCCAGATTCTCCACACAAAATATTTATAGGGGGTTTACCGAATTATTTGAATGAAGATCAGGTAAGTTTGAGGACTATAACCAGGCTTGAATGTTGTTGAATGAGGTTAGAAGTTGTATTTATTATTTATTTTATTTCATCGCATGTTTCACCAAAAAATTATTTGACGATCGGGAATTTTTAATTGATAGATACAACTTTGCTAGCGAGTGTGTTTGGAAAGAGAATTTTCTTTCTTAGCTTTAGCGAAACAGCATCAGCGCTCATGGATCGGCCGCGTACTTTCTTACAGCATTTTCAGGTGCAAAACAAAGACCTTTTCGCCACATTCTGGGTTGTTTACAGCGTTTTCAGGGTTTTATTGCAGGTTTTTTTGTCGTTGCAGGGTTTTTTAGGTAAAATTACGCTGGAATAAACTGAACCTTTGATTGAGCACAAATAATGGTCGGCCCTTGCGGTCCACATATTCTTGTTTCAGCTGTTTTTTTTCAGGTTCTAGAAACCAAAATGTGGAGTCACAATTATCAGTATCGTTTAAAATATTCACTGACAGTGGGGAATTGTTTTGGTAGAGGTTTAATTTTTAAATTGTCCTAATAAAATGCTTTAAAATATACAGATTAGACATCTTTTAGCTGCAAAACGCTTCAGTACCTAATTATTTATAACTGAATAATGAAATATGTATATATTGTCTGTTACAATAAGTTTAAGCCGCTACTTCAGCAGTAAAAAAAAAAGATCAGGCCTCGTGCTTTATTACGCCATAGTTTTTCTTTGGAACAACTGGTATAAACTATAATTTTCAAGATATTTTTAAAGGAACTAAGACCAAGGCGAAACCTTCGAATTTATGATAAAACAATTCCCATTGTTAGCGACAGCAATATAATATTTTTAATATCTTGTAGCTAATATGCGATGTAGTTTTAAACGTTACTCATGCTTTGATTTTCTGCCCTGTAGCTAGGGTCGCGCGCTCGATCCTTATGAATTGTTGAATCCACACTAAAAAACCCGATCACCCTGTGGAATTAGAAAGGCAAGTTAAACCCGAAACAGAGTGCTACTAAAAAACTGAAATCGGTGCTTGTAGAAAAGGCTGTTGCTAAATTTAATTTTTAAAATGGGGTCTTTTAAAAAATCAATCACATCGGAAAGATACTAATAATAAAAAAAACTGAATGTTATATTCAAAAACTTCAAAAAAAAATATGCATATTTACAGCCTTCGGTTTGTACAAGTAAAACAAATTTAGATTTTGTTTTATGTGTCCACATTGAATGGATAAGTCTCATGTTTTTTTCTTTGATTGCTCTTGTCATAGTCAACTATTTTTCAATTTGGACACAATGCCAACTTTTGCATGTAGGCTAAATAAACTAAACTTAAAATATTATTGTAGGTTAAGGAGCTACTTATGTCGTTTGGTCAGCTAAAGGCGTTCAACTTGGTGAAAGACACGGCCTTTGGATTGAGCAAGGGCTATGCATTTGCAGAGTACATTGACATCAGCATGACTGACCAGGTATGTAATTTCTTTATTTGATAGTGGTTTTGCATTGTTAAGTGTACCAATAGTTGTTACGGATATCAGGTAGGTACTATATCAATCCGGGCCATATCTGGCTAATTGCCTACGTCACTGATGTTACAACAACGATTTGTGGTGAATGACATGTTTCGCTCCTTTTTTTTAAATACTCGAATCAAATCGGCCAACCCACGGCACGCTGTGGTCCGATCGAAAGAAGACTACGCCTGCAGCTGGCAAGGTTTAAGAGGGTCCAGGCTATCCCAAAAAACTCGCCAAAGGTGAAGTTGTTGTAGTACTACAAATCTTACATAGCAGTATCCTTATCAATGTGAACGTTTGGATAGCAGGTATAGGACAAGAAAGCTACTTCACTTTTTGGAAATCGCCAACGTTTCGACCTTTAATTGAGGTCTTCCTCAGGGCTTTTTCAATCAGAGAAGCTTGTCATGAAAATTAAGATCTTATTTTTCATGACGTGCTTTATGTTCATTTTCATGACAAGCTTATCGGATTGAAAAAGCCCTGAGGAAGAATTCAATTAAAGGTCGAAACGTTGGCGATTTCTAAAAAATGAAGTAGCTTTCTTGTCCTATACCTGCTATCCAAATGTTCACATTAGTAAATAAAGAACGCTAAGAAGAGGTGAAGTATCCTTATCAGTACAGACTAGAACAAAGTCAATGTCACCACTATGTAAGGAAGGTAGTGCAATAGGAATAGTTGTTTTCCTAACAAGTGCGGAAACTGATACATAAAAAGCATAGAGGATTTATCAAGGTAGAGGTCTTTATTTACATTTTTCAATATTGGCGTGATAAACAAACCCTCCGTACAGTGTTGCCAGGATTACTTTGCTAGTAAATTGGCACATCCTTTTTTTGGATGATATGTTGCGAATCTTTACACCACGAGAGTACTATAATATCTATTGCTGTCCAAATAATTTTTGAATGGTGATTAATAGAACACTTATGACGATAAAAGAAAAAAATAAGTTTAAGGCCTTTTTTCAGGATAGGATAGGATTTAAGAAGGATAACTGGTCACAATCGGCAACATTGCAGAATCCTGTGACACGTGGTTTATGTCAGTTTATGACAATTATTTCATGGATTTTTTTTTGGTTTCCTGAATGTTTTAAGAGCTTTCCGCCGCCTTTTTGCTTTTAGCAATCGTTTCTGTGTTTTAATTTGTTTGTTAGCCATGGCGAGGCAATGTTTTGTGTTTAAAACTTGGGATTATAAAAATAAATCTAGGAAATTATTTTTTCACAGGTAGGCTCGTTTCTGTTTTATGGTTATGTTGTTACTCGGTTCTTGGCCGTTAGCCATTAGCGTCGTTTGTAGTTTTATTCTATTATTAATCTTTAATCTAAAAGAACTCAATAAATGGGTATAGTAGGTATGTATCAAAAATCATTTAAATATAAAAATATTTGAATCGTGTACTTGTTTCCTTGAAAAATAATACGCCTATGTTTGCTTATGTCATCTGGAGATGTGTCCTTGGAGATTCAAATTGCGCCATATTGTTTTTAGCAATATTGGCAGTTTTCTGCTTTCCTTCTACCCGAACAACCATGCCAAGTAAACAAATTCCAATTTATGATTAACTCGCGGCGTCTATTTATTTACTCCATTGTCAATGATATAAAGTGATACTTTCTGCACTTGTTACTCGAGTGCGGGAAAGACGCTTTCCGCATGTGTTAGGAACATGACTTTTTCTACTACCGCGAATAAAAATATAAATATGTTTACTTTGTTACTCAGAAATTTTTTTTTAAATAACTAAAATCTTGATCTAAAAAACTAACTAAAAATTACTTATGGTTATGGTAAAAGTACAATTGACAGCGCTCTGGAGACTGATTGCTGACGTCAGTTGTTGCTGTTGTTAAGAAATGGTGAATCTCTGAACTCCATGGACGATGCGAATCCTCGAAGTTTGATTCTGAAGTACTTGTTGTTGGGATTAGTTTTCATGTTGAGGTTCCATATTCCTGAATTTGAAGTCCTGAATCTGAAGTCCTGAATTTTATTGCAGACTTCTTTTTTTCTGTATTTCGGAGTCCTCCAGGTATTCCTCCGCAACCGCGGTCGACCTCCATTTGCCTAGTCGCTTTATGTTTGTGATTTCTTCTCCAGAATCGGCCAAAAAAGTGGAAGAAGAGCGGCGAAAACTGTGACCTGTATAGCTTTGAGGCTCTGGAAGACGCAGATAATTGACAATTGCGGAAGGCATCTTTCCAAAAGAGTTGACACCTACGCATTGGCTGGTACATTTGCTCTTTTTGAATTGGATGAAAAAGCGAACATGGGTAGTAATATTTGGTGGTCGCATTGCTGCATATGTTTTGTAAAGTTTCAAGAATGGTCCGTTGTTTATGTCTTCAGATATTATGAAAGGCCTTGAAGAATGGTCTTTAGAATTGCGTATTCTTACGATGATATAATTTCCTTTATCCTCTATATTATCAAGAGTAATTTTTGTCAGCTCTACTCGACGGCAGGCACCTGCCAATCCGAAGATCGTTGGAACCTTTATCAGAAGGTAAATATTGTCTGGAGCCTTCTCTATGAACTTTGAAATTTGTGCTTCTATAAAATAAAAAAATATTTTTTTAGCCGGAAACCTACATTTCGCCTTTTCAATTAAGCGATTAGCTTATAGTAGCGGCTTATGTCAATGTTCTGCCTAATTTCGACTAGTGATTTGATCATTGAAAATCGTGTGTGCAAGAAATATGCAGGAAAAATATTGTAGTGCTCCTGCCGCTATGCAACGTTGCAAAATTTAAAGAAAAATCGAAAAATAGAAATAATCTGGACTAACGTAATTTCAATTAACCAAACCAAAGAAAAAAAATAACTAAACTTAACCCACCCTAAAGAAAGACAGAAGTAATATAACATGAAATAATGTACCTACCAAAAGCCAAAGTAAAGCTAAACTAACTGTGACAAGGTCTAGAGGCAGGCCATGGCCCGCCGTAAAGGACAAGTAAACCTGAACTAACCAAACCAAAGGGAAAACATAACTGAACTCACCTAAACAAAGGAAAAACAGAACTGATGATTACGGATCAATATGATCCGTAATGCTGCTCCTAAAGAGCTGCTGAGACAAAAAGCAGACGCGGCCCTAACGGGCAGCCCTAAAAGTCAACTACAACTGGAATGATCAAACCAAAGGAAAAGCATAACCGAACTAACGTGGACTCACTAAAGAGAAAGTAAAACTGAACTAACCTAACACACTTAATGTGTAGCAAGCAGAAGGCTCTGTATAAAACCTTCTGTTGTTCAACAAGAAGCAGAGTCGGCCTTAACGGGCCCCCATAAAAAACAAGTAAGACTGGAGTAACCAAATCAAAGGAAAACGTAACTAAACTAACCTAACCAAAAGAAGAACAGAACTGAACTAACCTGAACTAACCAAAGTCAAAGTAAAACTGAACCAACCTAAGCAACAGAGCCCAGTCTTAATGTGTAGCAAGCGTCAGGCTCTGTAGTGGGCCTAAAGGACAGCTGCAACAAGAAGCAAAGGCGGGCCTCTATAAAAGACAAGTAAGACCGGACTAATCAAATCATAAGAATACATAACTAAACTAACCTAACCAAAGGAACAAAAAAACGGAACTAAACAAAAGCAAAGTAAAATTGAATTAACCTAAGAGGTCGAAAGGCACCCCGCCGCACTGGCGCATTGGCCGCCGTAAATACAAGTTTAACTGAACTAACTAAACCAAAGGAGAAATAGAACTGAACTAACCTGAACCAACTTAACCAAAAGCAAAGTAAAAGTGAACTAGAGTTTTACTTTGCTTTTGGGCGCGCCGCCTGAACTTAGGGGCCATTGCGGGATCCAATGCATACTTAACTGTTTCCGAAAAGGCCTGGTTCTGGATATTCAGAAAGGAACTGGCAACCTAGCTGGTCTAATAGGTGACAGCGACAGCTAACAGGAAGTAAATAATAATTATGAATGCGCCGTGGGGCATTAAAATGTCGGTGGACGTTCAATTTTTTTGGTATTTTTTAGTAAAAATATGAATATTCCGCAAATTGTTTTGCGTTAAACTACTTAGTTTGGTGCCCTGTTTATTGTAAATTCCAAAAAATCTCGAAATTCCGTAATACTTAATATCGACCAGCACCAATGACTATACTGTTTTTTATATCGCTTACGGGAAATTTCCGGCAACAATTCCAGATTTGCAGCACCTGCAGCTTCAACAATTGACTCTGGTAACAGCTCCTCATCTGACGAAATGTAAAGACAATTGGATGATAAATGTAAAGAATTAAAAAGCGCAAAATTTATAAGTACCCATAAAAAATACAAAACTTTTTGTCTTAACACTGTGCGGAAAATATTTTTTCCCGCGCTTAGTGTGGAAAAGCGACATTTTCCAGACTAAATTGCGTGCAGGAAAGGTCAAATTAAGCACGGCATTAGAAAAATTATTTTGTTTCGTAAAAATTCCGAGCGAGTTTATGTCCGGCGACCTCGCAGTCCAGGATATTGGTCCGCTTGAATTGGATATTGGTTCTTCTGAAATTTGGCGATACCCAAAAGTTTTCCTTAAAAATTCTGGGACTCTACCTAAGTGGTGTCTGGTGGTGAGCAGGACAACCAACGTGCTGAAACCATATGTTATGGAAATCGTTTTCGCGTACGACTTCTCTAATGCAGGAAGGAAACATTTCTCAGCATATCCAAATATCTCTCACCGTTCAAAGATTGATATTGATAAAAAAAATGGACCTACTAACGTATTTCCTAAAAAACAAAATAACATATCACAGCAAATCTCAATCGCAATCACATAGGATATGACAGGACATTACAATGAGAATATGGCAACATCAGGATTTTGTACTAACCTGAACTTACATTTAGTGAAGCACTCTAACTTGTCAAACTTTTCCGTATTATCGTAGTTTACAACCATTTTTTTGTAATATTAAACAGTAAAACAATGAAATAGAAAACTTTTTTTAGTTATAGCATGGAGTGCTATTGAATATGACTAAAAAACGACAACTAAAAAAACAATCAACACGACGACAAAACACAGAAATCAAAAACCATGGTTCAAACCAGAGATACTGGCCCGTGAAAAGAAAAAAGCCCACCTACCATACATAGCCACCAAGACCTCAAGAAACCACAAATTACATCGAAACAAGGAACAAAGTAAACAGCCGTATAAGGGAAATAAAGAGAGAGCATTGGGATAACTTCAGTACAAAAATGGTAGGTGACACTTCTATGGAACCCGAAAACGCATTTGGAAAATGCTCATAACAACAAAGGGAAATAAATGAGACAGTACAATTAAATAACATCTCAGCAGCCGAATGGACCACCTAGTTTCAGGGCCTGTATTCGAACCGGAACGAACAGGAACAACGAAGGCCCAAGGAGCGGGGGAGGTTGAACCGAGGCGAAGCCATAGACATCGAGGATGTAGAACAAGACACGATGGAGGAAGTGATATCCGAGATGAAGCACCTGAAAACCGGTAAATCTCCAGGTCTGGACAACGTCCCCAACGAACTGCTGAAGTGCGGAGGATAAGCTCTGGCTCGACAGCAGGCCGAATTATTCAACAAAATATTGAAGGATGAAAAAACACCAGCAAGATGGAGACACAGCATCACAATCCCTATGTTCGTTCAAAAAGGGGAAAACCTCATATCGGGCGAACTACCGAGGAATATCGCTTCTAGACACGACCATGGAATTATTCATCCGTATATTACAACAACGTATTCTCAGCTACACCACAATAAGCGAGGAGCAAGGTTTTCGGAAGAACCGTTTGACGATTGACGCAGTGTTCCTTATCAGGCAGGCTGTGCTTTATAGATTTTACGAAAGCGTTTGACAGGATAAGGCTGGAGAACGTTAGGAACGAGCTGTACCGCAGTGGAATACCCCAAAGCATTACGGAGACGGTTAGAGACCTCATCACAAACAACATAACAACAATACGATCAAAATTAACAACAACAGAAAAAATAGAGCAAAGCACAAGAATACGACAAGGAGACAGCCTCAGCCCACTGCTGTTCAACATCATAATAAACAGAATATTAGAGCAAGTGCGCAAGGTAGATCAGGGATACGAGATGGGAAACCAACAACTTAGAATAATAATATGTTACGCAGACGACGCAACGCTATTCGCGGATACTAACCTGAATTCAACTATCTGGGAACAACAATATCACCATATGGTGAACTCGAGACTGGTGTACGAAACCAGATAAACAAGGCAGCCAGGATAGCAGGAACTTTACGAACAACCGTATGAAAAAACACGTGCATATCAATCCCAACCAAACTTAAGAATTATAAGGCATGTGTCAGGCCTGTACTGACATACACGGCGGAAACACAAGCTGACATAGCGGAGACAAAAAGGAGGGCACGAACCTGCGAAATTAGAATACTAAGAATGATCACAGGGAACACACTTTGGGACCAAAGAAAGAGTAGCGAAATTAGGAAAGAGTGCGGGCTAGAGGACTTGGTTAGATGGAGACGTGCCAGAAGACGCTTCTAGAACGAACACATATCTAGAAAGAAAAACCAAAGACTGGCAGAAATTGTCAGAAATAGAAAACCAGCATCCAGCAGACCACCAGGACGGTCTCCCAAGAGGTGGAAAGACAGCTGGTCGTCGACATCCCAAGAGGGGCAAAAAGATGGGTAAAACAAGCCTTAAGGCTTCCGAAAAGAAGAAGAAGAAGCATGGAGTGCATCAGTGTGACTTTGAAACTTCGCGGCGCCATGATCTTTTGTTCTCAGGGCGATTTTCATTTTTCATTTTATGGCAACAGAACCTTCCAAGGATCAAGGCCTTTGAAGGCCTACTTTGAGAAGTCTAGAAGTCTTCTAGACAATTTGTAATATGTGAACGTGTTTTAGAATTTGTAACTATTTTAACGTGTGTTGTGATTGTGGCCTGATGATGCCTTTTTAGGCGAAACATGTAGCCGTACAACTACAACATATTAAACTTGAGACTGTTGACTTAGAGTTAACTAATTTCAAACCTGAGCACAACTATATGCCTTGGAGATATGTTAATAGTATCAATGAATACATCCTTGAAAAGGGATTTTTAAGCTCTTTCCTATGATGTAAAAAACCAGATGGCATCCATAAGAATTAAGGAAGTTATTGTACATAAGTCAAAAACAGATGACGGTAGATTTTTTCTGAACACGTCATTGCATTGTACGTATAGAGTACCTTAATAATCATATTGTGTGGTTAACGTCCTTGTTGTCAATGAATAGGAGCAGGTTTACGTGTATAGGACTAAATAAAACCTGGTCTCTTTTAAAAAATTGCCGACGTTTTGATTGTATATTACAATCTTCTGCAGGGCTTTTTTTATGTTGAGAACATAGTTATATCAGCAGAGTTTAATGTACCAGTACACGTAGTGGAGAATTGAAATAAAACCAAATCTGAAATGAAATGATGACGTAGTTTACGTGTATAAGAATAAATAAAACCTGGTCTCTTTGAAAAAATTGCCGACGTTTCGATTGTACATTACAGTTTTCTTCAGGGCTTTTTTTTAAGTTGAGAACATAGTTATATCAGCAGAGTTTAATGTACCAGTACACGTAGTGGAGAATTGAAATAAAACCAAATCTAAAATGAAATGATGAATCCGAATCCTGTTTCGGTTTCATTTCAATTCTCCACTTTGTGTACTGGTGCATTAAATTCTGCTGACATAACGATGTTCTCAACTTAAAAAAGGCATGAAGAAGATTGTAAAACACAATCGAAACGTCTGCAATTTTTTAAAAGAGAGCTGGTTTTATTTAGTCTTATACCCGTATACTGCTCCTATACCTTAATAATATTTCATTTTTAAAACTATCTCTGTATTGGTTTAGAAAATACTGGGCTAAGTTAAAAAAGCAGTGGTGCACATTTTCACATTTTTCCTGAAAACCATAAGAGGTACTCTAATTTTGAAATCGGATACGAGTTTCCCATTAAATTTTCTACAACTTTCCCCATTTAACACACAACGTATCTATTAAGATAAATAAAATCTCTATACATGCATCGCCAATTTTGACTACACTGTATAGAAAACCAACTATACAGATTGTTTTTTGAGTTTAACCATGCATGGGGATCTCGGATATTTGAAGAGATAAGAAGAAGGTTCAATTAGGTCAAAGTTGCGCAATTAGAAGTCTATAAAAATGACGTTTGCACATTTTGAAAATTCCGAGTGGTTTCGCAATATATTCGGGAAAAAAATCAAAAAGTTCTTCACAGCCATTTTTTGCTCTCTTCGACATAGTATTTTCCAACTTAAAATCCTACGTTTTGTTTTCATGCAACCATCATCAACTTTTTTTTTTTTTAAATACGGTCCTGGATTCTGTGATATGCGACAATTAATAATTCTATTAAGTTTTAGGTTAGGTTTTGCTGATATTGTGATGCGATGTTGTGATGTGTGGTTAAATTTGTTGATAAGTCAGGTCGTAATATGTTTTGGCTACAGACTTTTTCATCCGTCGATAGTTTAGTCGTATTGGGTTCTGTAGGAAAGAAGATCGTGCAATATTCACATCTATGAAGATGTGAAGGTTCAACCCATCTTCATTCATTCAAGCCATCTTCAACACACTATGAAGATTAAACACTTTTACGAATTGCTTCATATTCCGTCTATTATTCATTCTGTCCACTAGGTTATGCAACACCTCGGGATTTGCCCAAACATCTTCTATGGAAGCTTTCAATTCACGAAGGTTATCGTACTTCTTGTTATTGGCATAAAGTCGTCTAATTAACATTCCCCAAAGATATTCAATAGGATTGCAATCTGGGGAACTGGTTTGCCACATTACGATTGTCCAGCGAGATACGTTCACATTACATTTACTGGCGATTTTCTTACAGCTCTTTAAGCTCTCTTGTTTGCCAAAGCAATGATTCTTCTCTCTGTTCTTGGTAAAACTTTTTTCTTGGAACCGCTTCTCTTATTTTGTCCATATTGCACGGTATTATTTAGGTAAATTGACACCACTTTACGCGATCAGAAGATTTTAAATGCGACAGTGTCGCCAGAACGTCCTTGATTTGCGAATTTTTTCCAGCCGGTGCTATAGTTATGCAAGTCTGAGCCAATTTTTCAAGTTTTGCTTCAACTTCTTTAACAATCCTCAGTGCATCATTAAAATTTGCAATAAATTTGTTTTGACATGTGTTATTATTATCCCCCATGACATTGTTGAATATTTCGGAGTTAAACCGACAAATACGGTGAAATAATTGGTAGCGCTATAGTTATGCTCTCTACTTTATTTTAATATGAATATGTAGGTAGTTCCGTCAGATAATAATTCAAACTTTTTCTAGTCCGAACCTGTTCGCTATTATCGACGTGATAAAGTAATCAGTGAATGAGTCAGTTGTATGAAACAATTTATGAGTATTGTTTGATTGTCATTTGTAGAGTGTAAGGCATCGTTAGCTTTCTTAACAAAGCAAATTAGAATTCGTTCATAATGGAGCAAGAATTGGATAGTTCTTATCCCTTATTCTTTACAGATTTTGCCTACGCGTATAATGTATTAACGCAAGTGATTCCATATTTAGACATAGTTGATATTGTTGCGTGCTCTCGAGTGTGCGACGCCTGGATGTCGGTTATCGCGCAGGATCGGATTTGGACTAAATATAAACTGAAATGCTGCGGAAGGCACATAAAACACATACCGAACGGACTGGAAAATTTTGTACAAGAAATCGAACTTAGAGAAGTAGCCTGGTCTTCAGTGAATCAATGTGCAAAGCTGTTGACTCGTGCCAAAAATGTCACTAAACTTGTTCTTTGTGAAGTGCAGTTGAACATATTTGAACAAGTTACTCCGATATGGTTAAATCTTGAAAAACTAAGGGTGAATCAAATTAGCTGGGATCAAACTGCAAATATTCCCGAAGAATTGAAGCTTCACCAGTATGCTAGTAACTTATCGTCATTGTCGTTGGAAGTGAACTATAAAATTTGGCTGCAAAATTTGAATAGTTTGCAACAGCTAAGACATCTCTTTGTAGACGCAAACTTTAGTAGGGGATTTTTTGGCCCCGAGCATAAATTTCTCCGAAACTTGGATAGTTTTGGAGTGGGATATTCCAACTACAAGAATAATCCATCAAATATTTCCTTGTACAATGAAAAACTTTCGAAATTACTTAAGAATCAATTAAAGAGTATAACAAAATTGAAATTGGGATATCTAGAAAAAGATTTTCTTATATTGGCTGCAGTATCTAAGCATCCCAACCTGGAGGAATTGAGTCTTTCACTGGTTAACTCATGGAATAACTACAGTTTTTTTTTGGGAATGTGTTCCAATATCAAAAGACTCGCCGTGACAATGATATGGCCGCAAGAGAGAATATCTAGTATATCTGAAATCGCTGCTCAGAACAGTATTCTCATAGCTTCCATAAAGAATTTGGCAAATACATTAACACATTTCACTTGGGATTTTGAGATTGGTTATATGACGGAGAGCGAGGTTGAAATTGCCATAGATAACGACAAATGGAGGCTGAGGTATACGGTCATTTGGGAAAATATTGTTGATTTTCGACCAGAGAGGATGAGCTACAAGGACGTCAGAATTGCTTCGAAAAGTATGTTCCCTGCAGATCTGTCTTTAGATGAGCTAAAAGGATTATTATCAAAGCAACTGCCCAATGTGGAGGTGGTGGTCAAAACAGACAAATATAACGGCAGATGTAATTATTGTGCAGAAGATTCACCTGCCGATGTATCCATGCATTTATTGAAAATTTTACGAATTGACCGTCAAAGAGCGAGATGGCTGCAAGGCAGACGAATTCAACATCTTCCAGCGCGAAGAATTGTGCATTAGCATTTAGGGATCGAGTTCCTACTGGGATTTTAATGTATAAAATGTTGGAAATATTTAATTAATGCTTTAACTAATTTAAAGATGAAAATAGTTTATAGGAAAATAATATGGTATATGAGGATTGTTCATAATATTAGTCAACGATTAAAATTTATTTAATATTATATTATGTTATTTATAAAAGGTAAATGTGCAGCAGGCCTTTGTGTTAATGTTGCGATCTTCATTCGAAAGTAGTTAATTACAAAATATTGATTACTTGAATCTTTATTTATCCACTTTTTACTTTATTAGACTGATTGATGATGCTGGTTAAATCAGTTTCTAAACATATTGCTGCTTGATTCGCATTGTCAATATTTCTAAAACCTTTCTTTTTGAATCTTGGGTCTATAGTTGTAGTTCTTCTTTGGATTGTCCTTATCTCATAAGGGCAAAGACGTTTTCTAACAGATCCCGTTAGATTCTGGCTAAACCGCTTCGCTATTTCTGTCCCCAATGTAGCTGAATTTGAATTTAAGTGTTGGTTACAACCAAACACAATTAGAATTATTAAGGATATAGTTGTGTAGTTGAGCCCTGAAATTTGCGTAGTAGCATCTTCAAATACCGACAAACAACTTTTTAAAACATTTTTAAGACACAGATGTCATCTACCGTCAAAGGCTGAGGCGCTTTTCGAAGTTTGATCAGTGTATTATTTAATGAATTTGATGTTAGTAAAATTATTTTAATCATGGTCAAACAGCTGTTCCACCTTGTGGGTAGGACAACTTGAAGGTAGGTCCAGTTCTTGTAGAAATGTATATAGTTCGTTGATTTCATTAGTTACCTTAAATAACTGTTTTTGTTCTTTAAATTTCGCCATTGCAGTAGGGCTTGACTTAAAAAAAACCCACAATGCCCTTACATTTTTTAAGAATCGGATGTATTTCCTCTGACTTGAAGTTTTCTTTGACGACAAGATTTAACGTATGGGCGAAGCAAAGTAGGTGTTTCTTCTGTAACACTACGCAAGCTTTTAGCATATTTGCTGCATTATATTCATTACAATTCCAGATATTTTTGGAAATATTTCCGAATCATTACAAATTCCTTTTAAAATGTTAGCAATATTCTTAGCCGTATGTCTTTCATTAAAATGATGGGTACTGAGAATTACATTCCTTAGCTCAAACTGGTTAACACAATCAAAATGACATAAGACACGTATGTATGAACCATTTGAGGTTGAAGTCCATGTATCTGTTGTTATACCTACATATGTAACGTCTTTTAAAATGCCCTTCAACTTACACCTTGCTCGATCATATGTGTCTTGTAATAGCTTGTTTTTAAGAGTGTCTGGACAAGGTGAACTATACCAATAGGTGCACGAGGTCGATAAATCCTACATCTTTAACTATAGAAAATGGTTGAAAGTCTGTAGCAATCATAGCTAAGAGTGCCTTGTCAAGATCTTTTTTTCTATTGGAACTATTAGAATATAAAATATTTTTTCTGAAAAATGGACTGACAGATCGTACAGATCCATTTTCAGAACTAGTGCTGGTACTCGCTCCTTCTGAAATAAGAATAAATCTATTCGGGAGTGGTGTTTATTGGGTTAAAGGACAACAAAAACAACGTCTTAAGATTTAAATCTAATTATTTATCTACTTAGTATACCTTAGGGCCTTATAATTAGGTCATACCATTCTCAGTTTGGAAAGATTCTGATTCCATTAGTTTAGGGCGGAATAGATTCGACTGGTCAGTGAGGCTAGTGGTATTTCCACTGGTTCGATATTCTCTACTACAAGTCCCACATTGCGGAATCTTTTTGTCAGTCGATCTTTTGAAGAATTTCCACACTAAGGACCTTTTGTTTCTTCTCGTTGGGGTTTCTCTGTTATTACTTGCCGATGTTTCAAGTTGAGCGGGGCTCCTGGACCTGCTTCTGCTTCTGCTTCTAGACCTCTCATCATCGCAGATTATCAGATCTTCACCTAAATATGTATCTTTGTTTTTATCTAAAAATGAAAAAAAAATGTATAATATTACTTTTTTTTTGAACCTACCTGGGCCTAAGTGTAACAAATGTATTCTTTCCGATATGCCCTTTTTTTTCTTGATTTCTTCACAATCACAAGTGCAATTGTCAAGTATTTGAAAGAAGACTAAAGCTTAGAATTAAACAAATCAAGTAAATAAATACTATATAGGGAACCAAAAAAACTACTCCAACTCATGTCACTACTGTCATCAGTGGCATCTGCCTCAAGTCTAAGTAATTTTCGTTTCACATCGATTCTGGTTCCGGTTGATTCTGGTTGACATAAAAATGACAGAGCAGCTGATTTTCAACCAATCAGATATATTGAACTATATTCAAACTATTGAAATATAACTCGCACTACACTGCGAGTAGTGCGAATGCGGACCAAGCCAGAGTCGAGCCACCTGAAACTGATTAAGGCCATTTGTGTTTCACAGCGATTCTGGTTCGGGTTGACATAAAAATGACAGACCAGCTGATTTTCAACCAATCAGATATATTGAAAATCAGCTGGTCTGTCATTTTTATGTCAACTCGAACCAGATCCCCTGTGAAACGCAAATGGCCTTAGTCAGTTTCATGTGGCTCGACTCCGGCTTCGTAGGAACGAGAAGGAAAGGCACCCGAAAAATTGTGTCGATTGATACTATCGATAGTTTTCGATATTATCAACAATTATCGATAGTTTTCGATAGATGAAACTATGGATATACTCGTACCATCGATATTTTCTTTATCTACGGCCATTTCTGTGGGAAGTGACAATGTCGGCAGAAACTGGTTTTGGTTCACTTCACGATCGTCAGATCCTGCATGCCCTAGTGGAAGCACCTGCCGTCGACCGATGCCGCCACTTACATATACCTTGTTTTGACCAAAAAATAGATCCAATTCTCTTTCGAACTTATTTTTCTATCAGGTTCGAGGTATACCGTATTGATGAGCTCTAATAAGAGCGAAACCGGTCTATGGTTGCTCTGCCTGATAGAAAAATGAGTTTGATTCTCTGCTAAACAAAATCGCCGTATGACGATATCACTGCGTCTAATGCGCCTGACAACTGACACAACTTTATCTCGCTAGGGAGATAATCGGCCATAACGTTGTTATTATAGACCGCTTATGTTCAATTGTTTTATAAGCAAAACGAGAAAACCTACTTCACAGTCATTCTGCTGGATTTAACGGTCCGTATGAAAGCTAGTAGTATAAAAAATACTTTTCCGGATATGCTTTAGCAGGTACCCGGCAAGAACTGTTGATTACGCCCCTGAGGAACCTGTCGGCGATGTGGAACCAAACCAGATTGGTCTTGTATTCCTCCATAATGCCGTCTCCCAGGTTCTCCTTGGAACGTCTGATTTTGTCGAGCTCTTCCTCGTATGTGCTACGCATATTTTTGATTTTGTTCTTAAGTTCATTGGGACCAAAATCTAAAAAGTATCTATCTAGCTATCTACCATGGTCACCACTGCATAAGAGCATGGTGGTGACCAATTTGTCGATCGACACATCTGCATACTAGTTTTGGAGTCTAAGCCTTCATCAGTACCCAAGCAGCAAGCTGACGTCATAGTTACCTCATCAGTTATCTGAGACAATCGGCTGTCTTTTTCATCTAACATCAGCGCGATACGTCACCCAGGTGACAAACAACCGTTTTAAAGACGTGAAATTCATGTCAACATGCTACTTGGGTAGGTACAGCTTTGGCTGATCAACCAATTGGAAACTGTGTCTTGGGTAAATAAATTTCTGAATAAAATGGTGAAGGACAAGTATAGTAATAGCTTTGCCTTGGCTATTACAACTATATACGGGGTGGCCTGTAATTGTTTTGTCTTTAGCATGTACGCCACTGGAAAATATTTCAATTTGGAAGCGCATTGTGAAAGGCCAATATTTTCTTCACAAGAAAAGGACCCTTAGTCTGAATCGCTAATGTGCGCCATTTTAAAGTTAAATGGTATTTTATGATAAAAACAAGGGTAAAACAACAGAAATTATTTCCTATCATTTTTCTTTATTATGGCAAACGCATTTATTAACGATTATCCAGGTAAATATTAGTTTTTTGCTTGATTGTTATTGCCTTTTTCATTGATAATGTCACAAAAAATTTAATTTCAAAAAATTTCGTTAACGTCATTTGCGGATAGGGGTTTATAAGCAAGAGTTGGATTACTTGACCTTTTCTATAATCCCCTAAAGCTTGTCAGCGCTTTTCTGAAACACCCTCTATATTTCGGCCCTCCAGAAGACCTTAATTAAGCATCTACCAGAGTCATTTGTGTTACGAGGGGTGTTTTGTAAAAATATTCGGGGGGTTCGTTAGAGGACAATCATCAAGTTGACTATGAGTTTTTGACAATTAATGTAAATAAATATTTGTAATTTCATCCTTTTCTTTTGATTTCAAAGTCAACTTTATGAGTTTTTTATGAACACCTCGTATATATTGAACACTATGGAATAATTATTGTAGTCTGTTTCTATTTTGTTAAATTCCTAATGTACTTTTACCTAAAAAAATTGATTTGGTCGTGTATTTAAAAGGCTTAACACATTTTTCCTGGCAAAAGTTTTTTTGCTCTTCAAACCAAACTACATTCTAGACATCCATTTTTTGATAAAAATTCATTATAGGCCATTGCGGGCTTAAACGGAATGCAACTGGGAGATAAGCGGCTCATCGTCCAAAGGGCCAGTGTTGGAGCCAAGAACGCGACGGTACTGCCTGCTGTGCAGATTCAAGTTCCAGGTCTCAGCCTTGTAGGTGCTTCCGGACCACCCACTGAAGTTTTATGTTTGCTTAATATGGTAAGCCGCTATTGTTTTATGTTGCATTCTTCAAAAGGGAGATAAGAAGGATAGTTTTGGTTAACCAATGAGAATCTAACATTTCTCGACTGTCATTGAAATATTAATTTATCGTGCATGCAATGTGCCGGTTATTTATGAAATTTTACAGTTTTTAATAACATTTCCAATATGTTTATTTTACTTAAGACCTTCTCCTTATGGCTGATTGAAAACGCGTACATTATTTGTTTGCATTTGTTGATAAACTTGTCAACCAATCAAAAGTTGTACAAGAAATGTTTCTATTGTACAGGTAACCCCCGATGAACTCAAAGACGAGGAAGAATATGAGGATATTCTAGAGGACATCAAAGAGGAGTGCAATAAGTACGGAGTCGTAAGAAGCATAGAAATTCCAAGACCGATAGAGGGAGTTGAAGTGCCGGGATGTGGCAAGGTAAACGGTCAAATTTGTTGCTCATTTTGCGAGAATAACTTTGTTTTCAAAAAGACGCTTTTCTTTGGTTTATTTCTTACACATAATTTGTTCATTTCGTACTTCAACATTAAATGAAGTGTAAACGTCAAAGGCAGCTAAACACATTTTTTGTGAGGACTTTTAATTCATATTGTAATTTTTACAAAATCAGAAAGTGTAGAACAAGCTAAAGTGAGTTTTAAATTCACTCTCGATACATAAAAAAAAAACTGTGCACTAAAAGATTGATTTATATTCAGGTGTTCGTCGAGTTCAATTCGGTTTTGGATTGTCAGAAAGCCCAGCAGACTCTGACTGGCCGAAAATTCAGTAACAGGGTTGTGGTTACGTCATATTTCGACCCCGATAAATACCACAGGCGCGAGTTTTAGGTTAAGTAGTGGTAAGGAACATTGAAATGTAAGCTTATGATTTTGTTTATTTTCGCTTTTGTGTAAGTGTGACCACAATACCCTGATTCATATTTGTGTAGGTATCGATACTATTAAATCGGTAGTAAGTAAATAAAGAACAATGCGTTTAATTTTATGAAACAAATAGATGCAACAAACGAGCTAGGATGTTACATCTGGAGAATTAAATCCTGTTTTACAGTTTTGGCCCTCCTTTCCTAGTGAGTTCCTTAAAAATGGCGGCGATATTCGTTTGAATTGACGTCAAATCATTCGAAGTTGTGATTCGCCATTTGATATGCTCTGACGATGAAATTCAGTCGTCATGTTATGTCATCAGTCATGGGTACCTTAAAAATGGCGAACTTTCGGCCAAAAGAAAAGGGACCATTTGTTGGCTCCGTCCATATCTCCTAAGTCATTGGCTGCAACACACAAATCGTGATTTGACAATTGTGCTCTGACGATGACGTTACGACCATATTCGTACTAGTTAATATACTACGAAAGTCAATCTTTCCCCACGGACTAAAAGTGCAGCTTCTAGTGACCTATGGAAACCAAGATTAGGCTCACTGCTTGCTAATGCGCACATTCGTTTGCGCAAGACATATGCAGAGGACACGCCCACCAAAAAAATTGCGTTTTCGGCCGGACGCCCTAGTGCGCTCTCGGAGTATTCTCATCTTTCTATTCGCAATGAGAAAACAAAGGATGGTAGTAATGTCGCAGCGCACAGAGCAGTCTGCCGAAAACTCTAGAAGAACAAAAGTTTGAGGTTAGGTCAACTCTGAGTACTTTTTGACATGAAAAGAAAATTTGTAATAGGTATGTAATAATAAGATTTGTTTTTTTGATTATAGGCTCGTATTTATTTTAAAACAAATTAGTGTAATAATAATAAATACTCATCGGGCGGCTTGCAACATCGCTTGGTGGTAGGGAAAATGGACTGTTTCCGTCAAAGATCGCGTAGGTTCAAATACTTTGTCCTACAATAACACCAAGACTATCAAGTGTATTGTGTATTGATTTCTTGATACCTGACTCGTAAGCCAAGGCAAGGAAGGGCGACAAAAGACTATCAAGTGTATTGTGTATTGATTTCTTGATTCCTGACTTGTAAGCCAAGACAAGGAAAGGCGCCAATATTTTATAGGATGGTTAGACTTTTTCTGATCATGAAAATAGTGAGTATTGCGTCTTTTTGAGGTTTTATGATTATAATTAATTAAATTATATTACATTGTTATAATTATTATTATGGTTTTATTATCATTATCAACTGACTAATGTGTAAATGTTACGCGCGTACCCGCCAAAAAAAAACCTAAAAATGTTAGGTTAACAGCAAATGACGTTGAAAGCATTACGGCATTGTCATGTGTAAATTATATTCAGGAATAGAACAGAAGCTTATTTTAAATAAATTATGAGTTTTTAGTTTTTTCTTACACCACACCATGCTAGTTTGCCAAGTTAACTAACAGCTCAAACATTTTAGAAAACTTTTTCGGGCTGAGCTTTTTAATGTTACGTTATAATTATATGTCATTTATTATTTATATGGTTACGACACCGATAACTCAAACATGGCGGCATTTCAGCCCAAAAACTGGACCAATTTTAGGAGCATATCGAAATTTGTTTGCTCTGACCATATCTCCTAGGTCATTGCTTGCCTTTTATGGAGGTTTTTACTTTTGGCCCATTTAAACTTTTTCGTATTTGCTACGTATAGTTTATCAAATCTCTGAACCATTGAAGCAAACTTGAGTATAGAGAATGGTATATTATCCAACAAGCATTAATGTAGGCCTTCATTATCGAAGGCGTATAGTAGAGCCTACGAGTGTAGCGAGTGGTGCAATTCACCTGAGATTATGATGCCTATTGTATGCAAGTTGGATAATATTCTTTTTCCACTACTATCTTTAATCCTGACCGTTAAAGGCCAGCAAAATGACTGTAAAGAAGGTTTTCTTGTTTTGTTTATAAAACAATTGAACATTAGCGGTCTATAATGACAACGTTATGGCCGATTATTTACCAGTAAATAAAACTGGCAGTTGTCAGGAGCATTAGGCACCGTGTTATCGTCATAAATACCATTTTGTTTATCGGTTTTTTTATTGGTTGCCACGGTAACGAAGCCTCCATATGGATTGAAGACGCGCCTGCTCTTAGTAATAAAATATGCGGAGCGCTATCTTACTAATTTAGGCAATTTTCTGTTGTAGGTTTGTTGAGTCTAGTAGTGGAGAAAATCGTATATACACCGCGGTTGTGAACTACTTATGACCCTCACGTCTTAGATTTAAACTTGACGTTCGGGTCATAATGATATACTTCACAACCTTGGTTTATAATATACTATTATCCTTGACAATACTATAATAACCACATTATTGTTGTACATTCTCAAGGTTAATGCTAAACTTTATTCACTTGTGAATAATGAACATTATTCACAAGTGAATAATGAGTTATCATGGTTACAAAACATGTCGTAGGCAACTGACAACTCAAAAAATTAAGCTGCCCTCAACATGAAATCGGTAGTTAACACTAGTTCATTCAAATGATTATCCTTCTATTAGAATGTATTGAGTGGGTTACAGTGTCTCTTTTTCACTAAAAAATGTTCACTGAAAAATACTTAAAATAGGCCATAAAATGAAGTAGTTTACAGTCCACCCTCGTAGCACTGAAATGAACATGCACGGGAGACTATATTAATGAGCTTTATTCTCTCGGGCTACTTGTGCCACTCGCTTCGCTCGTGGGCTTAAACGTTACCCACGAGAATAACGACTGTCATTAAATGCTTGTTGTATAATATAGTCTATTATCCACGACCATACTATAATAATCACATTATTCTCGTACAGTCTCAAGATTAATGCTAAACTTTATTCACTTGTGAATGAACATTATTCATAACTGAATAATGAGTTGTCATGGAAACTAAACATGTCGTAGGCAACTTGCAACTCAAAAAGTAAACTGCCCTAAACATGAAATCGGTAGTTACCACTGGTTCATTTAAATAATTATCCTTCTATTAGGATGAATTGAGGCAAATAAAGGTTACAGTGTCCCTTTTTCACTAAAAAATGTACTTTTCACCATCCACTCTCCTAGCATTGAAATGAGCATTCTTGGGCGACTGGACCGTCATCTATCTGACGCATCAAACGTCGCGCCGTCGATTAGCGAAACCAGTCGTGGTTTCAAAATAGTGAATTATCTTTGTGGCACCTATAACCTATCATATTTGAGAAAACCGGGAATCTTGGTCGTTGATAAAGTATAGTATTAACTCGCATTTAATGGGGGTTGTTCTCTCTGGCAAATTGTGCCACTCGCTTCGCTCGTGGACTCAAACGTTACCCTCGAGAATAACGATTCTTATTAAATGCTTGTTGTATAATGTTCTATTGTCCACGGCTTAGTGCAATTTTTACATAATAGTCAATTTGAAAACTCTAAGGAACCTCTAAGGAAAGTCAATTAGAAAACATTATGGCGGGCCATAAGAGCGTCCATAATAGTGGAAACCTTCATTTGTTTTGTTTGTAATTTATAACATGGCGGTGTCTGCATGCTATTCTTATGGAGTGTATAACGAAAAACAAAAGACGCAGCATGAATAATGAATAATATTCACGCTGTTCAAGTTTAAAGGTTATAACACACCATATTATGTGATTACAACCTGACAAATGATGAGCGTATTATTGTACAGCCGTGGACAAATGTTATTAATCGCCTTTCATATTTTCGAAGACAGTCATGAGAGTTTGCACTTGATGCACTTGACTTTTTCAAACTGATAAAACGCGGAGAAGAAAGCTTTTTCTATTTCGCTACTGAAATAAAGCTGTCTGCTAACTTTTTACAATTTACTCTTTTACTAGAGTAAGTATTTACTTGCTGAGCGATAACTTCTGTAGTTTCAAATTTGTCACCGATGTTCAAACAACAATTTGTGGATAAAATGGCGAACGACCCTTTTCGCTCTTTATTTTACATGCTCAAATCTGCCAACCCACGCCACCTTGTATATTGCAAATTGCTTTCTTTTATAAATTTTAAGAACCCTTTAGTCTTTTATGTCTAACGTTTTGTCTTGTGGCTTTATCAAATATTCGATTGCTTATTCCCCATAGGAAGGACATCATTAGCCTTAAAAAAACAAAAAGTCTATGCAATAATAATGGACTTATGTATGCTTTTATTTGATTATCGATTGCAAATCTCATTATTTATACATAAAAAGGTCTAGAAACCAACTAAATTTTTATATATTTATACGGCCTGTTGTACCAAAAAGCTCAACCTGTCTTATGTGCAATGACGACGAAATTGGGATGGTGATGGGGCGTTGTATGTATATTTGTAGTGTGGATTGAGTACCCCGTGATTGATATTCTTTGTTTCCGCAGCAGGGGCTGCTGCAGCCGGTGCAGCGCCTCCTGCTGGTGCAGCTGCAGGGGCAGCACCAGCCCCAGAACCAATATTAGTTATTAGCTCTTTGATGTTGACACCTTCCAATGCCTTGGCAAAAAGTCCTGGCCAGTAGGGTTCTACCTCAACGTTGGCAGCTTTGAGGATTGTTTGGATTTTCTCACCGGTAACGGCAATATCATCGTCGGCCAAGATGAGGGCTCAGTAGACGCAGACTAATTCAGCGTTTGATGCCATTTTTAAGTGTTATTTTATTATAATTGTATGCAAGTCGCCAAAAATAAAGGCCTTAGCTCGAAGAGAACAAGCACACGCTATCTTTGAGTTCTCTTTATATCATGGCACCAACAGTTCACAAATAATTAATAAAGTTTTTGCACCTTTTATTGGTTCTCGAGATACCTACTCTCGCCTCGTCCACCGGCTTGAGCACAACTTTCTCTTCAGCTTCTTATGTTTTTTTTTTTATTCTAGCAACCGGTTTCAGCCAGTAATTAAACTCTGGCAAAGCTTGACTTCCGCCTTGCGTGGTTTCTCTGGCAGTTGGGCGGACATTAGTTTAATTTCTTCAAGGAATTTTCAACATCAGTAACTGTTTCGAAAATAACAGACACAGTAATTTCGGGCTGTTTACCTTCTTTTTCAATATTTGCATTTTCCGATGTTTCTTCTTTATTTCCTTTCCTTTTCACACTTTTTTCCCCGCTTGTACGTACACTGCAGTTGTTTATGTCTTATTTTCAAAATCGTTGTCAGTCTGTGCATGCGAACGGATTGAGTTCATCGACATTACCTTTGAACTTTGATGTGCCTCAAGGATATGTCTTGGGGCCTTTGTTTTTTATATATAAATGATCTCATACATATAAATGATCTGGCAGACTGTAGATGATACCACCATTATAACAAAAAGCTCATCTCTGCCCGAGTTAGTAAGTACTAGTTCGATAGCTGAGATTCGAGCGAAGAATTGGTTTTCTGCCCACGAGTTATTTCTTAATGAGAGCAAAACTGAGACTCATACTGTCGACACCGCAAGCTAGGGGTGACAGTGTTACGTTGCTGGGAATGAGTATGACCCAGAGAGATGCTCTTTGCAATCGCCTGTCATCGGCATTGTTTGCATTGAGATGTCTTGGTGGTTCTCCTGACATTTCTGTACTGAAAACCGCCTATTTTGCTTTATTCCATTCAAAGATGCAATATGGAATTACTGTTTGGGGCGGCTCTGGGCACGCCTTGAGAGTGTTCAGGATGCAGAAAAGGACTCTGCGGGTGTTGCTTAATCTTGGTTATAGAGAGTCATGTAGGAACCATTTTCTGAATCTGCATATTATGACTGTGTTATCGGTTTATATATATTTTACCCTACTTGAGAATCTTGAGATTCATCAGAGCATGTAAAGGTATAGTCAGCAATCTGATATACATGATTTTAATACTAGGAATGCAGAACATGTTAGGCTGTCTAGATACAAATATTAAAATTTATTGAAAAACTCCCTTAATTTGAACTTAAACTAGCTGCCAGCATCAAAACCCTAAACGCTATAGAGTTCAAAAAACTAAAAACATTTTTATATTCACACAGCTTTTACAGCGTGGAGGAATTTCTAGTACACAGGTTTTAAACGTCTTTTGTTTGATATTGTTACGGGATACGGGTTCCAATAATTTATCGTCAATTCTTCTTCTTTATGTGCCATGTCCGGTCTCCCGAACGTTAGCGATTACTATAGAGAGTGCGTCTCTATCTTCTGCAACCCTGAAAAGGTCAACGGCGCTCCGGATGCCTGTCCACTCCCTGTTGTTTCTGAACCAAGAGATTTCTATTTTTCCTTTCATGATCAACTGGAGAAGATAATACTTTTCTCCGCGCAAGATGTGAGCAAGGTAAGTCTTGTGATGACCAAAGAATCTTGCGACATTTCACTGTGATCAATATTTGTCTCGCCACCCTTGCTTGTCTCAATACTTCCTCATTGGTCAGCAAATCAGACCACGGGACACGCAGCATTCTAAGATGGATCCACATTTCAAATGCTTCCAGCCGAATGATTGAGCTAGTCTTTAAGGTCCAGCATTCCACTCCATACATAAAAACCGACCAAATAAAACACCTCACCATACGCTGGCGTAACGTGAGGTTCAGGTTATCGACGCAAAAAAGTGTTTTCATTCGTTGGAAGGTTGTTCTTGCCATTTCGATGCGACATTTTATCTCAACCTCGGGGTCTAAGGTGTCCGTTAATATTCTTCTCAGATATTTAAACTGGCTGACACGTTCTATTACCTTTCCCTCGAGATTTAGCTGTTCGTTCTAGTAGCTATTTCGACTAAAAATCATAAGATGGGTTTTTTTACCATTTATGTTGAGTCCGAACTCTTGGCCAGCTACAGTGATTCTGTCCAATAGCTGCTGCAAGCCATCCATGATATCACTCAAGACAAGAGTGTCATCCGCATATATAATGGTATTCAGCAGGACGCCGTTTATTTTGATTCCGCGCTCTGCCTCTTTCAAGGCTTCTTTAAAGGTTTTAGCGGAGTAAAGATTAAACAAGAGTGGTGAGAGAATAGAGCCCTGGCGCACACCCCTTCGAATCTTTACACCAGGTGTGGTGAGCACACCGACTCGTGCCTCAGCCGTTTGACCCCATTATAAATCCTCCATTACGCCGATGTCCCTACCATCCAATTGGATGTCCCCCAGAATACTAATCAATTCAAAATGGCGAAGTCTGTCAAAGGCCTTTTCATTATCTATAAGCAAATACATCCTTGTGCTGGTCTCGGCACTTCTGGAGAAGGACATTTATTGCGAAAAGGGCTTCGCGGGTTCCAAAGGCGTTCCTGAACCCCATTTGAGCATCATCAAGATCGAACTCGCATTTTCTGCGCGCTCTGGCATGTACGATTCGGGGGAAGGATTTTAGCAAGTGGCTCATCAAGCTAATTGATCGGTAATCACTGCATTTTTTTGGGCGGGCTATTTTCCAAAATGATCACTCCTGTATACAAGTGTGTGTTATTGTTTATTGCAACATTAACAGCGGTTGCATGGTTGCATACAAGAAATAGACGATTTAATAAGTAAATATTTTCATTAACGTCGTGAATGCCTAAGCATTAAAAGTAGATATTCTGAGAAGACATAATTGCAAACAAGTGATGCCTTGCGAGTAAACTAAAAAAACTGCGAATTAAATGCACTTTATACTTCAAATAAAAGTCAGTTCGGCAAATAATATAATTACCCACCCCATTGACGTGTGTTAAGTAAAAAAACAATTTCTAGTTCCTGAGATATTTGAATAAATACTAATCTTTTGTTTGCCATTTGATTATGCAACAATAATTATCCTAAATAACACCATTCTTAGTGAATGTGAATAAACACCTACTGAGCTGGACCTGTAACAGCAATCGGTCAAGAAAAAATTAAATGGTTTGGCCACTGCCGTAAAATAAATAATTTCGAGAATAATAATACAACGCAAAAAAAAGTTGTTTGAAATTCGTGGAAGCAGTGTATAGCGGAAAATCCGTCTATCGGAACCTGACACTGAAAGAGATGCAGTAATCCACCATGTGCTAGGTACAGAATCGTACCGATCAGTCAAGAAACTTGATTTCGGTACGCTTCACTCTTTGAAAGTCATTTGATAAGAGCGGTCGGCCGTACCACTTCGCTTCAATAACGAAACCTTACGTTTCGAAACACATTCGCCTTCAGTCGTTCCCAGTCTAATTTTTCGCTTTATTGTTATTCGCCTGGTACTACTGGTACCACCGTCGCCGTCTTTAAAGAAGCGCTTGACGAGTAACCTATACCGAGCTTCTTTTAAATCGTGCGCGAGACTCATTATTATTAGAAAATAAATAATGTCGTTCTTCAAAATCAAACCAATTTGGAAAGGCAATTCCAAGCACAAAAGTAAGTACTGACATTCTTTCTATATCTAATTTTTGAAAGTAATTCTATTGTTTCTGGGTTTGGGTCTTGGTTTAATGCAGCAAACCGCAGAGATTAGTAAGACCTAATCCGTGTTGTTTCGTTTGCTTGATTGTATAAGGTTATTTTTGCAAGTCTTTAATTTTTATAATGACTAATATTTTTATTAGTTTTTCTGGTAAAAAATAAAATACATAGAGTTGACAAATGACATTGCATCACTCAAGCCAGTTGTTGCGGATTATCGACATCTATTTCTCATTCCATAAAAGTACCACCCCAAAAAATCAATTTTAGAAAACTTACAGGGTATGTAGTGCATACTTAATGATAATTAAACAATGTGTGTGCAGGGTGTTCCGTTATAAACGCCTTTAACTTTCTTACTTTTCATTTTAGATTTTTTTTATATAAACGTTGTAGCGTTTTAGCAAAGGGTTTGAACCGCAGCCTATAATATACAGGGTGTCACAGAAAAATATGACAAAGTAAACATATATTTTTCTAAATGGCACCTCCTATTTGTATATCGAGGGTTGGATCGAGCGAGGCGATTTCAACAATATATGGTTTGATCGGTTTATGTTTAATACCTACGCCAAAAAGAAGCAAAACTGCAAATTTTTGTTAGTTAGGACCCATAAAGAATTTTGTTTAGTACAGAAGCAGGTGTAATATCCCAAACAATAAAAGACGCAATAATTCACGAAATAAATAGAATTAACACTCATCATTCAGAATGGATAACTAAACCATTGGACAATTGATTAAGTGGTATAGATTATCACTTATTCAATTAGTTATTGTTTTGTTAGAAATCAATGATCTTTTTAAGATTTATTTGAGCAATAACTTATTTTTTTTTCAAGCGGACTAAAAGTACGTCTTTTGTTTTCTCCATACGCACACCTAAAGTGGGCTTTCAAATCCTGAGACCAAAAAAGTAGCAAAAAAGTCCTAGGCAGTAAAAGTAAAGTCAAAAGTCACCGCTAGTGTCATGGTGGCGCATATATAAACGATTTTCATTCACCAAAATTATTTTAATAATAGATGACACCAAATAAACCGATCTGAGTGTATTGCCATCTTTACATTCTTGTTGAAAAAACAAAGGACAGAAATACTCTCAGAGCACTCAAGAGCATCATCTGAAACCGTTATTAGTCGAAATTGCATAGGTTCTCGAATTCTGAATTCGTCTGTTAAATGTCATGCGCGTCATCATATTTATCTGTCAATGTGACATTTATTAATTTAGTATTGAAAATAATGCCACACATTCTCAGTTTACCATAATCATTGGTTATTAATTAATACATTAAAACCATTGAACATTGAAAACCACCATTCTAACATATTCTATGTATTTTACAAATAATATACACAATTGGGTAAGTACCTAGACCCGCTTAAAGAGGATGAGAGAAAATTGCAAAACTGAACCACTTTGAAATAGATTTCTTATTTCTTGCATGCTTGAAAAAAAAATAGTATATGTTACTCGGAGTAAAAGGTCTTTTTGTGCTTCGCCCAGTTGCAGGCCTCAGCTTCGCTTCGGCCGTCAATCTCTGGGCTCAGCACGAAAAGACCCACTTTTACTCCTAGTAACATAATCTACTATCACTATAACTACAGTGAGGAATCTCAGTCAAGACAATTTTTTTTTACTTTTCTTGCGAATTGTTAAAGATAAACCCATCAAACCATATGTTTTTGAAATTGTCTGGATGTGCTGTATCCAACTCTTGAAATATATATAGGTTGTCCAATTTAAAAAAACTATATGTTTGATATTTAAAACAAGATATGTACACTCGAAATAGGCTGTGTTCAAATGGTTTGCTAAAATGCTAACACTTTTGCATAAAAATTTTCTTTCTAAGAATGAAAAACAAGAAAGTTAAGGTGGGTGGCGTTTATAACGGGACACCCTGTATTTTAAGACCAATAACACCATTTATACCACAAATAACACCATTTATACCAGCATATTCTTAGAAGAAAAATAATTGCTAAGAGACACATAAAAAAAAGGTAAATAACTGAGTTCTAAATAAACAGAGCAATAAGCCACTCGTGTCAGTTCCCTTGTGTAGTAACGCCGCAGCGCCCGGATAGGCCGCGAAGGCCCAACCTCCAAGGTCGCTCCGCCTCCCAGCGCCAGCTCATCGTAACATTTTCAAAACGTTTATAAAACGCCTATATATTCAAAATGCGTACATTTTATAAAACTTAAGTGTATTGTAATAGTAGATTATGTCACTAGGAGTAAAAGTGAGTCCTTTTGTGCTGAGCTCAGAGATTGACGGCCGAAGCAAAGCTGAGGCCTGCCACTGAGCGAAGCACAAAAAGGGCCTTTACTATTACAACATATACTATTTTTTTTTCAAGCATGCAGGAAATAGGATGTCTATTGTGATTCAGTTTTGTAATTTACTTGCTTCCGTTTCTTTAGGGGGTCTAGGTACTTACCCAATTGGTGGTGTATTTATTTGTAAAATAAGAACGTTTTAGAACGGTGGTTTTCAATGTTCAATTGTTTTAATGGTATTAAATCATAACCACTGGTTTAGGTAAATTATGTTAAAATAAAAATATGTAGCACCATTATCAATACTAAGTACTAAAAATGTCGAGAAGATACGCTATTTCGACTATATAACAGCGGTTTCGGGTATAGCCGCTCTAGAGCGTTTTGCGAGTATTCTCATCCTCTGTTTCCCCAATAAGAATATAAAGATGGCAATAGGTCTACTCAGATCCAGTGTTGCCAATGACCGGGCAATTACCCAAAATCCGCGCAATTGCAGTTGCTATGTGGGTAAAATTTTTAAGCGGGTAAAACCGGGTAATTTGGTAATTTTTCCGAAAACTAATATCCGAAACTAATAGCAATTGAGCAGAATTGGATTCGTCGATCTCTGTACTCTGTCAACTCTATATTTAAAACTATCATATCCACTACCAGTCGCGCGCTCGCTGTTGGAGCACTCCGAGCAGAGACTTCCGAAAGTGCTAAAAACAACTATTTTTCCACTTGTCAATTGTCAATCTTCTCTCTCTCATATCAATAATATTTAAGGTTAAGGATAAAAAATTCTTTGAACCCAACAATGAAATGTACAACACACATGGAAAAAATAAAATATATTTATAAAAAGGATGTTTTATTAATAATAATTCAAAGTAAAGTTTCCTTGTTATGCAGCTTAGGTATATGATTGAGGAATGAACAAACAGTGGGTAATCTAAATGTGTGGGTAAAAATGTCAAATAATGGGTAATTTTTAAATTTGGGTCGTGAAAAACAATGAGTCATGTTGGCAACACTGCTCAGACCGGTCTATCTGGTGCCATCTAGTGCTCAAATAGTTTTGGTGAATGAAAATCGTTTATAAATACGTCACCATGACAGCAGCGCCGACTTTGGAACTTACTTTTACTCCTAGGACCTGTTTGTTACTTTCTTTGTCTGTGAATTAGAAAGCGCACTTCGAGTGCCTATATAGGGATAGTAAATAACGTACTTGAAAGATCGCTTGAAGAAAAATATATTTTTTTTCAAGCGGACTAAAAGTACGTCATTTGTTTTCTCCATACGCACACCTAAAGTGGGCTTTCAAATCCTGAGACCAAAAAAGTAGCAAAAAAGTCCTAGGCAGTAAAAGTAAAGTCAAAAGTCACCGCTAGTGTCATGGTGGCGCATATATAAACGATTTTCATTCACCAAAATTATTTTAATAATAGATGAGAGCAGATAAACCGATCTGAGTGTATTGCCATCTTTACATTCTTATTGAAAAAACAAAGGACAAAAATACTCTCAGAGCACTCAAGAGCACCATCCGAAACCGTTATTAGTCGAAATCGCATAGGTTCTCGAATTCTGAATTCGTCTGTTAAATGTCATGCGCGTCATCATATTTATCTGTCAATGTGACTCTTATTAATTTAGTATTGAAAATAATGCTACAAATTCTTTTTTACCATAACCATTGGTTATTATTTAATACATTAAAACCATTGAACATTGAAAACCACCATTCTAACATATTCTATATATTTTACAAATAATATACACCACTAATTGGGTAAGTACCTAGACCCGCTTAAAGAGGATGAGAGAAAATTGCAAAACTGAACCACTTTGAAATAGATTTCTTATTTCTTGCATGCTTGAAAAAAAAATAGTATATGTTACTCGGAGTAAAAGGTCTTTTTGTGCTTCGCCCAGCTGCAGGCCTCAGCTTCGCTTCGGCCGTCAATCTCTGGGCTCAGCACTAAAAGACCCACTTTTACTCCTAGTGACATAATCTACTATTTTTCCAAGCGGATATAAAATGCGCATTGCAAAAAAGCGCATATTGCAATGGATGAGTGCGACAATGGCATTATGGAAAGTGTATCTTATACTATTTTATGTAATAAGATAGATTAAAAAGAATAACAACTTAAAATACGTCATTATTTCAAACGTCTAGTAATATTTGTTCTTTAAAATTAATTGACATTTCCATAAAGCGCTGCTACTTAACGTCAAATTTTACCATTACCACCGGAGCTAAAATAACTATAACGATGCTTTAATAAGGCTGTAAACGTATCGCTGTCAGTGTTTTAATAACCAGCTAAACGAACCGAATTACATAATAGTAGATTATACAACAAGCATTTAATGAGAGTGGTTATTCTCGAAGATAACGTTTGAGCCCACGAGCGAAGCGAGTGGCACAAGTTGCCCGAGAGAATAGCGCTCATTAAATGCGAGTAGAATACTATACTTTATCCACGACCAAGATTCCGGTTTTCCTCAAATATCGTAGATTATAGGTAGGTACCATAAAGATAATTCACAATTAATTTTATCCCCGACCATATAAATAATCACATTATTCTTGTACATTCTCAAGACTAACGATAATCATTATTCACTTGTGAATAATGAACATTATTCACAAGTGAATAATGAGTTATCATGGAAACGAAACATGTCGTAGGCAACTGACAACTTAAAAAGTAAACTGCCCTAAACATGAAATCGGTAATTACCACTGGTTCATTCAAATAATTATCCTTCTATTAGGATGTATTGAGGCAAATGTAGGTTACAGTGTTTCTTTTTCCCTAAAATATGTACTTTTCACTGAAAAATACTTAAAATAGGCCATAAAATGAAGTAATTTACCGTCCACCCTCGTAGCATTGAAATGAACATGCGGTGACATGCGCGGGTGACTAGACCGTCATCTATCGACAAGACGCATCAAACGTCGCGCCATTGAATAGCGAAACCAGTCGTGGTCGTGGTTTTAAAATTGTAAATTATCTTTGTGGCACCTATAACCTATCATATTTGAGAAAACCCAGAATCTTGGTCGTGGATAAAGTATAGTATTCAACGCGCATTTAATGAGCGTTATTCTCTCGGGCAACTTGTGCCACTCGCTTCGCTCGTGGGCTCAAACGTTACCCTCGAGAATAACGACTCTCATTAAATGCTTGTTGTATAATATACTATTAAAATCACTACTGGTTTCGCTAATCGACGGAGCGTCGTTTGATGCGTCAGATAGATGACGGTCTAGTCGCCCATGCATGTTCATTTCAATGCTATGAGGGTGGACGGTAAATTACTTCATTTTATGACTTATTTTAAGTATTTTTCAGTAAAAAGTGACACTGTAACCTATACTTGTCTCAATACATCCTAATAGAAGGATATTTATTTGAATCAACCAGTGGTAACTACCGATTTCATGTTTAGGGCAGTTTACTTTTTGACTTGTCAGTTGCCTACGACATGTTTCGTTACCATGACAACTCATTAGCATTAATCTTGAGAATGTACAAGAATAATGTGATTATTAAAGTATGGTCGTGGATAATTTTTTTTTGCTTTCAACACATATAATGTTTTAGAAATTTTAAATTTTAAATTTTAAATTTAAAAAAAAAGCATCGAAAGTTTTTCGACACAGGAGACTACGTGGGTGTCTATGACAGTTTGCCCCCTCTATAATATGTTCTCGGCGTTGCATTAAAAAAAATGCGCAAATAAATAATGTCTATTCAAATGCCCACAAAAATTCTGGGCAAAACCAAAACCGATGTAGTAATTGCATGCAGACCCCACCATGTTGGAAATTACAAATAAAAAAATGGTTTTAACGTCACTTTGACTTTGACAATCAAAACAAAACGCGTGTTGACGACCGAGAGGTACTTGATTATCATGTAAGAATTGTAAATTAAACCGTGGACGGGGTGTTCATTATAAAACTTCATCTAGCAGGCTATCAAATTTTGACAGAAAAGGATGACATAATCAAAATAAATGGACTTTTGTTTCTCCATCATTTTCTTTTAACATTTCACAGTCAACTAGATGAGTTTTTATATTGAACAACCCGTATATTATCTAATTTACATACAATAGACATCAATACCTCAGGTGCATCGACACCTTCGTTAATACTGACCTGAATTATTTGCTTGTTGGATAATATATGTCAAAATCTGCCGTTTATTTTAAAGAAAAATGGCAGCAAAGATGTTTGTCATGCCTAGAGATTCAAGGGTTCGAAGAAAAACAGAAAAAATTAAAAAAATGGTTTTATTTTTTTTTCAAGCCTAAGAAAATTGGGGAAAATACATAAATTTAAAAAATTTTTAAAACAAAGCAAAAGAATAGGCGTTTCTAAATGGGTTTTAGACATATCTTAAAGGCCAAATGCGAACAAAAATATATTTATTATTATTTTACCACAAACACGTAACTTTTGAAATATAAAAAACGTAGAATTTCTTTCAAAATAAAAATGGCGAAAGCACGACACGACATAACTAAAGCATATTTATTTTCCAGAATGATTGTAATTCTGTTAACCTAGAACAGAAAAAAAATAACAAAACTACTTAAGTCAAATAAGTATTCAAAATTTTCCTAAATCTCAAAATTTGAATTTTCTGAAGAAAAGTTTGCTTCTGACTTTTCCAATTCGACGTCCTGATCAATATTAACACTATTAACATCTTCATTATATTAATGACAAATATATTCTAATCAAATATAACTTATTTTTACGTATTTACTTGTTTTAGATTTTTTAAACCTCTGTTTTGTCCAAAAATTGAGTCTCTTTAAAAAGATCAAAAATCAGCATTTTTAGAGAATTATTTTGAATTAAGTCAATTTTTGCCCCAATTCTAATCTGATGTTTTCACAAAATTTTAAATTTGTATTTTTAGTAGTTTTAAGTTATTTTTTAACCAAATTTGGCTTTAATCATGATCTAAATCTTTCCAACAACTTCAAATATCAATTTTTTAGGCTATGATTTTTTATGATTTTTTGATCTAATAATTTTTGACACGACTTTCTCAAAAAATACCTACCAGATGCTTATTTGTGAGGTATTTTAATCAAATTTTACATATTTCCATCCAAAAAATAATTTTACCAGAAACAACAAGTTAGAAGATTTGAATTTCTGCAGAAACATCAAATATGCAATTTCATGTGTTGTGACAAAGTTTTAGCCCCAACTCTAACCTCAATTACTCCAAAGGAAAAAACATTTTTTTGCCTGTTTATGTGTGATTTTAACTGTGCAGTCCCATCATTTTAAAGTATTTGTGATAGTTTTACAACTTTTAATTCTTACATACTCCATAACATGTTTGCTCGAGATACTGTTGTGATAAAGTGTTGTGTAAATTTAACAACAAGGAAAGCAAAACAGAAGTTGTCCTGAGGATGCAAAAATATATCTGTCTTCGTCATTTCGTGATCCTGTTCCTACCTAACCCCCCATATATTGAACTAGATGATCGGTAATAACATATCAAAAAAACATTTTTGCCCTTCGAAACATTTTTACGACAAGTTTTAACCTGAACTTTTTCACAAATTCTAAATTCGCATTTTTAGACGCTTTGAATAATGTTTAACCAATTTTGGCCATATACTTAATCTGATTTTCTCCAAACACTCCAAGTTTGTATTTTTACACTATTTGAGTATTTTTTCACTGATATTAGCCTTAATCCTAACCTGATTTTCTTGAAAAACACCAAACTTGCATTTTGCAGGGATTTTGCGTTAAATTTTACTTATTTAGTTCGAAAAATGTGATTTCATTTGAAATTTAAATTAGTTTTGCCTAAAATCGAATTTTTCCAAAAAAATCAAACTTTGCATTTTTAGACGAGGTGGGTCACTTTAAATCGATTTTAGTCTTAATTTTTCTCCAAAAACTTCACATTTGCATTTTAGAGGCTTTAAGACATTTAAGGCCTTAATCCTAATCTGCATTTCTTCAAAAACTTTTAATTGGCATTTTTAGACGCTTCGTGTCATTTTTAACCGAGATTTCGACGTCTTGATTATTTTATTAATGACTAATGATGAAATCCTAATAAATTATAACTTATTTTCAAGTTATGAAAGTTAAAGGAAATTTATTTTCTGCGAAGTATGTTACACTATTATTTTCACGTATTTATTTACCAGTTTTTGTATTTTTCTCAAACTTTCTTTTTTTATTTTTTCCTAAAATGATCAAGGTTTTTTTTCCAGTAACCAATTTTTCTATATTTTTTGAGCCTCTAGTCAGAAAATATAAAAATGTTTTCGTCTATAGAAAAAAATACTACAAGATACACATTCATAAGGCTTTTTGTGACATATGCCCAATGCAAAAAAAAATTGATTTCAGTCTTAATTTTTCTTCAAAAACTTCACAGTTGCATTTTTTAGAGAATTCGAGACATTTTTAACCGATTTTGGCATTAATCCTAATCTGACTTTCTTCAAAAACTTTTAATTGGCATTTTAGACGCTTTGTGTCATTTTTAGCCGAGATTTCGACGTATTGATTGTTTTAACGCGTAATGAATAGAATTCTAATAAATTATAACTTTTTTCGCGTATTTAAAAGTTTTTGTATTTTTCTCAAACTTTTTTAATTTTTTCCTGAAATGAACAAGGCGTTAACCGATTTTTCCAAATATAAGGGCATAACTCTAAGAAAATTACAGTATCCAAGAATTGTATTGTTGTAATAATGAATAAGGTAAACCTGTTTATGTAGAAACGTAAAAAATTGAATCATGCCTTGACAATGTAACGACGGTAAAGCAACAATGGATGGCATCATTACATACTTTAAACATACATCTTAAAGCGATTTTCTTGTTCACTATTTATAAACATTACCAATTCTTGACCTGCATGCCGTAAAACTACATATCGCATTGGTCGTTAAGAGTGCTAATTGTGAGCGTACACAAACAAGAATTTATTGAACGCGCATATTTTCCTATATATATTGAAATCGAAATGTGGTGCCGAGTAATAAGCATATTGGAACTTAATTAATCGTAATTTTGCATTGTTCTCCCATGACCTTAATAAAATTGAAATCGGTCAAAACACGGTTAGGTATATAATAGCATACGAATTAAAATTTAGGGAAAATATTGTATATTAACGTGACTTTAAATTTAAATTATTGTTGCGCACGAGGACGTTTATTACAATATACATCCCAACTAACAATGTTGCTCTAAGTGATAATATTTGGTTTCATGAAACTAAATTGTTATAGTGATTAGACGTAAGAATATTCTAAACGCAAAATTATACAACATCTTTATTACACTACCAATATTTTTTTTTATAAAAGCTTAAAGAATAACACATATACGATAATTAAGCTTATAAATATATAATGTCCAACAGCAGCTTCATAGTAGTTATGTTTATCATCACTATCAAAAAAATAAAATAATTGTGAAAACTCTTTACTGACGTTGCACATAAGATTTTTTTGGCGCATTGCACCGGATTATTCAAATTATTCTTGTCAATTTCTTAAAAACAATTCTATAATTGAGCACAACCACAATTGTAATTAAATTATTATTAAACATTTATATTCCAAAATGAACGATTGAAGAAATATTGTGTATATTGAAATCTTTATAAAATATAGAATATTTTATTTCAGTCAGGTACTGAATGGAGTTAAGTTATAAATAGTTACAAGAAGTTAAGTTACAAATAGTTATACCTGGCAGATAAAAATATACTGTTGCGAACTCAGGGTTCAATAATTCCAGCGTAACGATTTAACACAAAAACACAATTTATTTATGCCACAAATACACACAAATTATAATACTAAATAACTCACTACTTAACACTTTATAGCCTTCTATTATCGATGGGTACTTTAGCTTACTTATAGCTCGATTAAATAAGACTATTACTAACGGCGGCGCTATTCGTCTTTTATACAAAATCCTGAAAATATAGAAAAGCCTAGAACATCCTTAGAAGAAAATAATTGATAAGAAACACAAAAAGAAAGGTCGTAAATACCTAAAAAATAACTGCGTTCTAAATAAATAGAGCAATAAATCACTCGTGACAATCCCCATGTGCAATAATGCCGCAGCGCCCGGATATACCGAGTGCCAAGAAGGTACAACCTTAAATGTCGCTCCGCCTTGCTGATAATCCACGCTCACAACCACTTACCGCAACAGTATATTGATCAAATTGACCTTTGATCTTGATCAAAAATTTCTTTTTTTATTCTCAAATTGCAGTTTTGGCACAAATGGGTTGTTGCAAATAAATGCTTTTTGAAATAGGTATTATAACTTATTTTGTCCACGACCACTTAATAGTATATTGATATTCAGCTTGTTGACAAAAATAGGGCTCATATAGCGTCAGAGGGATATATGAGTGGAAACAGCGGGAATAATGATATTATTCCCGCTCGCCATTTAAGTTATATATGTTGCCTTGGCAACCAGTAGGTGTAGGCAACAATGTAATATCATCAATGCCGCAGTGTAAAAAATGAATGTGGTGGCACCGGTTTTGCCGTCAAACTCGAGTGTTACTTTGACGTTTCTATAATTTTATTTACACTACCTATAGATTTTACGATTTGTAATTATTAGACAATGGCCGTGGACAAAGTATAGTATTATACTTGCTTTTTATGGCCATTATTCCCACGGGAAACTTGCTCCCCTCGCCTGCGGCTCGTGACGCAAACATCCCCCTAAGGGAATAATGGCTATCATAAAAAGATCGTTTAATAATATACTATTGTCCACGACCACTTAATAATATACTGATATTCAGCTTGTTGTCAAAAGTTAAATAGGGCTCATATAGCGTCAGAGGGATAAATGAGTTGAAACTGCGGGAATAATATAATTATTCCCGCTCGCCATTTAAATATTATGTTGCCTTGGCAACCAGTAGGAGTAGACAACAGTGCAACATCAAATGCCGCAGCGTGAAAAATGCATGGTGGCACCCGTTTTGCCGTCAAATGCGAATGTCACTTTGACATTTCAATAGATATTTATTTACACTAATTATAGAATTTATTTTTGTAATTATAGACAATGGTCGTGGACAAAGTATAGTATTATATTCGCTTTTTATGGCCATTATTCCCACGGGAGACTTGCGCCCCTCGCCTGCGGCTCCGGACGCAAACGTCCCCTTAAGTACTCTCCAACTCTAAAACTTTTTTTTATTTCTTTTCTTTGGTTTAATTTAGAGGCAAAGGTCAATAGTTAACTTATTATCAAATTGAATGCATCTGCTTACTTTGTTTTAATAAATTTTATAATAGTTTATTGTGCAACTAGTTCAAAAATAGCCACGTTTCGGCACAATGTTTTACGAGCCACATTTTTGTGGCGAAAAGTAGACAATTTGTACATGCACATGCTCTTGCTTATCGAGCCAGATGCTCAACCCATTAAGGGAATATTATTATGCATCTATTGCAAATTTAGCACAATAGAATAGGTACGCATCTGTAATTTTTCGTAAACTATTGAATAATGTATGATTCAGAAGCATAGTTGGAGCAGTTAGCATCCCAAAGATAATTACGTTCGAACCATTGTGGATATGCTAATAAGACAAACAATGGTACCGGGCTGCACTCGCCATTTTTCGTTTCAAGGAAGTTTAAAAATTCATTATAAGTACGCATTATAATAACGAGTATTTAGAGGTCATCTCACAGGCGGTCTTGTAGAAAGAATACTGTTAAACAAGATTAATTGCTTCTTTGTGCCCATTCGATCCATATATACATGTAAGCCAATATGTTATCGCGCGATCGAAGTTGCTACACATCCTATATTATGTTCTAATTCCGTTTAATTTTACAAAAAAAAATCTTATTACTCTACTTGTAGATGTATGTATATGACAAAAGAAGTTTTCGAAATTTATTTTTATAATTGGGAGCTTTCGAGAGGAAGTACGTAATAAAGAAATAAACTTGGAATGCGGAATGTTTTCCATTAGTTTGTTCCGTTTTTAATTACGTATAAAAATTATATAACAAGAGCAAACCAAATAGGAAATTCCAACTAATTTGATATAAATACATGCATCAATTCGACTTAAATTTGTATCTGTGATGATAGTTACAAACCATGTAATTAAACGTATAACATGTAACAGTGCAGAATAATCTTATGTTTATAACCATAGGAACTGGCTGGGAATCATTCGCTTCAGTGATACCTGTGATTGTTGTTTATAGGTACCTACCTATATTAATTTTTATTTCGAGCTTTTAGTTGCAGAAAGTGAGTTAATGTATTAAGTATTGTCATCTTTTATGTTTCCTTTATTCTCCATATTTCTTTTATTTTTAAGAATTTTACGACAGAATAAATAGCGTATTCTAATGTCCTGGAGACCTCTTCAATTGTAGTCGTTGTTTGAGTCTTTTGCTTTTTCCTTTCTTCTATTAATTTAAGTTTTTTCCTCGTTAACAATTTTCTATTTCTTTATTACTCGCTTTTTTGACAACTTTCTTTTTAGCCACTCATTTTTGTATTACATACATGTTTTCATACATTACATGTTTTTAGCAAAAATCAATACAAATCTACGAAAAATGACTTAAACGTCCTAAAATGCGTCTTTGAGAATTTTTAGTGGTTTTTGGTGTAACTTTTTTTTCAGGTAAAATCAATACACATCAACGAAAAATGACTTAAAACGTCCTAAAATGCTTCTTTGAGAATTTTTAGTGGTTTTCGGTGTAATTTTATGTTTTCAGCTAAAATTAGTAGAAATCGACGAAAAATGACTTAAAATGTCCTAAAATGTGTCTTTGAGTACTTTTAAAGGTTTTTTGTGTAATTTTAGGTTTTCTATTACAATTATTTCTTTTATTAAGTGTTCTCATCTTTTATTTTTTCTTTATTCTCCTTATTGCTTTTATTTTTAGGAATTTTAGGAACTATTTTTAGGAACTACGACAGAAGTACGTTCATCGTTACTTACTTGAACTGCCTCTGCTTCTTGACTATCTCTATCTTGGCTAAAAACATTATAAAATAAAAAAATAAAATATTTCCAGTCATTTTCAATTTGAATAATTCGCCGGAATAGTTTCTCCAACTCATTGTTGCCCGGTCTGGTGAAATTTGTCCAAACTTGATGATTATTTTGCTTTCTTTGGTGGTTTGGTGACCGCTATGAAGAAAAAACAAATTCTAGTATTTTAAAAATATTCATAATTTCTTCGGGCTCTTTTTCAATTCTTTTTACCGTCACGGTAGTGTGACCTTGATAACTGTTCTTTTCATGTTTTTTCCTTTGGAGTTTTTCTCTAGACCTCTGGTCTTCTGCATCTGGCACCTCTTCAATAGTATAAGATAGACTTCTTTCATCATATAAGTTTTGCGTCTCTATTGAGGTCTCTATCTTTATTGAGGTCTTCCTCAGGGCTTTTTTAATCCCCAGTCACACAAAAAAACGAGCAAACGAGCACCATAAAGGACGACACACACATTAGTAATAGCTCAGCTCAGCTAAATTGAAATTTAGTCTTTTAGACTTCTTTCTATAGTGACCATGTTTTGAGGATGTTTGCCTTCTTCTTCTTCTTCTACATTAACAATTTAGGATTTATCCTCTTTGTTTTTCGTGTTTAAAAATTGTTATTTCTTAAATATCCTTGTTTAGCTCTGGAATTTCATATTTCGATTCTTCAGGTTTTTCTTTAGCAACAACTGCAGTCAATGGCTCTTTTCCAGCCTCCTCTACTGTAACAACTTGTGCTCGTTCTTCTCTGTATTCTAAAGTCCTGGACACTTTTTCAATTGTAGTCGGAAAAGTAAACAGTTTTTTCCTCCTTTTTCTATTTCTTTATTACTTGTTTTTTGATAACATTCTTTTTAGGTACTTTTCCTATTAGAATTATTGTCGCTTCTATTTTCTGTGGCAGTTCTACAATACGAAATTTCAGCGATTTAGGTATTTCTTCCTCTTCTAAGTAACCAGCAAATTACCAAAACAAAATTGGGAAACAACCTCAAACTGATGTTTGTGGTTGTTTGCCTTCTTCATCTATTATAACTATTTTCGTCTTTTGTTCTTCAAGATTTTCTGTCTCATTGTTTTATCAATTTTTGAATTCTCTAAATTGGGCTTTTCATTGAATTTCATTCTTTTGAGGTAATTTTGACCCACTATTGAAGTTTTTTCAACGGGTGAACAATTGTAATCTATATCGATTTGTAGTGAGACAAATTTGGCTGAAAATTGCTTATTAACCATAATTTTTTCAAGGTATTTTATATGGGTTTTGAAAAGAATTTTGGACCAAAAAAGAAAACTTGTACCTGATTTTGGCTTAAAACTAGAAATATTTTTAATTTGTGCTTTTAGTTGTGTGCCTCTTTCGGATTTAGACTTTTTTTAAATTTTGTATTGCTCTTTTATTGCTAATAATTTTCTATTCTCATTCTTTGTCACGTTTTCTGCAATTTTTGTATTTTTTTCGGAATATGTTTTTTTTCCCATTGATCTAAATTGGATTTTTCATTGATGCAATTTTGTTCCAAAACTGTATTTTTTACACGCTATTTAGCCCGAAATAGAACTCAGTCAAAATCAATTTATATTGAAAAAATATGATCCGAAAAGGAATCTCTTAGAGAAAAGTTTTGAAACATTTTACACGACTTTTATTTGACTTTTTTTTAAACACTTTTTTTTTATTTGTGCCTCTAGTTAACTATCTGCCTATTTTAGACCCCTTTTTTTTATCTAATTTTCCACCCTAGTTTTTTTTTCATTGCTTTCTGTCTCATTGTTTTTTCAATTTTTCATCTTTCTAGATTGGGCTTTTCATTGAATCTTCATCCTTTTGAGCTAATTTTGACACAATATGGAAATTTTTCAACGAGCGAACAATTGTAATCTTTATTGATTTGTAATGAGACAAATTTTGCCAAAAACCGCTTTTCAACGTATAACTTTTCCTTATTTTCTAAAGTAATTTATATGGATTTTGAAAAGAATTTTGGATTTTTTTCCGAATATTTTTACAAGATTTTGGCTTAAAACTAGAAATATTTTTAATTTGTGCTTTCAACTGTCTACTTCTTTTGGATTTTCTTTTTTTTATTTTGTATTGTTCTTTTACCGTTAATAATTTTCTATTCTCATTCTTTGTCACGTTTTCGGTATTGTTTGTATTTTTTTGCCATTGATTTAAATTGGATTTTTCACTGATGTAATTTGGTTCCAAACCTGTGTTTTTTACGATTAATGATTCCCAGTTTTTCAGTTTTTTTATACGGTATTTGACCAGAAATAGAACTCCAATAAAATCTAAAAATCAATTTTTATTGAGAAAATATGATCTGTAAAGAAATCTCCTATAGCAAAGTTTTGAAAGATACGACTTTTCTATGACCTTTTTTTAAACACTTTTTTTATTTGTGCCTCTAGTTAACTACCAGCCTATTTTAGACACCCTTTTTTTCTCTAATTTTCCTCCCTAATTTTTTTATTTTCGTTGCTTTTCGTAGTTTTATATTTAAATGTTTTATTTCTTACTGTTTTTTATTATTCGTATTTTTTATCGATCTACATAGGACTATTCAACTTGGGGTTGATGCACTCAAGGGTTTTTATTCGTGTGACCGTGGTTTGAGGTTTTTGCCTTCTTCTTCCATATTAACAATTTAGGTTTTATCCTCTTTGTTGTTCGTGTTTAAAAATTGTTATTTCTTAAATATCCTTGTTTAGCCCTAGAATTTGATATTCCAATTCTTCAGGTTTTTCTTTAACAGAAACTGCAGTGAATGGCTCTTTTCCAGCCTCCTCTACTGTAACAATCTGTGCTCGTTTCTCTCTGACATTCTTTTTCTTCTTTAAAATATCTTTTTTAACTACTTTCGTAGAAGCACCTTCCTACATAATAACGGTCTCTTGTATCTGCTTAAGGACTTTTTCAAGAGCATTTTCTAAAGTCTTTGACAATTCTTCAATTGTAGACGTTGTTTGAGCCTTTTTGCTTTTTCCTCTCTAAAAGTAAACAGTTTTTTTCCTCGTTTTCCTATTTCTTCATTACTTGTTTTTTTGATAACTTTCTTTTCAGGTACTTATTTTTCTATTACAATTATTGTCGCTTCTATTTTCCGTGGCAGTTCTACAACACAAAATTTCAGCGATTTACGTATTTATTCCTCCTCTAAGTAACTAGCAAAGTACCAAAACAAAATTGGCAAACAACCCCAAACTGAAGTTTGTGGTTCTCTTCATCTACATAACTATTATCGTCTTCTGTTCTTAGTGGCCTTCCTTTCTTCAAGTTTATTTGCCTCATTGTTTTTTCAATTTTTCATCTTTCTAAATTGGGCTTTTTATTGACTTCTTATTCTTTTGAGGTACTTTTGACGGAAAAAGATTTTTTCTGCAAACTTTTATAGGATTTTGGCTTAAAACTAGAAATATTTTTAATTTGTGCTTTTGTCTGCTTGTGCAACTGTCTGAATTTAGATTGTTTTTATTTTTTGTTGCTCTTTTATGGTTAATAATTTTCTATTATCATTCTTTGTCGCGTTTTTCTGCAATTTTTTTTATATATTTTTTCCCATTGATCTAAATTGGATTTTTCATTGAGGAAATTTTGTTTCAAAACTGTGTTTTTTTACGACTAATGATTCCGAATTTTTCAGTTTTTTTATACGGTATTTGACCCGAAATAGAACTGCAACAAATCAAAAATCAATTTTTATTGAAAAAATGTGATCCGTAAAGGAATCTCTTATAGAAAAATTTTGAAAGATTTTAAACGACTTTTATTTGACCTTTTAACAATTTTTTTTTATTTGTTCCTTTAGTTCTAACCTGAACTATCTGCCTATTTTAGACACCTTTTTTTTCTCTAATTTTCGTAGTTTTTTGTTTGGATGTTTTATTTCTTACTGTCGTTTTATTGTCCGTATTTTTTTGTTCAGGTTCGTTACTTCAGGTTATTTCAGGTTAGTTTTTCATCGATCCACATAGGACTTTTCATAGGGTTTTTATTCGTGTGAGGTAATTTTTACCGTGGTTTGAGTTTTTCTGCCTTCTTCTTCTACATTAACAATTTAGGATTCATCCTTTTTGTTGTTCGTGTTCGTCTCTTCTACCTTCTGTGGCAGTTCTACAACACGAAATTTCAGCGATTTAGGTATTTCTTCCTCCTCTAAGTAACCAGCAAAGTACCAAAACAAAATTAGCAAACAACATCAAACTGATGTTTGTGGTTGTTTGCCTTCTTTATCTACTATAAGTATTTTCGTCTTCTCTTATTAGTGTTCTTTTCCTTTCTTCAAGTTTTTCTGCCTCATTGCTTTTTTTAAATTTTTCATCTTTCTAATTTGCTCTTTTCATTGAATTTTCATTCTTTTGAGTTAACTTTGACCCAATATTGAACTTTTTCAACCAGTGAACAATTGTAATTTATATTATTTTGTAATGTGACAAATTTGACCGAAAACTGCTTTTTAACGATTAATTTTTCCTGCCTTTTTAAAGTATTGTACCTATATGGCTTTTGAAAATAATTTTGTACCGAAAAAGGTTTTTTTCTGCAAACTTTTACACGATTTTGGCTTAAAACTAAAATATTTTTAATTTGTGCTTTTACTTTCTACTTCTTTTGGATTTAGATTTTTTTTATTTTTTATTATTTTTTTATTGTTAATAATTTTATACTCTCATTCTTTGTCACGTTTTCTGCAATTTTTGTATTTTTTTTCTGAAAATATTTTGTTCTAAAACTGTGCTTTTTCTATAGAAAAGTTTTGAAAGATTTTAAACGACTTTTATGTGACCTTTTTTTAAACACTTTTCTTTTATTTGTGCCTCTAGTTAACTATCTGCCTATTTTAGACACCCTTTTTTTCTCTAATTTTCCATCCAAGTTTTTTTATTTTTGTTGCTTTTCGTAGTTTTTTGTTTAGATGTTTTATTTCTTACTGTTATATTATTGTCCGCATTTTTTTAGTTCAGGTTCGTTAGTTCAGGTTATTTCAGGTTAGTTTTTCATCGATCTACATAGGACTTTTCATAGGGTTTTCATTCGTGTGAGGTAATTTTGACCGTGATTTGAGTTTTTCTGCCTTCTTCTTCTACATTAACAATTTAGGAATTATCCTCTTTGTTGTTCGTGTTCGTCTCTTCTATCTTCTGTGGCAGTTCTACAATTTTTCATCTTTCTAAATTGGGCTTATTGAATTTTCATTCTCTTGAGCTAATTTTGACCCAATATAGAACTTTTTCAACGAGTGAAGAATTGTATTTTATATTGATTTGTAATGAGACAAATTTTGCCAAAAACCGCTTTTCAACGATTAATTTTTTAAAGTAATTTATATGGGTTTTGAAAAGAATTTTGTTCCCAAAAAGTACTTCGTTTGGATTAAATTTTTTTATTTTGTATTGCTCTTTTATTGTTAATAATTTTCTATTCTCATTCTTTGTCACGTTTTCTGTAATTTTTGTATTTTTTTCTGAAAATATTTTTTTCCCATTGATCTAAATTGAATTTTTCATTGGGATAATTTTGTTCCAAAACTGTGTTTTTTACGACTAATGATTCCCAATTTTTCAAACAAAGGCAAGCAATTCCAAAGTGATGTTTGTGGTTGTTTGCCTTCTTTATCTACTATAACTATTTTCGCCTTATCTTCTTAGTAGTCTTTTCCCTTCTTCAAGTTTTTTGTCTCATTGTGTTTTTTTTTTCAATTTTTCATCTTTCTAAATTGGGCTTTTTATTTTTTTGAGGAAATTTTAACCTTATATTGAACTTTTTCTACGAGAAAGCAATTGTAATTTATATTGATTTGTAATGAGACAAATTTGGCCGCTTTTTAACCATTGTTTTTTCTTATTTTTTTAAAGTATTTTCTATGAAATTTGAAAAAAATTTTGGACCGAAAAAAAATTTTTTTCTGCCAATTTTTACACGATTTTGGCTTAAAACTAGAAATATTTGTAGTTTGTGCTTTTAACTGCCTACCTCTTTCGGATTTAGATTTTTTTTATTTTTTAATATTTTATTATTTTATTGTTAAAAATTTTCTGTTCTCATTCTTTGTCACGTTTTCTGCAATTTTTGTATTTTTTCTGAATATATTTTTTCCCATTGATCTAATGTGGATTTTTCATTCATGCAATTTGGTTCCAAATCTGTGTTTTTTACCATTAATCATTCCGATTTTTTTAGTTTCTTTATACGTTATTTAGCCCGAAATAGAACTCAGTCAAAAATCAATTTTTTTTAAAAAAAATATTATCCGAAAAGAAATCTCGCATAGAAAAGTTTTGAAAGATTTTAAACGACTTATTTGACACTTTTTTTTAATTTGTGCCTCTAATTAACTCTCTGTTCTTTTTTTATTTTCGTTGCTTTTAGTAGTTTTTTTTTATTTCATTTATTTCATAAAAGTTCTATTTCTTACTGTCCTTATTGTTCGAATTTTTTCATCGATCTACATAGGACTTTTCATAGGATTTTTGTTCGTGTGAGGTAATTTTAAGCTGTTTCGACGGTCGAACATTTGCAATATAAATTAATTTTTATTGAGGCATTTATCGTCCAAAATTGTGTTTTTTTTTAAAATCAATAATACCTATATATTTTCTAGAGTTCTGGTCCGAAATAAAACTTCATCAATGATTCAAAACTTTTGTTTCTGTAGTTTTAGATTTCTCTTTTATTGTCTTTATTCTTTTCACTCTTACTTGTTTTTTATTTCCTCACATTTTTAAATTATTCTTTCATTCTGTCTCCTTTTTCCTTTCAAAGTTGTTTTTACCTAAAATTGAACTAAGGTCAACTATTAAGAATTTTTGGACATTTTTTTTTCTGTAATTTACTGATTATTATAGATTTTTTACTTTCGGTTCTTTTCGTCGTTTTTCATTTAAATTATTAATTAGTTATTGTTATTATTTTTGTCATTCTCATTTTTATGTCTTAAAAAACTAAAAATAATAAATGACACTAAACCTACAACAAAGTAAATACTTTTTTTATGAACTATTAATGTTGATATTTTCTTCTATTAATTTAGATTATTTTACTCATTGCAGAGAGTGACAATACAATAGTAGATTACTTTAACTTCAATGTCACGCGTTAAAACAACTAACGTTTGTTTAAAAGTGGTAGACAATGATGTATTATTAAGTGAAATATCTTGGACTTCCATTGTCTTTATTGAGTTTCTTACACGACGTTTCGAGCAGTGGTTTCTCTTATGTGAGACATACTACACTCACTTAATGGGAGAAGGAACGAAAGTTTAAGGAAGCAGTCTTTATTGGAAGCAATGAGGGCGTCTTTAGTAAACCAAGTTGCGACGTCTCTTCGGTATGGCATCCGTTGATACGGCGGACAAGTGCTGGTCGCTTGAGGCGCGACAGTGGCGACGATCCGCCAATAGGAATGGTGAGCGTGGTTAGCTGTGTTAGTACATAAGCAAATAGCCTCGAGCTTAATGCTCAGTTTTACTTGAAAACGAGCAGAGATCCCACTGGTCGAAACGTCGCCGTTGCTGGTCGCAAAGCTGGCAATTTTTTGATAAATCTGTCAACTTTTTCGACCAAGTTCTAGTAATTTGCAAAACTTTGTTTTGGCAACACTGCTCCAACCCCAACAATCGCAAAAATTCTCTCTTAGACTCTCTAAACTTCGGATTGGAGTTTAAACCATACCCGAAATAAAACTTCAGTTTGGAGTGTACGGTAGGTTGTAAAACCCAAATGTTTATCAAACTGAGGTTTAAACCTCAAATTTAAGTTTACTCTGAACTTGTAAAAGTCGCCCTTAATGGTTTGGTAATTTTGCTATAAAACACTAGTTGTCGAATGTTTGAGAAGATATAAATGACACTACACCATAATCAACAATGTTTTGGTGTGCTAAAAATAAAATCTTTAGAAAAATAAGTTGCTTTTGTACTTTTATTAATACATCATTGCCAGCAATTTCAAGACTTTGTTCTCACTTATTACGTCCAAATTCATACTGATCACGCGATTATTTGTATTCGCTTTCTGGGTTATTACATACATTCACATGTTAAGAAACTAGATTAATAGTTCACAGTGTTTAAAACTGGGTGTTTATAAACATGTACTTATTTATAAACATGCGAATACATTAAGAGGGTTTTGGACGTTTGTATACTATTTGCATAATTGGCTTGCACTGACGAGGACAGTGTCCGCCAAAGTTATCGAAACTGCGTAGTTTAGTGATAACAATTTCCTAATACTAATTAGGTAACTGTGAAGATATTGACCATAAATTAGATATTAGCGGAAAAGATAAAGGCGCTTCTGCTTTAATGTTTCTTATTGAGCAATTATCGATTAATTGTTTTTTTTTCTTTAACCTGAACCAAAACACATCAGTGCACACTTTCGACATTTCCAAGTTTTTCAAATGTTCAATATTAGGTGTATGTCAGAAGTAGTGTCGGTAGCACTAAAAAGAATAATTGCCTTAAACGACCAACTAACTACATAAAGATGTAACTGGTACTGATTTACTTTGTTTTATAAGTATTAAAAAAATTATTGAAAACACAAAAAATTTCAAAATTGTTTCCACATTTTAATTAACACGAAACTAAATTTGCTTTCTTGTAATGATGCAATAGGTAAATGCATTGGTAAATTCAGTTTGCATAAAAAAATTAAGTAAATGAGTATAATTTCTCCTCAGACAGAAGACAAAAATGGTCAGATTAGTGGGTACCGAGCAAGTCAGGTGTATCAAAGTAGGTAGGTGCAGGTTTGCTTGAGAACCATGACAATAATTTTGTGGCATATTGCGTCAGCATCCTATTACTTATGGCACTTTTGGGTTCGGTCTTGAAGCGATCTTTAGAGCGATAAAACGAATGCACATTTACTTAGGTTCTTGGTTTATGATTTTATATTTTAGTGAACGAAATGTTTAGCTTTTTCACCGAAAACTCTAGCTTAAAATATGCAAAAAGGCAATATTTACAATTTGGAAATTGAAAACTTACCTGCTTTCTATAATTCCAAAATATTGTAGCTTTTAAGAGAGAAACAACTACGGAAGAGCGCTGAGATGTTGTAAAGAGCAGGAGCAGGTGACGCCCACCAGCGTATTAGATCTAATACTGCATGGCAGATGGCTCTCAGATCGAGAAGCAGCCTTTTTGAAAATATAGAACGCAGATGGCGCTTCTATGGCGATTTTATGGTTTCAATGGCGGTTCTAGCAACCCGTATGGGGTTGCTAGAACCCCCATCGGGCGCCCCCCAGGAGGTGGATATGGCAGGTATCAAGGAAATCAAATACTCGGGGCGAACCAAAACTAACCTGGGGTTGAGCAGCAGCAATATTGAGGAAATAAATGATATTGGCAAGGTATATGAGCCTTTAGGCACAGTTGGATCAACAGTATGGCTAAGACACTGCGATGAGGAAGGCAAGGGGAAATCACCTCATTATATATTATAACCGACGTTAGTTCCAGGCTCTTTAATAGTAATTCTGCGTACTCCACGACCGCGCGGCACTTCACCAACTTCTATAATAAGATTTAAAAGTAAATTGAGCAAAAATAAGACATTTTTCATCACACCTATAATTGAAATGAATAGTTTAATGGTCTGTTTTAATTAATTTACCAAGCACGCTTACCAATCTTCACAGGTAAGTCGAAAAACGATTATTACGTTATTTACAATAAACCGCAAATAAGGCAACATTGCTGGAGATCACGTCAACCACCATTGAATTATATCCATCTTTTTCCAAATTCGTTAGAGTCATGTCTTCAATCATAGACAATGTCTATGATTGAAGACATGATCTTGAGTTTCAATTGACAAATCGCTTGCTTAATGATTCTGCCTATACCTATATTCAGCTATAATTAGCAGTGCACTACAAGCTTTCAATAAATGTATGTATTCTTATTAAAAAAGAGAGGGAGCCAAAAAAGGTTGATGGTTTAAATAGAATCATTAATGAGGACTTGAACCAAAGAAAAGAATTCAAAATCGTTTTGCAAGTATAAATGACTCGTTTAATAGTCACATTTATTCAAATTATGCAACCAATGTCAACAAATAAGTAGTTTATTTGCTCAGGAGGGTTCTGGAACCATTCCGGAATGGTTTTGGAGTTTTTTTTAATATAATGTGTAAAGTAGTTATACTCACTTAAGATTGAAAAATCGAGGACGGCATCCAAAGACGCTACATAAACATCTATGTTCTGGTTCAATATGTTGCCTAATTTCGATAACCGAAACTATTAATCATATCACATAAAACTAATACTACACTGATTCAAACAAAATATGAAAAACTCACAAACCTGAATCAACGACTGCCAAAGAATATTCAAGAAAAATTCAATGTAGAAAATGGCGACAAATATGACTGATCTTGAGAGCGCTACCTATCGGGCGACGTAGGGAAATCAAAAATATTCTGTCAGAAGTCAGTCAAATATTAAAAAGTTATGGCGTTTTCGGGTGGCCGCTCGAAGCCCACTCTTAGAATATCTCCGGTCCCGAGGTTAGGTTGTAAACGTTCCTTTAAACCACCGACCTAGAAGATATGTCCGAAACTGTTCTTCCATTTCACTGTGTTATTTCGTTTTGTATTTTCATCCTTCAACTTAATTTTTCTTCAACTTTTGTTTTAGTTTTGATATATTGGTTTATTTTCTTCAGTTTTCTGTTTATTTGAAGTTTTAAATCGTCGTAATGTATCACGGATAGACAAAGAAAAAACACGGCTCTTAGTCCCCGGAAGCCCTTCGATGGGCAGATGGTGCGAAGAATCATGTTATGCCGATGAATGGGTTGTGATCTGATTCGATGTCGGCTCCGGGATAAACTGCCTCTCTCTTGATGTTATTTTAGAATTTTTTGTTCCGCAGGAGGTAATCAATTTGATTACGAATTCTTTGTCTCTCATCATCATCTTGCGGGGATTTCCATGTGTATAGTCTTCTGGTTGGTAGATTGTAGAATGTATTGGTGATGACAAGCTCTTCCTCTTTACAAAATTGTATGAGCATTTCTCCCCTTTCATTTCTCCTTCCAAGTCCATATCTTCCCATAATGCCGTCTATCGAGTCTCTTCCCACTTTCGCGTTGAAGTCACCGATTATTATACAGATTTAATTATTTTTTACTGTTCTTATTAATTCCCGCAGTTGTTTGTAGAATTGTTCGGCTTCGTCAGTCAGTTTATCGGCTGTGGGTGCATAAACTTGTATTATGTTTATGTCTATCGGCATCCCCGCCATCTGTAGCAACAGTAAGTAACTGTATCGGAGTAGAGTACGAAGTTTTTGACTTTGAAGTGTTTCCTAAGTGATTCTTTTATCAACGATCCCACTCCATTTCCTTGGTGAGTATCAGTCTCTTCGGCTCCCCAATAATAGAATGTTGTTCCGTCTTGTGAGCACTCTCCGCTATTTCTCCTCTTGTTTCGCTGATTTCCTAGATGTCAATGTCTAGTCTTTTAATTTCCTTTACTGCATTTGCAAGTTTTCCCGCTATACAGAGTATGATTACATTCCAAATTCCGATCTTGTGCTTCAACTTTACTATGTCAAGCCGGGGGATTCTTCGCACCTCCTGATTTAACACCTGCCCGGGACTATACCGGGTAGGTCTGTGAAAGGAAATGGAAGACTGTGTGGGATAAGTGTAGAGAATGTGAGACTGGGAGCAAAATCAGATACAATCAGGAAAAAACTATTATGTCATGTTTGTGGAACAGGGTGGAAGAATTAGACCTCCCATGGTAAAAGTGGGAGAGAGAGAGTAGTGTTGTGGATGGATCAGAACAGCAATAAGATTAGAAATTAGCATTAGAAAAATTTTTAACAACCACAAAACACTTTTACCTCTAGTTATTTATACAGAGTGTCACACCACGACCGCCCTCTATCCCTATAGGCTGTCCCAAATTTTCTTGATCAGCCATTATTGATTCGAATTGTTATTTTTTGGTTAAACATGAAAATTGTAGAATACGATTTACCGCACATTTTAAAATTGCACAGAAATATACAGGACTGAGTAAAAAAGAGTAGAAAATAAACAGTACTTTTCAACTTCTAAAAAACTCTAAACTTAAATTGTGGCCGTATAATAAGAATGAACCAACCAGAACGAGTCAAATTCTCTTCTTGATGTTCCCTTTTACCTGCCACAAACCGAAAATGTTTAATAGTTAGAAACACGAACAGGTTTAATAGTTAGGAACTTACAACTCTTTGGTGTTTAATTTCTAATCACTTTTATAAATGCCTTTTTCGTCATTTTGAAAAACTCCACTTATGGGGCTAATTCCACTAATCTTAAGTTTGTTATGTTCATTCCCAAAAGCTTTTTTAAGTTAACCAGAGGAAATGAATTTCTTCTTTTTTCTGAATTTTTAACTTTAAACGCCTGTAATTTTGGAACGAATGGACCGAGAGGGATAAATTTTGATCTTCTCGATGTTCACTTTACCCTCCCACAAACTGAAGTTCTATAGTTTCAATAGTTTGGGAGATAGACCCCTTCGGTGGTAAATTTTTACACACTTTTGGGTTAAATTAGAATCTGTAAAAAAAAACAAAATTTCTATTTTGCAAGTTTCACTTATTTTGTTTCAATATTAAAAAAAATATTTTTTTCAAAAACAACAAATTAGAAAATTTAAATCAGTTTTGCTTCAATTTTCCCTAAAATTGGACTTCTTCGAAAACATCAAAATTTGAATTTTTAGACAATGTAGTTCATTTTAGACCTAATTCTAATTTGAATTTCTTTCACAAACTTCAAATTTACAACGCCATGAGTAATTTATAACCGATTTTGTTAGAGAGATTCACTCATTTTGGTTTAAAAATTAATTTTACCTAAAACAAGAAATTGGAAAATTTGAATCAGGTTTGCTTGAGTTTTTTCCTAAAAATTGGATTTCTACAAAAAAAACAGAAAAACAAATCAAATCTTGGATTTTTAGACAATGTAGGTCATTTTTAACCAATTAAATGCTTTATTCTAATATAAATTTTTTCACAAACTCCAAGTTTGCACTTTTAATGGTTTGAGTAATTTGTAATCGATTTTGTCGTTGATTATTACCAAAATCTCTTCAAAAATTTCCGAACTTACAATTTTTAAAAACTTTTGAGTCATTTTTCAACGATTGTTGTTGATTATTGCGAAAATATCTCAAGAAATTTCCAAACTTACATTTTTAAAAACTTTTGAGTCATTTTTCAACGATATATGGTCTTAATCCTAACTTTATTTCACTTATTTTTGGTCTAAAAATGTAGTTTACCAAAATTAGTAAATTTTACCAAAAGTACAAATTAGAAAATTTTAATCAGTTTTGTTTGATTTCTTCCTAAAATTAGATTTCACCAAAACCATCATATTTGCATTTTTAGACAATGTTTAAGCGATACGTTAGTTGACATTGACACGTTTGGTCCTTTTTAACCGATTTTAGCCCTAATTGTGACCTAATTTTATAAAAGCCCCAAATTGTATATTTTGAGATGCTTTGTGCAATTTTTAAACAATTTTGGCTCTAATCCTCATTTGAATACTTCCACAAACTGCAATTTTGTATTGTTTAATGCTTTGAGCTAATTCTAGCAGATTTTGCTTCTAACTTTTGCCTACATTTCTCAAAAAACTTTAGAGCCATTTTTAACCGACTTTGGCCCTAATCCTAACCTCACTATTGCAACAAATTCCAAATTTGCATATTTAGCCGCTTTGTTATTTTTCACGTAATTTTGCCCTAATCTTAATTTAAATTTTTCCAAAAATTTCTAATTTGCATTTTCTATTTGGATCTTTTGAGTAATTTTTAACGGATTTTGGGTGTAATCCTTATATGCATTTTTGAAGAAAAATCTACTGTTCATTTTTAGATGCCTTAAGTCATTTTGATTTGATTTTAGCCCCAGCCTTTTTCAATAAATTTTAAGTTTGCATTTTTCGTTGCTTTGAGTCATCGTTAACCGATTTTGAGTCTAATCCTAACGTGATTTCTTTACAAACTCCAAATTTTCATTATTAAATGCTTTGACCATATTTTTGAAGCTTTAAGTGATTTTTAACCGATTTTGGCTCCAATCTAAATTTTTGATGTGTGGACGTGGTGAAAGCGTTGGGCATACATGTTGACAAAAAGATAAACTTTATAGAGCATGCGAAGGAAGTACATAAGAAAGCGGGTGAATTAGCAGGTAAAATGGCAGGCTTCTGTGGGCGGCGAAGGAATCTGGACAAAGACATGACTAAAAGGTTGTATGAAAGGGTGGTGAAAGGAGCATTAATGTATGGGACCGAGGTGTGGGGAGTCAGAGGAAGGGACTCGCGGGTGACCAGGCAACTGGATGCGGCGCAGAAGCTCTACCTTCTGATGATAAACAGAGCGTGCAGGACGGCGCCTACGGAAGCGTTGAGAGTGCTTGAGCTATGAGCGAGCGGTGGGAACAGGTAAGTGAAGAAAGGATAAGAGGAAGAATGAGAGAGAGTGTATCCGCCTTACCAGTGGAGCAAAGATGTGGAAGAATTGGACGTACAAGGATGGGTGTTTGTCGATGCTAGTTGTAGACAAGAGATTCCGATGGAGGGTGGTGCAGGAAAATGCAGGTAGAAGGACGGAGGGGAGTGAGAGAAACGAAAAGTTGAGAGGAATCGGCAGCACGGTGGAAATGGAGCTAATGAGAGTGATTGTGGCAATTGAAATGATCGAGAGAATGAATGTGGTTGAAAGAATAATAATTGTATGTGATTGTAACATTGTTGTGGGGATGATGATGGAAACAAGGAGTGTGTATAGGATGGTTGGTATGGTGCAGGCAAGAGTAGAAAGAATGAATAGAGTGGAAGAAAAACGCATAAAAATTGAATGGAAAAGCAGGGAGAGTGAATTTATGAAAAGGCAAGAACGGCCAACGTGTTACCAGAGCGCGAGTGCAATAGACTGTGGAATAGGAAGACAAATAAGGACGAAATGAAGACGAAGGTACGAGATTTATGGCAAGAACAATGGGATAGGAGTGATAAAGGGAGAAGTGTGTACTCGCACGTCGTGGATCCGACGTGCGAGTGTGGTAATGGTCCAGAGGATTCTCGGCAGGTGAGGGAAGTGTATATGAAGAATGAAAGAGTGAGAGGAAGTGTGGAACTGTTGAATGAAATGGGTGTATGGGGAGTGAGACAGATGAGAGAAGAGAGAAGGATAGACCGGGAAATGCTAGTTGCTATAAATAGATTCGCTGAGGTTGCCATCGCAGATCGATCTAGCGTCCTCGGGCCGTCAATTGTTTCGGTGTGTTGGGTTGCGAATCTGCAAGACTGCCAGTTTAGAGTAGAGTTTTTTTCATGAATTATGTTACGTTAGGTTAAGTTTGGATTAATAAAGAAAAAAAGGGCTTCTTTCCCCGCTAATTCCCGGCCCGTTAGTCTAGGATCTTGAATCCAGGGGCTGGTGTGAAGGGGGATGGCGTAAGAAGCGGTTTTGCTGGATTGTGGATTGAGGGATGCTGGATTTAATGCCTATGGGTGGGAGGCAAGACACTAGTCTCGTTCATGTCTGCCTGGGACTGGAGGCGTTTCTTATAGGTTTTCTTTCCATAATAATGTCTGTAAACATGTTGTGTCCTGGGAATATCCCTTTGGATTTTTAATGCAGTGGTTTTCTGTTACCTTCTGCATCTCCATGCCATTGACCCTTTTAGGGTTCATCCGCCTTTAGAAACAATTTCTCATTCCTAGGACAAGGGTTCTCAACAACTCTTCTACCCGAAGCTGTTGGTTGTTGAGATGGGGCTACTTATTCGGTCGACAGAGCCTCTTTAGTTATCCAGCAGGGTGCACCACGTGCAGGCGAGGTTGTCATTTGGGCCGGTGTTGGTTCGTTACCGTCACCCCCTTACACCCCATCCAGAATATGCAAAACAATAAATCGTCTGGACCTGACGAGGTCCGCGTAGAGCTGATAAAAATATTATGTGACACGGAATTCCTCAAGTCTCTGGAAGAAATCTTCAATCTCATTTATGATACAGGAAAAATACCTTCTAACTGGTTAATGTCTTCCTTCATTCTCTTCTTCTTCTTAGTCGCTATCTTGTATTCGAGTATCGTGACCTCAAGAGTTGCTCTCCACAATATGTCTCCATTCCTCCCTGTTCTCTGCCATCCTGATGGTGTGGAGCCATGATGTTAGTCATGAGGTCCGTATATCTAGTGGGGGATCTGCCTCGGGGTCTTTTTCCGGCCACCATGCTCTCAACGGTTAGTCTTTCAAAGCCGCCTCCCGTACTACGTGACCAAAAAAATTTAGCGATGTTTTCAGCTACTATTGTTCTTAGTCTTTTTTTGGTTTTATTTGTTGAATTATTGATTCATTGGTTCTTTTTTGTGTCCACGAGATTCTCAGCATTCTACGCCAACACAGCATTTCCAGGGCGTCAATTTTCTTTTTGTCCGTTACTCTGAGTGACCAGCATTCTGACCCATAGCGAAAGGTTGAGAAAACCAGACTCCTTACCAGTCTCATTTTTGTTGCCAAAGAGATTTCATGATTTCTCCATATGTTTGTTAGCTTAGTCATATATTCTTTTGCTAAGGAGCTTCTCTTTTCGATCTCTTCACTGGATCCGCCCTTGTTGGATATTAATGAACCTAGATAAATGAAAGTGTTAACTGTGCCGATGTTATTTATTTGCTTTATTTCTGGTCTATTGTTGTTAGCTCGATCAACTATCATAATTTTGGTTTTCTTTTTATTTATTCTCAAACCAAACTTCTTGCTGAAATGCTCTATTCGCATGGTGAGGTCGCAGAGTTCCTCCTCTGATGCCGCAATTGCTGTAGTGTCATCAGCGTAGCGAAGATTGTTGATCTTTTTGCAGCCCAGTGTTATTCCTCCACTACAGTCTTCCAATGCTCTCCTCATAACCCATTCGCCATAGATGTTGAACAAGAGAGGACTCAGTATGCATCCCTGACACCCTCCTCTACCTGAAGTGGGGTCTGTCAGCTCATGTTCCATTCTTACGTACGCTCTGTTATTTTCATATAGACTCTTGATGAGAGATATAAGGTGCCTTAGTACGCCCATTTTATCTAAAATACGCCAAAAGTTGTGCCATTGAACGCAGTCAAGGGCCTTGGAATAATCCATAACACAATGTTGGCACATAGATCTCTCTTACCTTACGTACGCGTACCATGTCCCGGCACGAAACCGGCTTGCTCTGGTGGTAGCTGAGACAAGATGTGAAACTTTATACGTTCTGATATAATCTGGAGCAGCACTTGTATTGTGTGTGAGATGAGGGCTATTGTTCGATAGTTGTCGCAGATCTCTCGCGATCATTTTTTATAGAGCGGGACATAAATTGATTTAGTCCAGTCTTCGGGCCATTTACCCTCGTTCCACACCAGTTGGAATCGCCCAGGGCTGTTATCATTTCCGAAACGATGTTATCCTCGGCTGGCGACTTATTGGTTTTCAATTTCCTGACTGCAGCAGTTACTTCCTCCCTCAGGACTGAAGGCTCCCTTTTAGCGAACTCTACTGTTTGCGGTCGGTTATCTCGGTCGCTATTGTCTGCCCTTAGTTGTTTACAGTAATTTTTCCATCGCTCTTTGATCTGGGATTTGTCAGTCAGCAGTGCACCATCTTCGGATCTTATAGCTGTGTGTTTCGGAGTGAAGCTGCGCGTTATTTGTTTAATTTTCTTGAACATATCCCTCGTTTCATTTTTGTGTTGTTCTATTTCGAGTCAAATGTCGTTTTGGTACGTGTTCTTGTCTTTCCTGCATTCTTGTGTGATATCTCTGCTCAGTACTGCGTATTTCTCTTTGTCATCGTTATTTCGAAGGCTCTTTACTTTCAGTTGCTTCCTCCGCTCTACTCTGTACCATGTTTATTGGGTTATCCAGGCTTTCCTTTGTTTCGTCACCTTCTGCCTTTCTTGTTGTGCTGCGTCAGTTATTGCCTTTTTTGTTCTGGTCCACAGTGAGTCCGCAGTCTCATGTATGTTGGCGTTCGAGTTGATTTTGGCGATTTCTGCTTTGGCCCTTGCTTTATAGCTAGTTTTTAAGACACCATAAGTTTACAGTTGGTTTGCCTGACTTTGGTTTACTGATTTTGAAGCGGAGTTGTGCCGCAAGGAACTGGTGGTCGCTATTGCAGTCTTTACTGGGGAACGTTCATCCGTTTTCCATTCCATCACCAGCATAACTTGCAGAAAATAAATTCCTTCCAACTTTCATAATTTCTATATTTTGGTACACATGTCTATTATATGCAATCAAGTAAACCGAAATAAAAATTACTGGTATATAGCTGATACATACTGAATAATTTTTTATTGTTGATATTACACGGAAATTTATTATAAATAATTGCGACACATCTATTCTCCCAATCAAACCGGAAGCACTACCAAATAAGATAGAAAGAGTAACAAAACTGGTCCTGGTTCTGGTTATTTTATGGACAATAAAAATGCCTATAGTCGTTCCGATATACGTACAAGTCACCTATAACCAACGTTGGTTATAGCTGACTTGAACCAATGAAATTAAAGGAGAGCCAGCTCTACTTAGTTGTTCCAAAGCATACTGTTTCAAAGATGTATGACAATAGCAACAGCCATGTAGGTAATTATTTACTATAGAATTTCTAGTTATGAAATTTGCTCTAATATATCAACTACGTATATGTTGTGTACATCACATTTCTTGTTCGCATCAAAGATAGTGGTGAATGACGAACGTAATAAAATAATGGTGCACACTTATCTGCAACTACGCAGATTTAATAGCTTTTGGGGACGTCGCTGCGGGTCCATTGGCTGGGTACAGATGATATCTCAAATTTATGTAAATGAAAACATTTGTTAACGGTTTAATAGATAAAATTGCATTTGGGAATTTGTACCGAGTCAAAACCTCTTTATTTTAATGAGTAGCAAATTCCGAGTAATTATAATCAATTAAAACTAAAACGCATTTTAGCAGGAAGTAGATTTTGGAATGAGGTAATCTTGAATATTGCCAAAAAAGTTGATTCATAAATCCTAAAGTACTTCATCTATTTTGATATAGTTTGACATCATTTGTAATAACATTAATTTGCTTGTTATTTGTTAATTTTTAAAATATTCCAACCTCTTACTTTAGGAAATTTCAATAAACTTGGCAACACAGAAGATCTTCAAATTACCCGCTAACTCTGAACAATGTCTCAGCTCACAAGTTAATCTCATCAGATGTTAAATGCTCCTTAATACAGGGCTATTTAAAAGTCTTTTTTTAAATGACCATAGTAAAGAACACCACACAAATTTTTATTGAAAGAAACTAAGAACAAAGTTAACAAAAATACTTAAGTTTTGAACTGTCTTGCTTTGACTCCGTTCTTATTTTATAACAAAGTTATTTAGTTAAAAATAATTCCAGTTTTAAATGGAGATGCAACGGGATGCTAACTAACGATAATAGGAAATTTTGAAATACTGGGCATATTTGTTTTCACAATTAGTATACAGGAAGTTATAACATGTTGTTAGAAAGCTTGTTAGTTCTCTCAAATTTCCATTGTGTCAGCGATACCAAATTTTCCATCTCAGTTGAACTCTAATGGATCTTTCCATTAGATATAACTGCAGTTTTCTCATTCACAGAGAAAAGGTATCGCCATTATATCCATGAAGATAAATGGATACGGTCATGCCAAACTCATTATGGTGCTGTAGATTTGTGCACCTCCATCACTAACGAAAAGAGGAAAATTTAAAATATTGCCCATATTTGATTTCAAAACTGGTGTTTTTTACTAAAAATGTATCAGATTTTAGATTTTGATAATTCGGTAACCAATTTTTTTATAGCAGTATAGAAGCGATACTACATTTTCCTTCTCAATTAAACTCTAATGAAGAGATAATAGGAACTAAAGAAAAACTGGATGGTTTCCATTAAAGTTCCACTAACAGAGAAATGGTATTGCAATTATATCCATGAGGCTAAGTAGATACGGTCATTCTAAACTCATCCTATGTCTTCTTAAATAACGAGAGCCGAGTACCCGGTATCGCCGGGTTGTAAAAAGTACCAACCATTACATCTCTGGCTTTAGTTAAGTATTTTACAAATTGATATATTTTTTTATATAAAACAAGAACGTCCATATTGGACCTTCCTATTTACCTACTTGGTGATGTTCTCTGTGTATACACGCAGCTATGCGCTTTCTACTATTGCAGTGTATTGTATTCCATGTCAGTGGACTTACACAGTCCTCCACCTCGACCTGCGGTCTATTGTCGCTGAGACGAAGTGTTAGCAGCAAGGTTTGCCCCCGCTACCTCCACAGTAGGGATAGAATGAGAGTTCTGTGTTACTTGCCCGAACCAATCGGGAACGTCCTACCCCCACCCTGCTACCTCTGCAGGCTTTTAAGCCCCGCCCCTCGACCAATCACAATCGTTAAATCTCAGTCTGGTACCTGTATAATCTCTTAAGCTCCACCCTCAACCAATCAGAAGCGACCTAGCCGACCAATACACAGGCACAAATTTGCCCAAAACCTTAACTCCACCCTTCTCCGAAATCTGTCCAGGGCCGTGCTCAGTCCTTCTGCCTCGGAAACCATGCATCCTTGATAGGCAACACGGTACCGTAAATATTTTCGGTTGGTACGGTCCTGTTACATGCTTGGACACCCCACTAAAAATCTATGCAGTCAAACAGAGGCGTACCCAAACCGTCCAACTCTGAAACTCTATATCAAAATACCACGGTAATCTTGAAACGGGGCTAGCTACGTCCCTGTTTTTCCTCTATAAGATGGGATCTATTGTTAAGTTTTTTAATTACAAAATCACAAAAATTTGTAGGAGATAGTGGTTGGGCTTTATTAAAAGTGTTGTCTCTAGAATTAAATATAAACAAATGTAGTGGTGGTGTTGGGGGGCATTAATATTAACTTGCACTCTATGTAATACATGTTTATTTGCTTAATAAAATTTATTTTCATAAATAACACCGTTTTTCTTATTTCTCTAATTTCTTAACCGTAAAATTTCTGCTTGCCGAAATTCCTTAATACCAGGTGCAGATATATCAGATCTCACATGGGTGTAACAAAAGAAAACTTAACAATAAATCCCATCTTATAGAGGTAGACAGGGACGTAGCTAGCACGGTTTCAAGATTACCGTTTTATTTTGATATAGAGTTTCAGAGTTGGACGCTTTGAGTACGCCTCTCTTTGACTGCATAGATTTTTAGTGGGGTGTCCAAGCATGTAACAGGACCGTACCAACCGAAAATATTTATGGTACCGTGTTGCCTATCAAGGATGCATGGTTTCCGAGACGCAAGGTTTGGGTACGCCTCTGGATAGTTGTACAGATTTTACCGACAGGACCGTACCAACCGAAAATATTTAAGTTACCGTGTTGCCTATCAAGGATGCATGATTTCCGAGGCAGAAGGACTGAGTACGGCCCTGGACAGATTTCGGAGAAGAGTGGAGCCATTTCGGGCGAATTTGTGCCTTTGTATTGGTCAGCTAGGTCGCTTCTGATTGGTTGAGGGTGGGGCTTAAGGGATTATACGGGTACCAGACTGAGATTTAACGATTCTGATTGGTCGGGGGCGGGGCTTAAAAGCCTGCGGAGGTAGCAGGGTGGGGGTAGCACGTTCCCGATTGGTTCGGGCAAGTGGCGCAGAACTCTCATTCTATCTCTACTTTTTCACCACCAGGTTGTGGAGTGCTAGTTTTGATGGTTTGTCAGCCTGGTATGCATACTGTTCCGTATTAAGTTTCGTATTACCGTATATTCCATATCCTGAATTTAATAAGTAAAGTTCGTTGTTAGCGCTCCCTCCCTTATGTATAAACTAAAATTAAAATAAAGTGCCATATCGGTACTTTATTGGATTGAAGGACTCAACAACTTTTGTTTGTTCTTCTCAAGTTGTTGAGTCCTTCTCAAGCTGTCTTGTTGTCCTTTGGCCTTTTGTCTGAAAGTGCAATATGCCCGTAGATCTACAAGTATCGATATGTTACTTTATTTTAATTTTAGTTTTGATTTTCAGGACAGGCTTTGAATGAAAAAGCCCTGAGGAAGACCTCAATTAAAGGTCGAAACATTGGCGATTTCTAAAAAGTGAAGTAGCTTTATTGTCCTACATCTGCTATTCAAACGTTCGTTTTTGGTAATAAAATATTTATACTTATTGTGAGATGTTGTAAATGTAAAAGTGTTTTCGTGTGATAAATCGGAAACAAAACACGATGAAAATTCATGAGGCAAATAAGTTGTTTCATCTAAAAGAGGCGTCGAAATTAGAAAAATGTCAGAGCTGTACGCTTTTTGTTTGTGATTGTATTTAAAGTGACCCACGCACACCACTGGACATGCTAATATTAGAAATTAAATCTTTCAGCTTTTCGCTGGCAGAGTTTAAAATAGGCAATTCGTTTTATTAATGACAATTGAGTTCTAATAAAATATAACTTATTTTTGACGTATTTAGCTGTTTTGAATTTTTTTAACTTTGTCCTAAAATTCAGTTTCTCCAAAACATCAAAATCGGCATTTTTAGAGGATGTGAATTGATTTAAACAAATTTTAACCCTAATTTTAAGGTGAATTTTTCAGAAATTTTAAATTTGTATTTTCAGACGCTTTAAGTAATTTTTTATCCGATTTTGGTCCAAGTCATGATCTAGATTATTTCAGCAACTATAAATTTGAATTTTTACACGCCTTGAGTAATTTTTTAAGTAACAATTTTTGACACAACTTTCTCAAAAAACTCTAGATGTTTATTTTTGAGGTATTTTTAGTAAAATTAATTTTGCCGAAGCAACAAATTAGATGATTTGAATTTCTCCAAAAACATCAAAATTAGCATTGTTAGATCATGTGTTGTGACAAAGTTTTAGCCCTAATTCTAACCTCAATTTCAACAAGGCTACACTTTTGCATTTCCTGCCAATTTTTAAACGAATTCCAACCCAGATTTTCCACGAACCTCAAATTTGCATTTTTAAACGCTTTAACTATTTTTTAATCGATTGTGGGCCTATATTTAATCTGAATTTCTTCAAATGCTCAAAAATTTGTTTTTTTTTTACCTTATTTGGTTAATTTTTTCCCGATTCCTCACCTGACTTCCTCGAAAAACACCAAGATTGCATGTTGCAGGAATTTTGAGTAAAATTTTACTTATTTTGGTCAAAAAATCTGATTTTAACATATATTTGAATTAGTTTTCCCTCTATTAATTCTAAAATCGAAACTAGACGGAGTGGGTCACTTTCCACTGATTTTCGTCTTTATACTACGCTCAATTTCTTCAAACAATATAAATTTCTATTTTAGGCGCTTTGAGTCATTTTTAACAGGTTTTGGCTTTAATCCTAATCCGAATTTTTCCAAAAACGTAAAGTTTCTCCAAACGAACGAATAAATTTCTCCAAGCACTCCAAATTATTATTTTTATATTATCGAAATCGTTTTTAAACAATTTTAGCCTTATTGCTAATTTTCTTGAAAATAACAAAGTTGTTATTTTTCAAGATAAATTGAACTTCTCCAAAAACTACAAAATTAGCGTGTCTAGAGGATGTGGTTGCTATTGACGGTGTTGAGGAGGTCATTTTTAATCAATTTTACACTAATTTTAATCTGCATTTGAAAAAAAAATAAATTTGAATTTTTAGACGTTTTAAGTAATTTTTAACCGATTTTGGCATTAATTATAATCAAAATTTTTTTCAAAAATTTTAACTTTATATTTTTACACGCCTTGAGTTATTTCAATAACTTTTGGCCATTTGACCGAGAAAAACTTTTTTTTTTCGATTTTTTCCAAGCCCTAAAAAATAGGAAGAATACGAGAAAATTGACAAATTAGCAAATTGAAAACAAAATAAAAAGATAAGCGTTTCTAAATGTGTTCCAGACATATCTTAAATACCAAAAATGAATTAAAATTGTGATTTCACCACATACACATAAATTGTGAACTATAGAGAGCGTAGAATTATTTTGTGGATTAAAATGACAACAGCACAACGCGACACAACTAAAATATATTTTTTTACATAACGTTGAATTAAAAATAAAACTATTGCCAAAAAATAATTGTAATCCTGTTAATCTAGAACAGAAAAAAAAGTAAAAAAAAGTCAAATAAGTGTTCAAGGGCACATCTCAGTCGGAATCCGATTCCTAAATCTCAGAATTTGATATTTCTGAAGAAAAGTCTGCTTCTGGCTTCTGCAATTCGACGTCTTGATCAATATTAACATCAGTAACATTGGCAAATTGCCCAACTCGGAGCAGATGCCATCAGGAAGTCAACAACAACAACATCATTAACATCTTCATTATATTGTTGACTTGATATATATTCACCTGTTTTTGTATTTTCTTAATTTTCCTACTTCTTCAATTTTTTTCGTGACATAAACACGGTTCTCTTCCAGCAACCAATTTCCGGATTTTTTGAACATGTAGTCATACCTTTACCCATATTAGAAGTTAAAAAGTAACATATGGGAAAAAATAATAAAAATATAAAAATATTTTCGTCAGTAAAAAAAAAATAGTGTAAGATTCACTCATCCACTTGGACTGGTGCCACAATGAGCTTTCTTATAAAAATATAGTTTGATACACTATTTCTTTACTTCTGTTACGCCCGACCGTCGGTCCACAGAGATTCGAGCCGAAGCAGCAACGCCGAGCGCCGACCGCGAGACCGGGGACCCATCTAGACTAAACGAGAACCGGGAACAGTCGCCTCCGTTCTCGAAGGTACGAGAGTGTGTTCAGGCCGGGTATATAAACCATCGAGCCGCGCGAGATGGGATCGAATAGATAGTGCAGTGTAGTAAATAAGCGAAATAAGCGGACAAGCGAACACTGCGAATTGTTAGTAGAGAGTCACTGTGTTTTAATTGTGTTGTAATAGTTAAAAGTAAATAAAAGTGTGTAGTTAATTGATGATAAATCATTGGAACCCGTATCCCGTAACAACTGGTGTCAGAAGTGGGATAAATTACGTCAAACTGTACGGACAAAGGAGTCGTCGCGTGCATCGAATTTTGAGTGGTAAGGACAGTGCAAAAACTTTGGTGTTTTCTACATGCCATATACTCGATCTACGACAAAAATCATGGATGAACAACTGGGAGCACTTATGGAAACGCTGAAGAAGGACAAAGAGGCATTTTCTGGAGGAACAAGAAAAACAAAGGCAATTTGAGAACAAGAAACAAGGAAAACTAAGGCAACTTGAGATAAAGGAACAAAGAAAAAATCATACTGCGTATACTGAATATGTAGATGTGGGTGGATGTTCGGTGTGTTGTTGATTTTAAAGGAAAACGTAATGTGTCTGATGATGCTCTCAGGAGCGAAACTTGAGTAACGCAGTTATTTAATATATGAGACTTTAACTTTGAGTTGTTCAATTCTTTGCTTGAAAACAATAATGCCACCCTCAAGTATTTTTTAAACTACTTGATTTTTTAAGAACTTGAAAGAAAACTACTTGACTTCACTTGATATTTGCTCCCTTAAGCTTGACTTAAAATCAAGTCAAGTCAAATAATGAGTGTGAATTCCTAATAATATCTGCACTAATTTCATTGTTACTTTTAAGTAATCCTTAAAATTGATTACTAATTGAATGGTATTTTTGATTACGTACTTATATCTGCTAATAATTTTTGTAATATTGTTCAATTCTTTTACAGAATTGTCTGAAGATGCAGCTCTTCAAAACGGCAAGGAGGTGATTATCGAGCCGGAAGGCGAGTCGACAGACATCGAAAATGACGTCGTAACTTTCAAGTTGAAATATTTAGGTAATTATTATTCTCTTGATGAGGTTTTAATCATTAACACTGTATTTGGGTGAATGATATGCCAGTAGGTAGGTAATGCTGGTGACTTATTTTTAGCGTAGCGCCCAAATAATTAATTTTATGGACTTTCTCTTCGGCGACGTGAATCGATGTTGAACCAAATTTATCGTTAATAATTATTATGATCTGTTAAAAGCTAAATCATTCGGAAATCCTCGTTAGGGAAATGGGTTTAGTACCAAAGGGAGTTCAAAGTTTCCAAACGGGTTAAGTGCTTTCCTATTTAGGGGGTGAAATATTGATTGGTCGAGGTTTATGGAGCCCTTCGGATGATTTACCACTTAAGATCTTATATTATTGTTTTTATTTGTTTTTTGTGTAATAGATATAGCTACAAAGAGGAGACTAAAAAATCGTTGAACAATTTTTTTTGAACCACCGTTATTACAGAATACATCTCTAAGACGCCTAATAAGAGTAATGAGTTTACAACAACGGAATAATATATAGTTGTGTCAATGATCCTAGAAATTTGATGCCACTAACTCTAGGAATGAAACTCTTTGCTAAGCGACGTGACTGAACTTGGCTGAACAAGACTAAACTTACAGACGAAACGTCCGTAGTTTTTAAGTGACGGCATATTTGATTCGTCCGCCACCCACAACACCTTTAAGTCGCTTAAGAGTTAGAGAAATAGAGAACAAACTGTCCTAACTTAATAGCAATAAAAAAATAGATTTGGACAAGCACAGACCGTAAATGAAACCATTATTATGATTCAATTTACTCCAAACGATACGTTTTAAATCACGTACTCACCACTGTAGATAGAGAGGATGTAAGATATATGTAATGAAAAGCAAGTGATTCTGATTTAACTTTAAACTTTATTTTTATCCTTTTTCGCTTTTTTGGCCAACATTTTTCTTTGTTGATTTGATTTGACTAAATCAAAATTAACTTATAGGTAGCACAGTTGTCGACAAAGGAACTGGACCAATTACGGATAAGACAAACATTAGCTCAGAAGCCGTGAAGAAAATAATAAAAACTGCTAAATCAGCGAGAAAACAACAAAAGAAGCTTCAGCGGGTAATAATAGCCATTTCCACCAAGGGGATTGCAGTCACGGATCTACTAGGAAATGATTTGTTCAAGGTCTCTATATACAGGTATAAGAAACTCTTATTTTATCTCTCATACTGTATCTCACTCCAATAACCCAATAACTAATATCGTCAACCTTATTGTAGGATATCAAACTGTGCATCCGACTCAACTCATCGCCAAGTATTCTCCTTCATATCGACTGACCAGAATGACGTCATGGAGTGTCACGCGTTTTTCTGCTCCAAGCGTAAACTCGCCGACGCGGTAACTCTAACCGTCGGCAAGATATTTACGTCGGCATACGAAGCGTGGCGAGATACTCCCAACGGCCAAGAGATGTTGAAGAACCACGAAAACAATGGAATAATGATCGAAAGTAACAAGGAAAACCAGGAAAAAGCAAACGACAGCGGACGTGTCACCAGTGAGGAAAAATTGATTGATTTCGATTGCGAGGGCATTGAGGAGGATGACTGGGAGTTTGACTTGTTGTGTTCTAGTCGGAATGTCAGCAGCAACAATCAATGGGTAAGTGGAGATTGGCGTAGTGAGAATAAGATGATTGTAGAATGATTACTGCCGTGTGCACGGTAACGAGCAGGTTGAAAGGGGAAACCGAAATATATTTGTGCAAATTTTATTAAAACTCTTAAAGCCACCGCACCAACGGATTTAAATCTCTGAGCTATATTCAAAATGCCAATGTGTTGTAAATGATAGAGTAAACTGTGCAACTAGGGTCGAAAATTGCACTTTTCACATGAGTGAGATGGTTTGGACACGAGAGGTACGCGAGTGATACAACGTTGCAAGAGTTCTCTCTTAACGGCACGAGTCTCATGTGGGGTCCATGTGAGTTATTTGTCCAGGATGACTTCTAGAAATTTTACTTCGTTGGTAAACGGGATTGTCGTCCCGAACAAGGATTCAGCCTCTTCCTTCGGGTAAATGACACAATCAGCGTTTTCCTAGGGTTTATTGCTAGGTTTTCCTTTGAAGACCAGCTGTGTACAACATCCAGCACCTCTTGCAACGTGCTGGAGATTTGCTGGTATGGGTGGTTTCTTATAAGGATAAGTTAGTAGGGATCACAGGAGTGGTGAAAGGACTCCGCCCTGTGGACAACCTCCCGCTCTTGCGAATCTGATAGTGTCATCGTTTAATGATGTAGTGATCAGTCTGGATTCTAACATGTTGCGAATCCAGTTGGTTGTTGTTGGTTCGATCTTTCTCGCTTTACTTGCGATGAGGAGAGAGTCTGTAGGTGCATTATTAAAGGCCCCTTCGATGTCTATGAAATTAATAACTGCGACACCCTTTGAATCCTGGTTGTGGAGTGCTAGTTCTGTTAATTTGTTAGCCTGGTATGCATACTATTTGCATACTAGGCAACAGTACAACAGGTGGTACGTTGGTAGCGCTCCCTACCTTATGTATAGGTCTAGCAGCTTTTCTAAGCTTTCAGCAGAAACGACGTTAGACTGATTGGCCTGGGCGATTTAGGATCTTTTCCCCTACATCCCATCTTTAGTATGTAGACGACCCTCACCCAGGACCAGCAGTTTGGAATAAAATTCCATGTAAGGCTCGCTCTGACGAGCTTTGTTAGTAGAGGTGTATTGAATGGTTGAGTAACCAAAGAACTCAATTGGTATAAAAATGTTAGAGCTTTTTTAGGACACGCTATGCTATCTAAAATAGAAATCCATACCCTATTTATCATAAAACTACTAAAACCATCTAAAAAAATCGATCATTATTGACTTATGTAAGAAAAACCAAAATTTGTATGCTATCAGTATTTTTTGAACAATTTGTGGATAAAATGGTGAAGGAATGGATTACAGAAAATACTCAAATTTAACTCCAGACACTTTGCGTAATAATAAATGCTTTTATTGCTCAGCTTTAATAATGCTTTTTTGTGTCACTCGATACCATCTAAAACAGACAAACTATATGTCATAAAACTAGTAAAACCAAATAATTAAACCGTATTCTATAGATTTATATGAGTATTTAATTGAAATTGCATTAAGCATATGGGGCTCTCGAACCGGCTCAAAAACCTAGTAGTAAACATTGGGGAGCCGAAGCCTTGCGACTAGGCCTTTCCACAGTCCCCCGATTCACCCATCCCTACTCCACCTAGGCCCTCATTCCCTACACGAGTCGACTCGTCCCTCTACTGAAGGAGAGTATCTCGTCGCATCTCAGAGTCGGAAGCTCCTCTCGATGGAGGAAGGCATCTCCCAGTGTTCTGTGGCGCAATCGCGCCCATCTATAGCACACTCACAGAAAGTGGTATAACGACTCTTCTTCTGTTCCACTGTGGGTGCATTCCTAGTAGGTGCATGTCTGGCACATATAAACGTGGATTTTAGCAGTCTTGAGTATTTCTAACGTTTCACTATCAGTGGAGGTGTAGGTTCCATCGGACCGTTTTATCGATTCAAGCTCCTGACACGGCTCCCTGAAAAGATTCCTATGGATTCGGGCTCCTGTTGGCAGGTGTTTAATCTCGTCATAGAATCTTTTCCAAGACTCTCTTTTAGCAGCCCTGATCTGCTTGTTGTAGTTAGTTAGGGCTTGTCTTTAAGTGTCCCGGTCGCCGGTTACTTTGGCTTTATTAAAGAGTTCTCGGACGTTTTCCTCTGACTTTCCAGGCGGTTATTCCACTAGGATGTTCGTCTTATGCCTTTTTTGTTCTCGTTGGACAGTTGTCTTCATAGGCCTGAAGAACAGCTTTTGCCAGCCGCTCGGCTGCCAACTCTATGTTGACTGAACTATCAAAGGATATGTTGATCGTATTCAGTTTTATCTGGAGGGACTCCCAATACGAAGCCCAGTATGTGCATTTAGAATCTTTAAAAGTGACCATAGGTCTGATACCTGTTTTTAGGTTAAACTTTATATGTTTGTGATCGGAGCAAGATGTCTCAGGGGATACTGTCCAGTTGCAGATCTTATTTGAAATAAGGTTCATGCTGATCGTGAGATCTAAAACTTCTTGTCTGTTGATTGTTACAAAAGTTGGGCTGTTACCTGTATTGATGACCCACTCCACACCTTGTGATGGGGCATCACATCCCAGTATTAACTGGGTATTACTTCTCTTGGCGAGGTCGACAATTCTCCGCATCGCCTCAGAAGGGAGTTGTTCAGCTTCCGCTTCTCCAGGGAGGTAGGCTGAGCAGATGATTACATCTGTGTTGTTGTTCTGTGTGTTTTGCGAGACACGTGCCGCTGCCACATCTCTAGTGCAGAACTCTGTGAGTCAACAGAACGGGAGATCTTTCCTTATAAGAATAGTTGCTCTTGGTTTAGCATCCCAATCGCAGGCAATAATCTTACTCTTGGTGTTGCTTACGCCGGATACTCGGCCCGTGTTAGAGGTCCATGGTTCCTAGAAGAGGGCTATAGCCATATTAGTTTCCCTCAACCTCATCCCTAAAAGGTATGTAGCTGCTTTCGCATGCTGAAGGTTGACCTGTAGAAATATGGTCTTACCTGCCATCCTACAGCTCCTTCTTCGAAACAGGTTTGGGGTCTTTCCTCTCCACCTTGTCCCGATTTCTTCCTGGTTTAAGCCGTTTGGGAATGGATTTGCCTTTCCCTTTGTACAGCGCCTGCCCAGGTGTATTGGGTTTGTGGCCCTTCCGCAAAGCGTCTGGAACAGCTTTGTCTCCTGACATACCAGAGCTGCCAGGTCTTTCCAACCGCTCCGCCTGTGCATCAGCGGAGGGTAGTTTGCCAGAGCCAGCTTTTTCCGCGTGGCTCTTGCCCGTGGGCTGTCCGCCTTGCTTCGATCTGTAGCGGAATTGAATTCTTCCAAAACCGAAGAAAGGTCTGAATTCCATCCCTGCTACGACTGCGAGTGTCGCATCGTCGATGGCAAAGGTCCAGGTTTGTCCAAAACCCGCTTCCACGCGATGTAGGATCGCCCATTCGCTGTGTGTCATCAGATGTTGGGTTTTGGCATGTGAGAGAAAGCGCAACTTTGCACTTTCTTTTAGAAGCGCAAACTTGTACTTTTCGCTCGGTTGTAGAAAAAATTAATTAAAGCTACAAACAACAAACAAGGCACGACAGTTTCGCATCTTTCTCCAACCTCCGACTGGTACAACTTAGTTACTGGTACAATTTAGTTACTTGTTACCAGGTGCAGAGTTGCCTCTCATAAAAAAATCTCTTATTTTTTTTTGTTTTTGCTCTTGTCTTTGTTAATAGTTTTATTATTTTAACGTTTTTTAACACAAATTGGCATTTTTTATGTGGGCAAGAACCGGAGGGGGAGATTAGATTAAAATAGTCGAAAGTATCTGAAAAAGAAACATTGGCAGTTTCTTTTTCAGATACTAAGTAGTTAATGGAAACATTGGAAAATAGTATTATTAGTAATTGTTACTTATTATTTTATAGGTATCTTTCGAGGACGACTTTTCCAGAGCAGCGGTACCGCAGCTGCCCCATCAAAGAAACCTAATTTTAGTTTAATTATGTTTTTCGCAAAGAAAAACGTTCTTTAAGCTTTATAGGTACGTGTCAACATATGGCCAATATTAGCAACAATTTTTCCCAATTGTAATCCTAGAAAATTAAGTTGATGTGGACCGCCCAATTATTATTATACATACTATGATTAATATGTATAGTAGTATGTACCGGGTGTTCATTAGCAAACGTCATCTAGAAGGCTAGGAATTTTTGAGAGAAAAGCCAATCCCTTTTTTTTTGACATTTCACAGCCAACTAGATGACGTTTTCAAATAAACACCCCCTACTAGTAAGTAAATGTACGATGACGTGATGTATATTAACTGTAAAAATGATGCAATTGATCTGTTTAGAAGATCTGTATTTTATCTACTAAATATACTAGTATATTATATGAGTAACTGTTTAGTTTTTTTTTATAATATTTTACGACTGTTGTTCTTTTAAGGGCAATAATGTATATTAAAAAGAGGAACATAAAAAGCACAAAATCAAGATTACCTTAAAACTTGTGAATGTTTGTATAAAAGGTAGTCGCCTGGGAACAGTATGGACCAATTATGGAAAAATCTGAAAACTCGGTGTACTAAAGTTGGTGAGAGCAGCTCCCTTCCTTAGAATTCTTATTCGGGAAACGAAGGATAAGAATACTCTTTGAGCGTCCCACTTTCGACCATACCGGAAACCCACCAAATTATAGTTTTTTCAAATAGAACCACCCTATTTTGACTGCAATTTTAGATTTTACTCTCAACTCTAAGGCAATTTTTCCTATTAAGCGGCCATCTCGGTAAGTATTTCAAATTTACCAAAATAAGGGCGACATGAGTCCGTCGGCCTCAGACCAAAAATACACCGAATCATTCTTTTTTGAGCTCTAAACTGGCTCGAGACTAGATGTTGGAGAAATAAAATAACCGAATAGTGTCACAGTGCACTCATCTTTAAGTCGTATCATTAATCCACAATAGCTATTTCGCCGTACAGGCAGAAATCGTCCATACAAGGCCACATATAGTGAGTACAAGGTTTCATCAGTACAAGGTTTCATCAGTACAAACTTTCATCAGTGAAAGGTTGTTTGCTAAAGCAAAACAACGCGATTTTTTCAAGATTTAATTTTAAATGATTGTTTATGCACCAACTACTCGTTTCTTTAGTCGAAGATCTGCACCGAGCAGATAGGTCAGCTATTGATGGAGAGGCAATAGTGTTGCCAGCATACTGACAGAGGATATCCGAGGAAACTTCGTTCGTCATTCCATTAACATATACTAAGAAAAGTGTGGGCCCCAGGATGGAGTCCTGGGGCACACCCCGACCAAGGCCAGCAGAAGCGGAATAATGTGGTCGACCATTGCTCATTATGCAGACAGACTGCTCCCGACCGGAGAAGTAAGACCTCAGTAAGTCGGCACACAAGGCGAGTAAGCCATAACTATCTAAGCGCGCCATTAAAATATCGTGGTTTATGGTGTCGAAGGCTTTGGACAAGTTAAAAAATCAGTCCAGCAACACGCCTAGCCTGGTCCAGATTCGAAACAAAAAATTCAATTGCCTTATATATAGCCTGTTCAGTAGATCTGCCTGAACTGAACTCAAACTGACAATCACCGAGCAACAGCCTAGCCTCCAAAAACTTGACAATCGGAATATTTAAAACACTTTTGACATAGAGGGCAGGATAGAGACCGGTCTGTAGTCGCCAACCAATCGTCGATCACCTTTCTTGAAGACCGGCACCACTTTGGCTCTTGTTTAGGTCTCTAGAAAAGATTCCTGTTCGAAAGCAACAATTTATAATGTGACTAAATAGCGCTCTTCATCCAAGCCTGACGAGAATTTTTGCGAAAAACTCCTGATAATTTCGAAGATCTCTTGTTCACTGGTAGGAAACAGGAAAATACTATCAATACAATTTCCATTGTAAGGTGGGATATGGTCAAGCTGTATACTTGTGTTGTAGTTACGGAATTGTTCACAGAAGGTATTGGCAATCAGCTTAGGGTCGCTAACGATATACCCAGAGTCAGAACTCAAGACAATCTGTTGACATGCATTTTTATTTCCTGACTGCGTGTTAAGTAGCGCAAAAGCCGTCTTGGCTCTATTTTTTGAATTCAAGATTATATTACCATTAATTGATTTTTTGTAGTTAGAGAAATATTGTCTGTACATTTTTCTTTCGTCCATGTACCGTTGATGAACAATGGGAGAGGTTGTCTGCCTGTACCAAACTTACAAAGTCCTTATTATAACTAGAATATAATTTTAGTTGTTACCCAGGAGTTGGCTCTAAACTTCACCCTAGACTATTCCAAGGGAAAAGCCAAATCTCCAAGATTCAGTCGCTAGGTAGCCAACGAACCTCGTAATATTTTCAGTGGTGAAAAAACACCTATTAAAACAAGTCAGGGCTTCTTCCAAAAATGGAGTCCTGAAGGACAAGTGCTGACCATAGTGGCCAGAAATATCAGAAATACCAATTTAACATTTTAGATCCTCGACGTTTAAGTTGGAGAAAATATTATCAGTCTGAGTCTCATAATTTCTTGTAACACCGTTTACGTGTGGTTTCATGCCATAAGCAAAAGAAATTTGCAGCGTCATCGGGACTCAAGGAGTTTACGTTAAAGACACCACACACAATCATGAATTTGTTGGTGCTGTGTATCTTATCTAGCAACTCACCCAATTTACTTAATAAGATGTTGAAATTACCCATAAGGGATCTATAAGTTGATACAAGCTATTATGACTTTCTTATTACCATTTTTGTTACTACACTCGGATATGCATTACTCGAAGTCCTTTTCAATAGCTGATAAGTCAATATCAAAATCACGAATTTGTGAATCAAAAGTTGCAAAAATTGCTGTTCCACCTCATCTGGACGCCACTCGGGACTAGAGCAGGCAAGAGCATAATTCTGTAAGTGTTACGCAAAATAATTTCGGGGGACCGGGTTCCCAACAGCAGTTCAACTTCAAGTATTTTGTTATTGAGACTCTGAATGTTAATATGCAACAAGTTGCACTCACCAATACGTCGAGACTAGTCATCAGGAGTATTTTTCCTAAATTTAGAGGACAAGTTGGGCGCTCTTAGCTGACTTCAGCGGATTAGAGATTTGTCTAAAAAATTCCTGCCAAGAGAGAAATCAAATCGCTCGAAAGAAACACTTGCCGACCAGAAATCACTATTGTTACGGTACGCAGCGGCGCCGCGCCGGAGGCGGAGCAACATTGGAGGTGGGGCCTTCGCGACCTATCCGCGCTGCGTCATCACAACTGTATCTTCAAGTTCATGTTTGACTCTGATCATAAAACTAAGCTTTGTACCACGGTAGGATTTTGGAACGCATAGTTTAACAGAAACATCTTCTGCACTAGTTCCTGCATGTTTGACGATGTAGTCCGTTATGATACTTTCAGTAACAGTCTCTTTGACTCTGGAAATAAATACCCAGAAATTCTTATCTTGGTTTGATGCGCCAAGCTCAAAATCGTTCTCCTTTCAGAATTTCCCTCGCGAATTTTCCTAGCAAGTTTGCCATCTTCCAGCGGTGGTGGAGGAATTGTCCGAGGACGCCGCGGTCCACGATTTTTCAGAAACTGAAAGTCCCGCTGGTCGGCATTACTCCCATTCTCATTATTGTAAGTGGTGTTGATCAGGAGGTGTTGATAAACCATTGTTTGCCTGGTCAATAGTAAACAAAAATCTGTTGGGTAGTTTGTTCGGAAGTCCTTACGTTGTTGTTTGTTTGCAACTGAGTGTCAGGTACTATTTTTTGTGAAGCATCGTTATCTGTTATTGTAGCGTTCGATCGAGCCTTTGGCCTGCCTTTTGAAAACAGCCCAAGGCTATCACTTTGGACATACCTCGGCCCAATTCTGCGGCGATAAATCCAATCGGACAGGTGGTGTTTTTCCCGCCAAAATATTAGAGGTTACGATATCTACTCTATTGTTTATTTCTTGGTTTTGTTCTTGAAGATGCTCATGTGATGCCATTAGCCGTAGAATCCCTTGATTCAGCGAATCATTTGTGTCCCTTAAAGTTTGATTTACTGACTTAATTGCTCAATATCCGATGTATCGTCACTAGGTTTACCACCCTTAAAGAAGACTTAACCCGGGGATTGTGCAACGAAGCTACAAATAGCGCCGCAGGCGGATTTTTTTGCTGACCCTATAGAAATTCTTGCTGACAGGTATGAAAAGTGATAACTGATTTTTCATCGATTTTTGTCATTTTTTATTTCTCAAATCACTCTCAACTAACGGGTCAGAAAATAAATATCACTTTTAAAGGTTTTCCAGAGCTGTAACTAAATTATCTACTGCCCGATTTTTACGAAATTTACACACAATGTGTAGGACAATCTCACCTATCACCCTGTGTACCGTTCAGCAAATTTCTAACGGGTCAGCAAAGTTTTCAGTAATAAATGCAATTCTTATGGGTGAGCAAATTAGGAGTTTCCCTAAATGAAAACGGTTCACGGCTCACTTCAGTTTACTAAAGTTGCTGCGGTGTTGTCAAATATTTATCCATTTCTTGGCATAAAAATAATTATTTCCGGAGAAAATACCAAGTAATCCGGAGCCCGGAGACCTTATATCATGCAAAAACCGTAGTCTCCGGGTGCAACCCTAATCGTCACACACACCATCGGCATCCTGAATGCACACGGGACACCTAAGTGTGTTATATGAAACAACTTTCATTCCCTTAACCCACACCGCACACGAGGGGTGAAAAGCTGCTTCACACTGATCACATTTTACGTCACTAGCAGTACCTCTTTTACATGATTTGCAAAAAGTCTTGTCGCCTTGCGAACCGACATGGATCGTCGTCGCCATCTTGAATATTATTGTGTTTGTTTTACTAGGTTAGTTTTAGTTTCGGTTTTAGTTTAGTACACATCGGGCATGAACACACCAAATAGCCTCACTATCTACAACTATACAGGATGGCCCAACGAAAACTTTCCACCGATTGGTTTTCTGCCTTATCAAGTTGAAAACAAGAAAACGCCCAAACTCGTTAATTTTAATTTCGAAGTGTAAGAGTAACATGTTTCTCTGTTAATTATGGCTTTTCCAGAAGAATCCCAAAGCCCGGGTGACTTTTACTCTAAAAATCTTAAATAGAAAGGGGTGTCAAGTTATACATCACTTTAAAGAGCATTCAATTGCCTTTTCAATGTCACCCAACTTTATAGAATTGAATGGTCTATTCTCGAGAAAAAAAGGGTTTTTATGTTATCTTCGGAATTTAGCAACACTGATACGGAATGTAAATTTAGAAAATATTATTGCATTATTCCTACCTGCACTTTGATGTTTTGTAGTTTAGTAGTTGTCTTTTATTTTTGTACACACTATCATTTAAAAATGCTTTACAGTATACACGAAAGAGTTGACATTATTTCGCTCTATTTCCGAAATAACGATTGTGACGTTTAGAATTTTGTGAGATCATTAGTCAACAAATTGTTAACAATCCGGAATACCTTTATAACATTTGCTTCTCTGATGAGTGTTCCTTCTTCTTGAACGGTGAGCTCAACCGCCATAAATGCCGTTATTGGTCGTCAACCAATCCAATGCTTTTTCATGAAGTTCACACGCAACATCCACAAAAGCTAAACGTTTGGATAGGAATTTTCGGAGATCATATTGTCGGTCCATTCTTTTTACCTGAAAACTCGCACGGACAGATTGAAAACGGACTATTTGAATTTGTTGGAAGACGCCATTGATCCAGCTTTAACAGAAATAATCGAACACGATGACCGTCACCCTGAAGAAAACATCAATTTTCAACAAGATGGGGCCCCTCCGCACTACACCGTCCCTGTTAGGCAGTTTTTAAATGAAACATTCCCTTAAAGGTGGATTGGAAGAAAAGGACCTACAGAATGGGGTCCCTATACTTTTGTCTACAGGAAAATACCCGACTTCTTATCATCCTAATTTAATTCATCCTACGAGCAAATTTTAATACAGGATATTATACTACTGGAATCGACCCTACAGTCGTTTTATCCTACCGGAAAATGGCCTAAACTCTCCTTCATTTGACCTTCAGTGAAAAAGACTGATTTTGTTTGTAAACAATAGCAAAAACGGGATTTATTTCTATAATTCTTTTGTCTTAAGAAGCTTATTTGGCGATTTTTATTGTTTGTTTTTTTGGGAATTTAACCCTACGGCTCAAAAATTTAGTTTATAATTTTTAGGTCATAAGTACTGGGTAGGTATTATTATTACCTATACCTATACCACTAGGGTGTCAATGGATTCAGTGGTACTATGGCAAATTAAACTGGCTACACTACCACTCCAGTTTAATTCACAAACAAATAAAAACACTTTTATATATAAAGGAGAGATAGAAAGGAAACTGAACATGAGAAACTTGAGGTAACTCCATTAACTCCTGCTTTAGGTATTGTATTGTTTCAGGAAGAAGGTGATAAACTAAGTCTTGTGTTCAGTCTTGTGTCACACACTGCAACCTGTGATGTTTTATCCTTTTGTGCAGTTGTTCCATTGTTCAAAAAGAACTCAGAGCCGCTTTCCAGCTGTAGTAAGGGGTTTGAGCATGAAGCTCCCGGAGCATTAAGTACATACAGATTTTAAAGACTCGAGCTGGAACAGCGTTTCATAGTTGCCAAAAGTACTTCCAACACCAAAATATCGGTAGGTACTTGAAGGGCAAGGGGGGCGGAAGATTGGACTGCATGAAGTACCAAGGTGCTGGAAAGCTAGAAAAATGAACTTTACGCTTCAGAATTGCTCCGAGCTACTCCCATGGCAAGATGGAAAGCGGCTCATATGTGGACTTATTTATACATCCAATTTGTGAGAAGCCTGAACAGGTCCACATTCATTTTGATTGTTGATAAATTAAGTTCAGGTGTAAAGGTAATGTTCATTGTAAACAATTATTTAATTTAATTCGTAATGTAAAAGTATGCTGGCTTAATAACTTTATTTGTATATATACAGGATGTTCATTATAAAACTTCATCTAGTTGGCTCTGAAATGTCAAAAGAAAAGGATGGAGAAACAAAAGTCTATTTATTTTGATTAAGTCATCCTTTTCTATCAAAATTTGATAGCCTGCTAGATGAAGTTTTATAATGAACACCCTGTATATTAATACAGTGTGTATATTAATGCAGTGTGTTTTTTTAAAGTTGTTTTTGGGCTGTAGGATTTTATGTGTTAAAGTGTTAAATTACAGCTCATGTTCTATTAGAAATGGAGAGATGAAACTTATCAGAGGCATTGGTTCAAGGGTTAAGTTGACATTTATATCCTCATTTGATCCAGATGGTTCATAATTTTGCCTAAAATGCTTATTTATTTTCTTCAAAATATTATCTTTTTACACACCCATAATCGGTTTTGCCTGTCAGTTGAATATAATAGTATCACAGATATGACAGGCAAAACTGAATATGACAGTCTATTCAATACAAAGACAAATACATTTTTTAGGCATGCTTATGATCCATCTTGACCAAAGGAGAATATAATTGTGAACTTAACACTTGAACCAATGCCTTTGACATATTTCATCTCTACATTTTTTATAGAACAGGTTCAAATATGGCGTTTCAACTTAAGACCTAAAGCTCTGTGGATTATAAACCAAAACAATGGGTGATTTTGGTCATGGTCTCAAGGTCTCAGTACATTTAATAATATTAAATGAGACCGTGACCAAAATCACGCTTTGTTTTTGTTTATAATTACTAGGTCTCCCAGTGTAATATGAACGAAATTCCCCCTCTCCCTCACCCCCTATGGATTATCTTTAAAAAAAGGACAATGTATATTACATGCATCCTTTTTATACTTTATATTTTATAAGACTTAGTAACTTCTACTATTTCCAACTTTGGTATGATACTATTTATATACTTTTCAGAAAGTTAACATTTAATTATTCAATTATGACTTAGTCATATGTGTGTACTACGGGGTGTCCATTATAAAACTTCATCCAGTTGGCTGTGAAATGTCAAAAGAAAAGGATGGAGAAACAAAAGTCCATGTATTTTGATTATGTCATCCTTTTCTGTCAAAATTTCATGGCCTGCTAGATGAAGTTTTATAATGAACACCCCGGCTATACATTAAATCTAATTATAAAATATACAACAAAGCGACGAACAAAGAATTTGCTGACACGCTGAAGCCACAAACATCACTTGTAAATTCCTACGGACGCAATTATATACTATCTAAACTAATAACATTATCTATATACCATGTACGTATATATCCAATGTTAGTAGTTATTTATGTATTAAGACCAAAAATGACAACCTTTTTTTTCTCGGAGAGGGAAGTTTGCCACTCATCGCGAAGCGGCCGAGAATTACAGGTATCTACGTAGAACTTATACCTATTACTAGCTATTCGTTTGTTAATGTTATTGTAATGTATAGTTGATACGGCGACGCAACTTTAAAGTTTGTGTATTTAAGCTAAGTCAAAGCTAGTCTACTACTAGTAAAGCAAGGCATATTGCGCAATAACGTAATTTAATTTTAGCGACTTGGCGAATATTTCCATTCACCATTGTACATTGCATTCAGAAAATATTTATTTCTCTAGATTTACTATTTATTTCTCTCTTCTCTACTTTTATTTTCTTTAAATATCTCTAAGTTAAGCGTATACCAAACAGAGGTTCTGTTTGGTAAGAGTATGTAATTTGAAGTCGAAATATATAAAATTAAGTACTATAGCCTCTGTTTTACTTTTTTTCCTGTTTAAATTTTTTTAGTTTTGTTGGCATTCTTTGCTAGGATCAGAGGATAATATATGAGATCCTTATTTGTTAACCCAATTTCGTCGATTTTGACCTAACCAATGATGTCCTATTTAATGCAACGAAATTGACCAAATTATTGGAATTCTTCAATAAGTCTAAAATTATTTCCATTTGATATACCTACCTTATTCAAAAACTAAAATACGAATAAAATTAAAGCGCAACTGGTTCATTCTTTCTTAAACTAGGACGGTAAGTAACCACTTCCCGTCCAAGTACCAGTAAATGTCACACTTCTGAATGTCATTACATATGTGGTTGAAAATACAGTTATTCTCCTAACAAGTGCACAAAGTAACACTTTCGCGCACGCGACTGCCATTCGCGTCGCCTCGTTCGGGCAGCAGTCAAGGACGCGAAAAACACTTTGCGCAAGAATTAGGAACAACATTTTTTCTACAACCGTATCAAAAAGCCTAGTTCTCAGAGCTTTGTCATGTCGCTGCGACACTTGGTCCGACCAATGAGAGATCATGTTTTGAAATGTCGTGCGACACCCTGTTTGTAGTTGGATTATTTCAACTATACGCTACTTGTCCCGCATTATTCAACAAAAAATAATATAGTGCTTGAAAGGTGAAAATTTACTAAAAATGGAACAAATTTTACAAGTTGAAATATGTCGTTACACTGGGATTAATTTCCTAATAAATTTAAAACCAAATCAAATCCCAAGATTCAATTCACGCAAGTATCCAAGTAGAATATCTGCGACAGCGACATGTTATTAAATTTGGAGAAGTAGGAGGTGTCGCGGCGACATGACAAACATGTGAGAACTAGGCTTTAGACTATAAAACTTTACAAGGGAATGCAAAATTAAAAAAATGAGTCTACCTGCCAGAAATATGAGACATCTTTAACGATTTTATAGATGATTAAGCTTCACAGTTCTTTTCTGCTACCCCAGTATTGACGGCGTGCGCGAAAGACTTTTTTCTATATACAACCGTAAAAATATGACACGGTTCTGGCATTACTGAGGGTATGCAAACTGACACATATTTTCACGGTTATCTTTCTCGCACGTCGCCCATAGCGGCGTAAAAAAAAAGGTACTGGTTGCCATAGGATACATGAAAAAAGTCTTTTTTCTACGTTTGTCCGCAAAGTCATAATTTTGCACACGCTTACCTTTGGTTTAGACTAACTTTGCGCACTTGTTAGGAAATATACTGTCGCGCACGCCGTCAATACAGGGGTAGCAGAAAAGAACTGTGAAGCCTAATCATTTATAAAATAATAAAATCGTTAAAGATGTCCCATATTACTGGCAGGCGGACTCATTTTAAAATTATTGCATTCCTTTGTAAAGTTTTATAGCCTAACGAATACACTTGGCCGGATTTTCCTAACGTTTTTTTTTATGCGGTTGTAGAAAAAATGTTGTTCCTAATTCTCACGCAAAGTGTCATTCGCGCACTTGACTGCTTCGCGTCTTTCGGGCAACGGCAGTCGCGTGTGTGAAAGTATTACTTTGCGCACTTGTTAGGAGAATAACTATTTTTCACGTGTCCAGTGGCAACCAGTAACTCTTTTTTACGCTGCTGTGGGCGACGTGCGAGAAAAATAACCGTGATAATGTATCAGTTTGCATACCGTCAGCATTGCGCACACCGTGTCATATTTTGACGGTTGTAGACGCTAAAAGCTATTTATGTAGTTTCCTTTAAAAATATGTAAATTATCTGTATATGAAGAAACATCCTGCAACTGTTGTATTTAGCAATTGTTTTGAATAATATAATAACTGACCAAGAGTCGACATATTATTTATTAGACGCGTAAAACGCAAGTAGACCGTTTCTGAGATTCTGAATATAATGGTGAAGGGAAATACCATCACATTAATACATCAGTTAAATAAGATGACGTTTTTCTAATAAAAACTCTGTATATACACCATGCAAATATTTAAAAATAGAAAGAGAATTAGCATTCCCTATTTTAATCATAAATTGTTGTTTTTTTCATTATATAGACATATTTTTCAGATATGATCGCGCTTATAAAATGAAAAGAAACAAGGTTAAGTGTACGTCGTCCCACTAACTCGAATGATTATTTCAGTTCAAATTTTTGTAATTATTTAACTCATCATCATTATTTCTAGGGAGCACAAAATGATGTTAATATAAGAGGTAAAAATCGATAAAATTCTCAAAGATTTTAGAGCGGTAATTTTACCTCGTCATGGAAATAAGAACCAAACTCTAATATAAATCCTCGTTCTCTGATTGACCTGTATTTAAAATGACGGAATTTTCAAAGACAAATTATTTATTTTTTAATGTTATATTTAATTCGAGAAATATTCTTACTAAATCCCGCCTGAGCTAATTAAACAGATAATTTATTTGAAGCTCTCGACCCTATTATTTTATTCTGCATCCCTATTATTGCTATATATATCTTAATAAGCAGTAATTCGATAAAATTACAGCGGTTACTTCAAGTCAAGTTGGTCAAGTAATTAAGCTCAAAGCCCTATTAAATGTCATTATCTGATTGACTTGTTTAAGATGTCCGAATATTCTAACACTACCTACTTATTCATTTCGTAATTAATAATCTTCAATCGTCCATTCGTTAAAATTTATCAGTAGGTAATTTCAGAGTTCTCGTGGTATAACCCCTGATTATTTCACTCATGTATATTACTGCTATAAAGCAAAAAATTATTATTATTAATAAACAGTAATTCAATGTCTCCAAAAAATTACAGTGTTAAATTCACGTTGTCACATAAAACCGTATAAAATGTTGCTGTCTGAATGACTTATTTAAAGTGTCGTCTAAATGATCCTTTTGAAGTTTATTTTTTAATGTTGTATTTAATGTGAGAAATAATCTCACTAAATAATAACGCTCGACCTTTAAAATTAACCATATTGAATTTACGAGATAGAATTTGTTTGTAAAATTACTAAAATTAAAATATTTGTGACGTCAGCAGGAAGCAGAAAGTATAACTTTCTTAAACCATTCTACAACTACAACCTCATTTACCAAGAAAAAATGACAATTGACGGATGACGGCTGACGATATGACAGCTGACAGTCTTGCACTCTTTGAAGAGGTAAACAGAGGAAGTAAGATACGACGCCGGCGTCTGTTACATTTGCTCCAATCTGTCAAGTATGAAAATACCAGTGGCATAGTATTGGTATTGTAGAACATAAGAAAAAATTTTATTAAAAATAATAATGCAACTAAATAACTATTTGTAACGTTAGTAATATTATACGGGAGGCGCTCCTGGGGTGTGGTCCTTAGGTCCTTAGGTGATGGGAAACAAAAAAAAACAGTGTTTTTTCTTTTCCTCAAACTTCTAATTGCTCTAAACGTTTCGATGCCCTGTGGCATCTTCATCAGTAGACTGCAAAATATTTGAGCTATGAGTGACACGGTCCGTGAGACCAAGAGATAGATAGAGGACTACATTTATATGGTACATTGGAAATATTTATACCTAATATTTAAATTAAAAGTATGTAATATATATTATCAAAAGGGGGGGGGGGGGAGGGGGCGGCTTACCACAGAACACTCTCACACGGGAGACGTGGCTGATGGACTTTCTTTCTTTTTTTGTGATGTTATTTTTCTCAATAGTTTGGTGAAAATGGTTACTCGTCTTGGTCAGTCTCGGCATCAAATTATGAACACTAACACTTGTAGTGCTTCAGAAAGACCTTACGAGCACCCTACTATTGGCCAGCGTGCTGTTTTCCAGTTTTTGTGGAAATGTAATGGTGAAGTTTGAGCTACATGCCAGGTCCTCGCCGCAACACACTGCGGATGACCAGCAGTAATGCCGCGGCCAGTAGCCAGACATGCAGATACGCTTAAATTTGAAAGAAAAGTGAGGAAAGAGAAGTAACATCAGTCATCACCTGGAGGTTTAGCAGTGGAAAGTGGGGCAAGTTCAATGGTGTTGTGTGTATCAAAATATAAAAAATGCAGGTCGCTTGCAGTAGCCAAGGTTAAGATGTCGTTATTATACGTAAAAATGCTGATTGTGGTAGCAGGTCTAGGTTTGCTGTTGTTTTTTATCAATATGCAATGTTTTGGTTATGAGGTACCTAAATGAAGGAAATTGTGAAAATTTATGTTCAAATGCTAAGAATAAAGGGAAAAAACTAACATCCAACAGAAAAGAGAGGAAATAGGCACGGTGGTTATTATAACAAAAAAAAACTAACATCCAACTGAAAAGGGAGAAAATATTTTCTTTTGAGAGAAATAACATCACAAAAAAGAAAAAAGTCCATCGGCCACGTCTCCCGTGTGAGAGTGTTTTGTGGTAAGCCCCCCCCCCCCCTTTTTGATAATGGGTATTGCATACTTTTAATATTAATATTAGGTATAAATATTTCCAATGTACCATATAAATGTAAGCCTCTATCTATCTCTTGGTCTCACGGACACGTGTCACTCGTGGCTCAAATATTTTGCAGTCTACTGATGAAGATGCCATAGGGCATCGAAACGTCTAGAGCAATTAGAAGTTTGAGGAAAAGAAAAAGACACTGTGTTTTTTTTTGTTTCCCATCACCTAAGGACCACACCCCAAGAACGCCTCCCGTATATACAACAAGGTCCAAGAACAAAGCACGTTTATACGTCGCAACTATATATTAGTAATATTATCATCAAACATCGACTTTCTAATAAATAAATAAAATTAATTGTGAATTAATAGTCGTTGGTAACCTTGGGATTACATCTCCTACGCCACTGGAAAAACTGCTCAAGAATTTAAATAATTAAAAAAAGTGTCTACAAGTTAGAGATGGGTTTTCACCCGGTTTTTTCATTTTTGAGGGTTTATTCCCTGCACACATCCGGGAAAATTCCGGGTTTATTCCATTATAACCTCTAAATTTAACTTTTTCAATACGCTTAACTCTTACCAATTAAGCAATAATTAGTTGGTTTGTGCAGCTTGAAGCTTTTAATCAATTGACCAGTGTTTAGTTTATCAAAAAACAAACCAGAATCTGGATTTATTGAATTCTAATCTAAAATCTAACCTTAAATCTTGAAACTGCCGGGTGCTTTCAAGAAAAGATGGGAAAAAACCCGGGTAAAAACCCTAAATTGGGTTTAAAGGTTTTTTGGGAATTTTCCCTTCGCCCATCTATACTACAAGTTATAGGATTAGAAAAATATATCCCAAAATAGCATTATTGACTTCACTGGGGTATATACTAAATCGTATTTCGAAGATTTGGACGTAAAATAACTGGTTTTAGAGTTATTTGAGATAATTTAATTGTTGCTGAAAAATGCCATTATCTGTTTACCTGTGACACCTAACTCCAGGCTCCTTTCCATAGCCGCTGTTTTTACAACCGTAAGCTAGAATACCACCATTGTATACAACACAATTATTTATAATATTAGTAACGCAGAATGCAATTTATTGCAAAAAAACACATAACCAACGAAACGTTTGGTTTTCGCCTTAAACATGGAGTCTTAAACAGCTGTCAATGTAGGGGAGAATTGCGCGCGCGGATTCTATTGTCTACCTTTTCAAAGCTTGCACTATTTGAGGTCAAATGAAGGAGACTTTAGGCTGTTTTCCGGTAGGCGACTATCCGGAGAGCTATTAGCCGGTCGAATAAAATCCAGTAGAGATTCATCCTGTAGGACAATCAGTCAGTATAACGATTTCCCGTAGTTGAAAATAAGGTAGCAGATTTTCCAGACGAAAAAAGTACGCATCCCCACAGAATGGCCTGCATGTTCCCCGGATTTGAACCCGCTGGACTTTTTTTTTATGGGGTCATTTTGAAGTCCAAAATTTATGTTACACAACCGTATTCACCTGAAGACTTGCAACAACGTAATGTAAATGAGTGTAATCTTATAACTCCATAAATGTTGCAAAATGTTCGAATGCACTTTGAACAATGTCTTTACTACTGTATGGAGGTCGGTGGTTGTCATTTTCAACAACTAATAAATTGAAATTAATTTAATGTTAAATCGATTTTTCTGTTTCCTGCTCCTGTTTTCTCGAAAACAAATCATTCAAATTTTAAAAATGATGAGGCACTGAAAAGGTAATTGAACGCCCTTCAAAATGATGTATAACTTGACACCTCTTTCCATTTAAAATTTTTAGGGTGAAAGTCACCTCGGCTTCATGATTTCCTCTAAGACAATAATTACATCAAAAAAATATGTCCCCCATAGAATAAAAATTGACGGGTCCGAGCGTTTGAGTGTCTTCTGCTTCATAGGCCAGAAAACCCTGGTGGAAAGTTCGTTGGGCCACCCTATATATGTTACCTTGGCAACCAGTAGGAGTAGACAACAATGCAATATCAAATGCCGCACCGTTAAGAAATGCACAGGTGGCACCGGTTTTGCCGTCAAACGCGAGTGTCACTTTGACATTTCAATAATTTTATATACATTTATTACTATAGATTTTATAATTTGTAATTAGACAATGGCCGTGGACAAAGTATAGTATTATACACGCTTTTTATTTCCATTATTCCCACGGGAAACGCCCTGTAGGGGAATAATGGCTCTCATAAGATTATTGAACTCAACAATTTATTTGATTTATATATTTTGTCACGTTTTTAAAGTGCAAAATAAAACCTTTTAATTTTTTGGTCAAAATAGGGCGAAGAAAGTACTGTCATCATGGAAAACAAAAGTGAATTCCAAAATTCAAAACAATATGCTAAGAAGCAAGAATGCGTCCATAAGAATTTACGAAATTATATAACATACATATAATTCGAAAACAAGTGACCATAGTTTATTTCTGGATATATCCATTCTATGCTAAAGTCCCCAATAAGGTATTATTTTCAAGGTTACCAGAAGCTTGGTTTAAAAATTATTGAGCAAAGTTTAAAATGTAGTGTTTTATTTTTTTTTTATTTCTTGAAACACAAAAGAATTTAACTTTAAATTAAATAAATGAAAGTGAGGGACCATTTAATCGTCTCTGTATCTCTTATAGTTTTCAAGATTACAGTACAAGCCTGACCAATTTAGACCACAGATCTAATGAGTATGGAATGATCTAAAAAGTGTGGAAGTATCTAACTTCCATATTTTTTAAAATATTTACTATTTACTACGAATCCCCATTGATAACTAATTGTGTTTATCACTTTTTATTGAAATCGAAGAACGAAAAAGGGAAAACTGAAAGGAAATACTAACAGAATACACCTCTGTTGTTGCAGTCGGTCCTTAATGTTTATTGTTTTTATGAGTGTCTTCTATTTGACATAATTGTATTATAGCTGAATTAAACAAAGCTGAATTAAACACAACATTACTAAAATTGGCCACAGCGTAGTCCAATTTACGTGTATTGATCATGCACACCATTTCGATCATCTGCGCCATATTAATTTGTTGTCATTAGATAAAGATAGCTCAGGCTGTCGCTTCACGGCCGATCAAAATACGAGGTGTTCATTATAAAACTTCATCTAGCAGGCTATGAAATTTTGACAGAAAAGGATGACATAATCAAAATAAATGAACTTTTGTTTCTCCATCCTTTTCTTTTGACATTTCACAGCCAACACCATACCCCCACCCCACTCCCTCCACATCAGCGCGACGGCGGGGAAATAAATTCCACGGAGCTTACCACAGTCGAATAAGTCAACGTCGGGAAGCTCTGGAGATCACTTCGCCCATTGCCTCATCGCCCTTGATAATGTCTGCAGCAGCTGTACACGAAAGTGAGGAAGAAATTTTATTGGACCACGGCTTCAAAGCCTGGAAAACACTTTAGATTGTATAAAGCTGGAACTAAAATTATTTTGATAACGGTTTTAACAACAAAGTTCTTACAACAACAAAACAATTACAATTAGTAAAAATATTGGTATAAAATAAGTGTAAATCAAGGCTTAAAAATATTTTAAAAGCATCGCGAGCGCAATTAAAATAAACTTTATAAAGCGAAAGATAACACTGTTATAAAACCGTTATAAGTATTTGATATTTTGTAAAGCTTGTCGAAGTGTTTTAAAAATGGTTTTATTGTGGTTCTTAGCACGTGTTGCGAGTTAAGTGCGGCAATATTGTAACCTAGAGATGACGGAAAACGTCAAAGTGACTCGGTTGCTAGTTGCCACACGTAAATGTCTAGCTCGTCAATTAAATCGGTTTTTATAGCGAATAAAGCTAATAATTTAATCGTTATCAGTGAAATCATTTCATTAGCATCAAACACGATCACGACACAAAGGTCCTTCGATAGCATAATCCACGAACACCAAACATTGGTCCTTCGAGCCGGATGAAAACCAGATCCTCATAAAAAGCACGACAGTCATTTTTCACGTCACGTAGTCTCGAAGGTTGAAGAAGGTGAAGAAGGTGAGCTCGTTCCAATTTACCTCCTAATTATTCCTTTTAAAAAAAGTAACCTTTTATTCCCCGTAGATCAGATATTGTTAGAAATTGTTTGGTTTCCCGAGTTGTTTTTATTTACACATTATAGATATGTGTACACGTTTGAAATTTGAAGGAATTTTACAAAGTGCATGGGCACGTATTAACTCGTATTTTCTCGTACATATTGGTTTTTATGCTCGTTTGAAAGGTGAAATTCTCGTCTCGATTTGGATAATCAATCATTTAAGCGTTTTATTAACTTAAAAGTCAAATTTCTCGTAAGGCTAAAAAATGAGCCTCAAAACTCAAAAGTTAAATACAACCACGGACAAAATAACAATCGAAGAAGAATGTTCGGAGTTAAAGCATGCACGAGAGGTTATTTGCGAACGACTTGAACGATTTGAACAATTTTTAATTGCTCGACGCGAGAAAGTCTTTCGAATTGAAATACGATTGAAAAGTGTGGAAGAGGACTTTTTTGAGTTTGACAGAATACAAACACGTCTAGAGTATTTGTCAAATTCCGAAAAGGCGTACCGACTCGATATTGAATCCACGTTTTACACGCAAATTGCTGCTGCAAAAGAAATAATCGCGGAACGAGATTTGAAAACAGCGAGCGTCGCGGCGAAAAATGCGGGAACTCTCGGCGCTCACCACGCTCTCAATAGTCTCAATATTAATTCAAACACCGTTGCCAGATTGCCTGATTTGGGTTTGCCTACGTTTTATGGTAAGTTTGAGACATGGTATAGTTTTAAAGAAATTTTTGATTCAGTGGTTCATAGTCGTACAGATCTAAGTGACATAGACAAGTTTTTGTATTTGAAAATATGCTGTAAAGCCGATGCACTGAAAGTCATTGATTCTCTGAACGTCACAGCAGCAAACTAATCTATAGCACTTGATTTGTTGACAAAAAGATTTCAAAATAAAAGAGCAGTTATTAATCATCACGTTGACAATTTATTGTTCAATTTGCCTTTAGTTTCGAAAGAATCAGCTCCACATATTAGAGCTTTGTTAGACACGGTACATCAACACATTTCTGCTCTTGAAAAATTGAATATACCCGTAGCTCAGTGGGATTTATTAATCATACCGATTATTCTTCAAAAGTTGGATGATCGTACGAAACGGGAATGGGAGAGTAAACAATCAGATCAAAGTCTACCTACGTTACGCGAATTAACCGATCATTTAACTAAAAAATGTTTCACTATTGAAGCTTTAAATAAGGAATTTTCTAAATTAACTTTACATCAAAAACCTCAATTTGACAAAAGACGTGAATACGAAAAGCCTCAAACTCGTTGTCTCACAGGACATGAGAATCAGGACTCAATAAAATGTCAGTACTGTAAACAGAATCATTTTATATTTAACTGTAGGTCTTTCGCAAGTTTACCTGTTTCTGAAAAATACACAATATTACGCGAATATAGGCTATGCAGTAATTGCTTGCGATTTGGACATTTTAGAAACGAATGTAGGTCAAGCGGTTGTAAGAAGTGTCTAAGAAAGTACAACACATTACTGCATGAAAATCAAAATTCGGAACAGAACGCTGCCGAGGGTAACAGTAGCAATACAGGCTCTTCGGCACACGTAACTTTTAAACCCTCAGTACAAAGTGACAATAGCCCTTTTGACAGTTTTAACCATTTTGAGCAACCAATAGAACATAGTATGTCTGCAATAAATCAGAAAATCGTTCGTACTTTTCCAGAAAACATATTAGAATCGGATTCAAAAAGTGATGAGTTGGAAGTTGTATGTTCTAATAATCATGGCGACCAAGTATTGCTGTCAACAGTCAGTTTACTTATTGCTGATTGCCACGGAAAATGGCATAAATGTAACGCACTTTTGGACTCCGGTAGCCAATCGAATTTGATGACAGAATTATTATGTAAAAGACTTAAACTTGACTGGAAAAAAGTTAATATACCTTTGTCCGGTGTCAGTCAAACCACAACTAATATATCTCGAAGAGTTTTCACTGACATAAAATTGCGAATTGAACAGTTTCAGACAAATTTATCATTCTTAATATTACCAACGATTACACCGAAATTACCTTTGTTCTATTTCAATAAAAGTGAAGTAAAATACCCCGCGCTTATCCGTTTAGCAGATGACATGTTTAATACTCCAAAACAAATTGATTTGTTGCTTGGGGTAGGCATTTTGTATGATTTGTAAAAAGAAGGTCACATATCGTTGGGTGAAGGAATGCCGATTTTGAAGGAAACAAAATTGGGTTGGGTTTTTGGAGGTAAACTGACACTTAATGATAACCATACTACTTCAATTTGTAATTTGTCTACCAAGGTAAAGGTGGATTTCTAATCAATTTGCAATTGAAGTGAAACTTCGACCCGGTTGCTCGCCCAATAATTGTCAAATGTTTCCGTTTTCAATTAAATTCATGCCCAGCACGAGCACACACGCGTGCCGAAGCTGTCAAAATTGTTTGCAAGCTTTTCAGATCCGTGCCAGGACGAGTTCTTAGTAGTTATTAAAACCATTAGTAGAAAATGTACCATATAAATCAGCTATTAATGAAAAAAAGTTTGTGCAGTTAATGCTTCCGCAAAGTCGTTTGCTGCAGAAAAAGAAATGTGTGATAGCATGTAACACAAAAAGCAACAGCGCAAACCCAAAAAATGCGGACCTATATTATTACTACGAAAAGAAAAAAGGATATTGTGATAATCTGTTGAAAGGAGCTCGCATAGATGAACCTCGTAATGTGTATGACAGACAAAAACAATTTGAGTTTGACATGGCAGTGAAAATGCATAAATTCCAATCCAGCCCGCGTGCCGAAGTTACACTTTGAGAGGAAATTGATTAGAAATGCACCTTAACAAATAAGGACTTAAACGACACATTGAACAAATTTTGGAAAATTGAAAGCATACCCGAAGAATCTTTCTTATCAACGGAAGAACAAATTTGCGAAACTATTTTTAAAGCAACTACAACTCGCGAGGCAGATGGGAGATTTGTTGTGCAATATCCCTTTGTTGAAAATTTCGAAAATAAATTAGGTGATTCAAAGTTAAGTGCTTTGAAGCGATTCAACAGTTTAGAGAGGAGATTTGAGAAAGATCACAAGCTTGGAGAGCAATATAGGGAATTTATGGCCAAATATGAGATGTTAGGGCACATGCAAGTAAAAACTGCTTTAGATCACGAGAATTCTGTGAGTAATGATTCATATTTTTTGCCTCACACAGCCGTTGTCAGGGACTCTATCACCACAAAATGCAGAGTAGTGTTTGACGCGAGCGCTAAAACTAGCACAGGCGTTTGACGATTTAATTCTCGTAGGTCCAACAATTCAAGCAGACCTTTTCTCCATACTTCTACGATTAATGTTGAGACCTTAAGTTATTAGCGCCGACATTAAAATGATGTATAGAAACATATCAATGAATACAGATGAAAGGAGGTTTCAACAAATTTTATGGCGTGACAATAAAAACGAACCTATCAAGGTATATCAATTAAAAACAGTTACGTACGGAATTGCAAGTGCTCCTTTTCAAGCCACTAGATGCTTGAAAGAATTGGCTCTTATAAATCGTGAAAAGTATCCTCACACCGCGGCTTTAATTGAAACCTCATTTTATATGGAAGATTTACTGGTGAGTGTGGATTCTGAAAATGAAGCTATAAAAATATTTCACGAGTTAACAGAAATTATGTCTCAAGCCAAATTTGAACGTAGAAAGTCTTCTAATCAAAAGTCAATTTTAGATTATATATCACAAAATAGCCCTAATAAAAAAGACGATAAATTAATTGTGTATCATGATAAAAAAGAATTGAAGACACTAGGTATAATTTGGGATGCTAATCATGACGTCTTAAGATACTCAATAGAAGCAAACATTCAAAAAAATATTACAAAACGTACAGTCTTGTCTCTTATTTCAAAAATCTTCGATCCTTAAGGTTAGTAGGACCAGCAATCGTTACAATTAAATTACTTATGCAAGAGTTATGGCAGTCGAAAATTGATTGGAATCACGAGATACCAGAAATTCAAAAACACAGATTTTTATCTTTTATAAACGAATTGGATTATTTAAATAATAGTAGATTATGTCACTAGGAGTAAAAGTGGGTCTTTTTGTGCTGAGCCCAGAGATTGAGGGCCGAAGCGAAGCTGAGGCCTGCAACTGGGCGAAGCACAAAAAGACCTATTACTCCGCGTAACATATACTATTTTTTTTTCAAGCATGCAGGAAATAAGAATTCTATTTCAGAGTGATTCAGTGTTTCAATTTTCTCTCATCCTCTTTAAGCGGGTCTAGGTACTTACCCAATTAGTGGTGTATATAAATAGAATGTGTTAGAACGGTGGTGTTCAATGTTCAATGGTTTTAATGGTATTAAATCATAACCAATGGTTTAGGTGGTTGAGGTAAATTATGGTAAACTAACAATTTATAGCATTATAATTAATACTAAAATAATAAAAATGACATTGACAGATACATATGATGACAACTAACGACATTTAACAGAATTCGAGAACCTATGCGATTTCGACTAAAAACTGTTTCGGGTGGTGCTCTCGAGCGCTCCGAGAGTATTCCTATCCTTTGTTTTTTCAACAAGAATGTAAAGATGGCAATAAGATGGTTTATATATGCGCCACCATGACAATAGCGGTGACACTTGACTTTACTTTTACTGCCTAGGACTTTTTTGCTACTTTTTTTGGTCTCAGGATTAGAAAGCCCACTTTAGGTGTGCGTATGGAGAGAACAAATGACGTACTTTTAGTCCGTTTGATAAAAAAAATTAGTTTAAATCGTCACGTTGTTTTTTCAGAAGCAAGTCAAGTTGAATTATTCGGATTCTGTGATAGCTCTGAAAAGGCATACGGAGCCTGTATATATTTGTCATCGACCAATACAAATGGTGATAGACGAATTAGATTACTCACAGCAAAATCTAAAGTTGCCCCAATGCAGAAACAAACATTGCCACGTTTGGAGTTGCTAGCAGCACACGTGCTAGCACAGCTAGTTCATAAAGTTAGGCACATACTTAATATTAACATATCAAAAATAACTTACTTTACTGATTCCACAATAGTATTCTTCTTCTTGAAGTGCCTTCTCCATTCAATGAAGATCGGCAACAATTCTGGCAAATTCGGTTCTGTCCTGGGCTCTTCTCAGCAGGGAGTTTGAGTCTAAGCCTGTCCAATCCCTTATGTTTTTCAGCCAAGAGCACTGTCTACGTCCAGGACCACACTTTCGCTCAATCTTGCCCTCCATAATCAGTTGTAGGAATCTGTATTTGTCCTGTCTCATGACATGGCCAAGGTAAGCGGTCTTTCGCTTTTTTATGGTCTCGAGGATTGTTCGGTCTTTGTTCATCCTATGTAAGACCTCTTGATTAGTGGTACGATCGGTCCATGGAATACGCAGCATTCTGCGGTACACCCACATCTCAAATGCTTCCAGTTTATTAATGCCGCTGACTTTCAGCGTCCAGGCCTCGACTCCATACAGTAACGTGGAATACACATAACATCTAACGAAGTTAAATCTTATGTTTAAGTTGAGTGTTCTGTCCGTTTATAGGTTCCGCATCTTAATAAAGTTAGTTCTCGCTTGCTCTATGCGGGATCTTATTTCTATCTCAGGATCCAGGTCCTCGCTGATCCAACTTCCCAGATATTTAAATTTAGTGACCTGCTCTATAGGTGTTTTGTATATATTTATGTTGGGATGGTTGTTTGGGTTGCGGCTTATTTGCATGATCTTCGTTTTTGAGATATTAATCTTCAGTCCCATTTCGTCCCCGGAAAACGATATGCTGTCGATTAGGCGTTGCAGTCCTTCAAGCACTACAACGTCTCATCATAAAGATATCTACCGAAGGTGAACGACTCGGCCTAAGAATTAACATAGACAAAACGAAGGTGATGATGGTTAGCAGAACATCAAATGTGAACCTGAACATCACAGTGAACGGTAAGAAAATCCAACAAGTATCAAAATTTAGATATCTGGGAAGCTGGTTAACTGAAGACTTGGACCCAGACGTAGAGATACGAAGCAGAATTGAACAAGCCAGGGTAACATTTATGAATATGAGAGCACTTCTCAGCAACAACAGCCTTAATTTGGCATTACGGTACCGTTTTGTAAAATGCTACATTTACTCTGTACTGTTGTACGGAGTAGAGACATGGACAATAAAGGCCAATGTCATGAACCGACTAGAGGCGTTTGAAATGTGGGTGCTGAGAAGAATGTTGAAGATTCCGTGGACGGAACACGCAACGAACGAGGAAGTACTAAACAGAATAGGTATGGAAAGAGAACTGCTGCAGACAGTAAAAAGAAGAAAGGCCGCATACCTCGGTCATATATTCAGAAATTCCAAGTACCAGTTCCTACAGTTGATTATGGAGGGAAAAATCGAAGGAAGGAGAGGCATCGGGAGAAAGAAATTTTCGTGGCTGAAGAACATAAGAGACTGGACAAACCTCGATGCCCACGCACTTTTTAGAATCGCACAAGATCGTAGCGAGTATGCCAGAATAGTCGCCAACATTCATTAATGGATACGGCACCTTAAGAAGAGAAGAAGTCCTTCAGGACTGTCCGCAATTATCACTGTATCGTCAGCATATCTTAGATTGTTTATGAGTTTCCCATTAACTTTCAGACCGTCCACCGCCTCGTCCAGAGCGTTTTGGAAAATGATTTCTGAATACATATTAAAAAGCATGGGGCTAAGTACGCACCCTTGTCTGACTCCACACCTTATGGGTACAGTGCTTGTTTCGGTGTTTTCCAGTTTAACAGATGCTATTTGCTGTTCATAGAAATTCTGTACGATCTTTAAATCTTGGGCATCGACACCCTTTCTTTCCAGCAGTTCCAATAATTTGGTGTGATCTATACAGTCAAAGGCCCTTGTGTAATCTATAAAGGTACACTGCCTTTCGCTGGTCTCTGCATTTTTGTAGTAGGACAGAGAGTGCAAACAAGGCCTCTCTGGTACCCATTCCTTCGCGGAAACCCATTTGCACTTCGCTTACATCCTGTTCGCATTTTGCACGTATGCGCCTATGGATGATTTTCAAGAACACCTTTAACACCTGGCTCATCGGGCTGATCAATCGGAATTCTGAACACTTCCGTGCTCCTGGTTTTTTAGGGATAGGTATGAAGATTGATTTCAGCCAATCTCGGGGGATGTATCCCGATTTATAGACATCGTTAAAAAGTTGAACCAGGATGTGTATGTTTTCCTCTCCTATAAGTTTTAGGATCTCTGGGCAAATGTCATCTGGGCCTGCTGCTTTCTTAGTTTTTATCTCTCTTAGTGCTTTTTGGACCTCCGATTGAAGTATTTCCGGTGTCGGCTCCGTCGGATCTCGACTGTGAAAAGGAGGGCTATTGCTTTCAAATGTATTTGCCACATATTCTGCCCATACCTTTTTAAGTTCGCCATCATCTGTGATTATTTGTCCTGGTTAACTATATGGGACAAGGCTGGGTATTTTCGACTACTTGTAATTTCCTTGATCTTCCTATGTAAATTGAAGAGGTCGTGTTTTTTGTATAGTTCTTCTACTTTTTGGCACCTTTCTTCCATCCACTTTTCCTTGGCTTCTCTGATTTTTCTTCTGATATGTTTTTGGGTTTTCCTATATTTTTCTGCGCTCGTGTTCATGAAGCTACGTCTCTGTTCCATCAGCATGAGTATTTCTTGGGTCATCCATTCCTTATGTTGTTTCGTTCTGTTTGGTGTTACTAGCGGCTTTTGTGTGTCTAATATAGCTTTCTTGAATGAATTCCAGGTGTCCTCGATCCTGTCAGGGCTCTCGGTATCAGGAATCATTTCGTTCTTTTGTATAACCTTTTTGAGCTCATTGTTGAGTTTGTCAGTGATTGTTTGACGTTCGGGTTCATTCTGTAGTAGTGCTACGTTTGGTTTGTTGGACTGCGTTCTTTTAAGTTTGTTAAGTCTAATACGAAAGTGTGCCACTACGGGAATATGGTCTGACTCGACATCTGCTCCTGGATATGTCCTAACACCAAGCACTCCATTTCTATATCTTTTTGGAACCAGTATATAATCAATTTGATTCCTGACCGGATGCTCTGTGGTGTCCTGTGGGGATTTCCATGTGTAGAGGCGACGTACAGGTAGCTTAAACCATGTGTTGGAAACCATCAGTTTTTCTTCTTGGAAGAACTGGACCAGGGTATCGCCTCTTTCGTTTCTAATTCCCAGACCGTATTCACCCACGGTATCCCCACTTTTTCCTCTACCTATCTTGGCATTGAAATCCCCGAGGATAAGGGTGATGTCGTCTTTATTTGTGGCGACTATTAATTGTTTGACTTCTGTATACCATGCCTCCAACTCTGTCTGTGGTTTGTCGGCTGTTGGGGCATATGTTTGAATGATGTTTAGGTTTTTAAGTGGTGCCCTTAGTTGTATCATCATTGCTCTATCAGAGAGTGGTATGAAGTTAATGATAGAACCGCTGGTGTCCAGGTCCACCATAATGCCTACTCCGTTATAGTGGTGGGTGTCTTCGTTTCCGGAATAAAACAACACTGCGTTCTTCAGTCTGATTTTTTCCACGACCGGGCCATCTTGTCTCACTTATTCCCAAGATGTTCACTCCCAGTCTTTTCATTTTCTGCTCTATATTATGGGTTTTCCCTGGCATATACATGCTGTTAACATTCCAAGTGCCAAGTCGAAGTGCTTCTTTAAGTTCCGTCTTTACGACATTAGTGTTTTTCAACGTGGGGATTCTTCGCACCCCTTGACCATCTAAGGTCTGCCACGGACTAGGGGCCATTTGATTATCTTGTGTTGCCATTATTGTTTGTCTTGGAAAATCCCTAAGGATCCTTAATGCAGTGGTTTCCCGTTGCCTTCTGCATCTCCATGCCGTTGAACTTGTAGCAGTTTCATCCGCCTTTAGGGAGAATTTCTTCTTCCAAGGGCAAGAAGGTGCCCTATCTCTTGTCAGCTCCTCCACCCGCAGCTGTTGGCCGACAAGAGGGGATTACTTATACCGATAACCACTCGGTCGACAGTGCCTCGTCAGTTTTTCTAGCAGGGTGCACCACGTGCAGGTGAGGTTGTCTTTTGGGTCAGCTACATATAGTTTGTGCTGTCACCCCTTACACCCCAACATAAACTAGCCGATTTAATCATTCTAGATGAACACTTTCTTATGGGCTCTTTACCAAGTCCTCGTGTTAATCCCAGAAGGCCATTTGCCAACCGCGGTGTAGACTACGCGGGTCCAATCTATGTTAAGGACGGTACTTTACGTAAAAGTAAAATGGTAAAAACTTATATTTGTTTGTTTTGCAACTCGTGCGATTCATATTGAGTTGGTAGCTAACCTCACCACTGATGAGTTCTTGAATGCATTAAAGAGATTTTGTGCTAGACGAGGTAAACCTAGCCATCTTTATTCAGAGAACGGGCTAAATTTTGTTGCCGCGAATAACTGTTTTCTCGAGTTGAATAATTTATTAAATAGCAAAAGGCACAATGAAATTGTATCCACATTTTTGGCCAACGACAAAATTGACTGGAGTTTCATACCAGCTCGTTCAGCGCATATGGGTGGCCTATGGGAGGCGGCGATGAAAAGTACGAAGTTTCACCTGAAGCGAGTGTTCGGTAATTTTTCTCTTGATTTTTCAAATATGTACACATTATTGGTTCAGATCGAGTCATGTCTAAATTCTAGACCTTTAACTCCAATTTCTGAAGAAATTAATGACTACGGTCCTTTAACCCCATCCCACTTCCTGATTGGCGAGTCTCTAGCAAGTATTGTCATTATACCAACGGCTACAGCAACTACATTAGCAGTTCTGGAACCGATGGTTCAGAGAATATTTAAGCAGTCTTCAAGGACGCTCCAAATGGAAAAGCAACGCTCAAGAAAACCTGAAGCCAGGAGCATTGGTAGTGCTTATTGAAGATAACGAACCTCTTCTACGATGGCCTATGGCAAGAATCGTCGAAGTTCATCCTGGTGCGGATCAAGTTGTACGAGTGGTTTCCGTCCGTTTATCCAATGGAAATGTAACCAAGAGATCTGTTGCCAGAGTGTGCGTATTAGCAGTGGACACAGAAAGATAATGTTCTCTTTGTTTTTTGTTTTGATTGTTTTTAGGATAATCAAACAAGTTTTCTTTTACATTGACAATATATCTTCGGTTTTTCTTTTTTGAAAAGACAAACTTATCAACGCGGGCGGCATGTTGCGAGTTAAGTGCGGCAATATTGTAATCTAGAGATGACGGAAAAAGTCAAAGTGACTCGGTTGCTAGTTGTCACACGTAAATGTCTAGCGTCGTCAATTAAATCGTTTTTTTATAGCGAATAAAGCTAATAATTTAATCGTTATCAGTGAAATTATTTCATTAGCGTCAAACACGATCACGGCACAAAGGTCCTTCGATAGCATAATCCACAAACCCCAAACAGCACGTCTTACACAATATTAAACGGGATAAAATTATTTTGATAACCTGAACCCTTTTTGACACTATATGTATTTTACAAACGCTTTAGGCATGTATCTAAGAATAGGCCTATTTTTAAAATTTGTTTTGTTAATATATAAATTGCTAGTTTGAGTCCTATTAAAAAAAAATGCAGTGTGTGACGGTACACTTTTCTGGTCCATCTTGAATACGTAAAAATATGTGCCTACAATAGGCTTTTCATGTACAATGTGAGTCATCGTAGGATCGAATTTTTTTACCCTAATATTTCTCTAGATATCTGGTTATTTCATGTTATAAAGAGCACCCTGTATAATCATCATTGTTTCAAACAATTTAAATTTATTTAGTTTTAAAGCTGAAAGTGCGGAGAAGAGGTGCAATAAAAATCGTTAATCGATATTCCCGAATACACAAATTTCAGCACACGCTTTATGCATCCGGGCGAATTTGTGTCGACCCGGGTGGCGCCGGGCTAGTATAACATTCTTTAGGCTCGTCCAGGGTCAAGACTGGATGCATTTCCCAGAGAAGCTTCAACAGTTTCCATGCCGATGCCAGAATCCAAGCCGTAGGACGTACGTCGTAACGCGGATCGTTACGAAATTTGTCCACCTACTACCTCATCGCGGCAGGAATTTGGCCAATGAAATCTGCAGAAGCGCAAAGGCCATGCTGCGGCGTGTAGCGTGCAGGCAGCACCGAAAAATCATTCAAGAAAACATAGTCCTATCTCTAGCTCTCGCGTTGCCGGGGCTGCTATAGCTGCCGTCAGCTTTCCGATCCGATACATGTATTATTTAGAGTGTTTTCGCAGGAATATGGAAACCAGGTTAATGAGTTTCCGGTAGATAGGATATAGGTTTTCTTTTAATGGATGGACGGGAGAGTTGTGTTTGATGTTAGGTAAGTGGAATTTAAGTATTCCTAGATAATTGAGTCACTGATAATCCAAATCGTGTACGTTACTAAATTTATTCTAGTTCAGATGATAATAATAATATACTTTTAATTTTTATGTTTACACACACACACTTGGTAGGTAATTCCTTGATTTTTAACCATAATGAGGTATCCTCTGCGTTGATATATAACTCACTCACTTATTTTCGATATCAGGTACCTTTGGAATCTTTTTTTTTATATCTAAACTAAGAAGCAATTGAAACGGTACCCTACAATTTTTTAATGAAATTTTAAACTGTTTATCCCTAAATAATTCACTCCGCCGACTTTTGTTAGCATTACCATTTAGGTAAGTGCATAGACTGCTTTAAGCGATTATGTATTACCCATTCACTTATTTTTGTCTTCTAGTCTAGTTACCTTTGAAACCCTCATTTTTTTATACCCATCTCCTATTAGCACGTGTTGAGAAGATGCGAAAGTGAAAGTCAAATTTCCAACGCCTACTTGACGACAATATTAAGTGAATGGCTTATAGTGGGTTATATGTTTTGCAGGATTGCTATATAGCGTTCAACAAAACTTAGTGTATTTTTTTGTGAACACTTTTCGAACATATATTTTTACAGAAAAGAAATAAAACTTTCGATACAGAAGTATGTAGAGAAACGTCATACCTCGGGACATCTTTGGTGTTCCTTGGCTATTTTATCTGGTTCACTAGATATTTAGTTTTTTTCTATAAAAGTGGTATCTTTTAACACTAATGCCCCAATTTGCTCTATGGTATAAATATTGATAAGATTTTTTGAACAGAAAGTAAAAATATTTTGATTATCCAAGAGTTAACTGAATGTCCACACCCTCGGTCCACACATTAAGGGATGTAGAAAAAATGTATGGAAGATTTTTGAACTCCGCTGCCTGACTATTTCAGCTACTAATGATACCTCGGGACCTTTTTCTGTTTATACCTTCATTATTTTTAAAAAAAAAGTTAGTTTTTCTTAAAATGTAACCTTTTTATACTAGTTTTACACCGACACTTTTCGTCACTAAATTCATAAATTTTTTCATAAAGGGGATTTAAGGCCAAATTGGATCTGCCTAAAACGACAATTTGATGCCCAATAAAATCAGCAGCAAATTCAGGTTCTATTTATTGATGGTCTTGTGGAATTTATTATTGATCATAGAAAAAAACTAAATTTTTTGTATTTAAATTTTAATTTTGGAGATTCTAAGCACATTTTTTATTAGAAAACTAATCAATTAAAAGCAAATCTTGTATATTTTTCAAAGCAGATATTGTCAATACTGCCCAATTTCGGAAAAATAACAACATTCTCGTGTGACCGCTCCAGACTGCTCTCAGTAATAAAACTGAGCCATTTATTCAAATAATCATCACTTTCTTGTAATGATTTGATCTAATACATGTTTTACATGTATGACCTGTTACTTAGACATTAGTAGTTACTTCTAACTTCCCAAAAATATTAAAGCATGAGTTGCAAAAGAATGGTTTCCAATTTTCTTTTACCCCGACACATTTACATTTACCCCTGGACTTTGGGGTAAATGAAAATATTGAAAAATGTTATTAAGCATATAATTTCAAAAAATCGGAGGTAAATGAAAATATTATAGTATCCTTATTAAAATAGCAAAAATATTGTTGATAAATGAAGAAGTTTGTTTACATTTACCCCGGTAATTTAAACACACACTCAAATTAAATAAAAAACTTAAAAGTTTATTTCTTTAACGTTGTTATCACAAATAAGGTAGCATAAAATAATAATTATACATGATTATGATATATATAGTATTACCCTCTTTCAAAAACTGAAACACTTCCAGGAAATTTGTAAATCATTTTTCTGTTCTTCAAAATGAAACTCGGCTCAGGCAGCACAGCTAAAATCTGTTTTAATGCCACAGTGCTGATGTCATTATTTATGATAGTAAATTATGTGGCAAAATCATCATGTCTCTGATATCCCTGGACAATAATGCCTTCATTGTCATCAATATCCTGAATTATAATGAGTTGTATTTCTAGCTCCACCGATGAAATCAACTAATACAAATATACCTATTTTTAATTCATTATATGAAGGTTTTTCATAGGTAACATCTTTCTGGTGATCCCTCAGGAGGGTTATTAAGGGTGATTCGTCAGCATCAGAATCGTCTTGGCACAGTGATGTTTTATCATCAGTTTTATCCTTAATTTTTAACTGAATTAGCACAGACATTGGTTTACATGTTTGGATACTCTCTTTATTGTTCTTCATAGGTACTTTCTTTTTGCCTTTTTGTATTTCTTCCATCCTTTTCAGAATATCCTCTTTTGTTAGAACCTCGCCATATTGTAAGGGTTTTAAACGCACTAGTTTTTGTGTTCTTTTAGAGGTAGTGCAATCCGAAACAGAAGAAATATGTTTGGAAAATATTTTAATTATCGAACTCGGAGATGGCACTGCTGGTTGTTTTGTAGGAGATTTTTCCAAAACTTGAATCTTATTTTTAAGGTTGTTTTCAGTTAACTCTTGTAGTGGTGAAATATTATCCGTTTCGCTGGGCGGCATTCCAAGTTTTGCGGTACAAGGTGATGATAATGGCAGGGTGGTAGCAGTAGAGGTTGACGGTATTGGCTCAGTGACCATGGTAGAAGATGGTACCAATGAACTGGAATTAGATGGTCCTGTCGATGGTAGTTGGCTCAGTAAGGGGCAATTTGCATTATTAGCATGTTCCTTTTTTTTATATCTTTCAAGAGTCAAAACGTCAAATTCGCTTTCCGGAAATTTTTCTTTATTTACTGGGAAAGTCCCTGTAGATTCGAACCCCTTGATGATGTTTTCAACTTTTACACCTTCCCTCCACAATTTTCCTATTAACGAATTAAAATCGGATTTGTTCATTCTTATACTTTCCCTATTCTTTATTCTTTCTTTATAATAGCTACATAGCAGCTTGTCCCATTTTTTTTAATGGTCCAAATACACATTTGTCTAGGGGTTGTAGTTTATCAGTTAAATGGCTCGGAAACTTCACTAAATGAATGTTATTTTGCATGGCTGCCTTTATAATTCTAACACTAATATGGCTGGCATGCCCACCAAATAATAAAATTGCACATTGATTGGGCACTCTCACTCGAATTCTCTTAATATGTTCAATGAACAGATTAACAAACCAGAAATAAAATTGTGGTTCTTCCATCCATCCTTGTGAAGAACATGCAAATCTGTGTCTGTGTGGTTGAACAGAGATTCCTTTGAATATCACCAAAGGAGAAAGAATAACTCCATCTGCTGAAATACATGCCAATACCGTGTGGAGTTTCTGCCTGACCGTCCAGAAATTCTGTTTAGGGAAACTCCTTTCTCTCCAATTGCCTTCAGCTGTGAGGGGTCATTTCTAAATCCACTCTCATCGCAGTTTAGGATGTATGCTGGTTTATCTTGTACATTGTTCTCTTCTAATACATTTTGAAGTTTTTCATAAAAGTTGTATATTACAAATGGGTCACGGGCTCGCTTCCTACTCTTCTCTAATAATTCTGGTTTCTTGAAAGATAAAGAGGGATGTCTTTTCATGAATAGGTAATACCAACCATCCCCGGGGGTATCGTTTTTAAACGGGGTTTTAATGTTTTTTAATTTGATATATTCAGAAACGATGCTCTTGACCTCTTGGGCTGAAGAGCTCTCTAGCCCATTCGGCTTGTTGCTTTTAAGCAGTTTTCCATATCCTTTTCAGATTGTGCTCCAAGTACGGTGGATCGTCCACGACTTAACTTCTCCATCGAATGTTTTCTCCCTTTGATTCGATTAAATACCACCGATTTAGGAATTCCGTAATGTTCTTGCACCTCAGCAGATGTTTTTCTATGTTCTGTAATATCATTTACAGCATTTTGAAGGGCTGCTTGGGTATAAGTAGGGTCTGGCCGCTTCTTAACATAGTTTCGTGGCATTTCTAGCAAAGAAAAAAATTGTATCTATTTACGGCTTTGCGTTCACATTTACCCCAAACTGTTTACTATTACCCCAAAACAAAATTTACATTTACCCCAGTGACAATTTTTTATGGGGTAATTGAAAATATAAAAATAAACATTTAAAAAACATTTTATGAGGTAACATTTTAGAATTTTAACAAACATTACATATATGAGAAGATATAGCTTAAATACTGTAACGAAGTTACTAATTTTTCTTTATCAGTTCTAGGGGATGACAAATTAATTGTGAGATAAAACTAAACGTGGACTATATTTCGGTGTAAACGTAATTAATCCGGTGTCAAGTTAAACATACGAGGTTAACAGTCTTTGGTTAATAAGAAGATGTCAATATCTAAAGTAAAGTATTTTCTGTGAACCTCGTATGAAACTAATACCTTTGATCTCGGGACCTACACTTGGATCCCAGGGGAGAATCGAAGGGTATTGTTGTTCAGCTATAAAAGACGGCCGCATGACAGTTTTTGGGCATTCTGCATTCTGGTTCCGACGCGCCTGGTAGTAGTCGGGCCCCATTCATTACACCGTGCCTGGCAGTAGTCGGGTCCCCCCCACTCATTGTACCGTGCTTGGCACTAGTCGAGCCCCATTACACTAAGCTCGCGCCTGGCAGTAGTCGGGCCCCATTCATTACACCGTGCTTGGCAGTAGTCGAGCCACACTACACTAACACCGCGCCTGGTAGTAGTCGGGCCCCACTTTATATACACCGTGCCTGACAATAGTCGGGTGTCACTCACCGTAAAACCGTTTCATTCCTGGACTTTAACCTTACCGTATAACCCGTTATAAACCAAGATACCGTACTCACTGATCCTTCCATATCTATAATCATCTTCCTCGACCGTCGCATATCCCTCTCTGGTTGTTTGTAATATTGTGCGTTATGATGTCTCTTACGTTAAATAGAAACTATTGAGCAGTCTCTTGTCTTTCACTAAAGCTCTAAAGTACTTAACAAATTGACCCCTGGAATTACCATTCTCCACTGTCTAAAGGTTTACCCGAAAGGCATTTGTGGACCCTCTACCACACTAAAACTATAGAGGGTGGCGCCCGAGAAATCCGTTGCAGCGTCACAATACTTACCTGAAATTATGGAAAATGCCCAATATTCTCACATCAAATAACACGTGGCAAAATGGTTTTTAACAAAATTGAAAGGATAAACCTATCTTGCTGAATTAACAGTTACTACTGCAAGTTCCAACCAGAAAATTTAGGCCCAATAACATAAATAACTCCACTACAGTACAATGATTTCAAATTTGTTATATTTTCATTAGGGCAGGGTTGACGTTTATCGTTTCCAATTACCCCTATTCACAATTACCCCAGTTGACCCTACCATCCTTATATTCACATTGAGAAAACAAAGAATAGAAATACTTTCAGAGCGGTCTAGAGATGCCACCCGAATACACTATTAGGTTTACATTCTGAGGACTAAGATACTATTGAGAGTGAAGCATAATTATAAACCTCGATCCAAGGGCGTATCCAGCTTAGAATAAAAGGGGGGACAGGGAACAGAACATCTTCACGAAAAAATAACGCCGCACGCAAAAACTTTCTAAAATGTATTTATTTTTTGTTCGGCGTTAATTTATTAACTTGTGGTCCGGTTTAAAAGGGGGTCAAGGGGGGAGGGCAAGGGCCCCCCCTTGCCCCCCCCCTGGATACGCCCTTGCCTCGATCCAAGAAAACAGTAAAAATTTTTATATTCTTCGAAAAAGGCGAAGAAAAAAAGGCATAAAATCCTATAATTCCAATATATGTATGTACAGGGTGGCTATCGAGAGATGATCCTATACCTTATCGTGGAAACTGTGATTCCTGTGAGAATTGCGCATTTACTACCAATTTTCTTATTTCAAATTAGACATGACATTTTCTCTTTCATGAATCGATTTTATGTCTGATTCTAAAATTTTTCTGTATTTATCTATCTCTTATAGTTTTTGAGATATTTTAAATTAAATTTTTTTTCTTAAAATTTACAATTGAAAATAGGGCTAATATTTCCTTTCAGAGGCAACAAAAAATTTTAATTTTTAACTGGTTTATAAAAAGGTATTCTAAAAAAAAATAATTTTCGCGCACTTAACTTTAACAATATACAGGGTACTTCAAATGTTCACATATACGGTGTGTTCAAAAACTTTGACAAAATATTTCGATTTTTTGAGGCGCAAGAACTCAAATATTTTAAATCGAACGCTTTACGTATTACGTCAAATTCTGAATAACATATATTTTCTCTCTATTTTTTCATATTAATATCCTATATGAAAAATCAACCGTTTTTGAGTTTTCGATAATTATTTGTAGTGGCGAAAATTTTATTAATGCGCCCTAACTTTGCAACGCCCTTTCTCAGGTCCGCTGATACTTAATTTGTTGAGTCTCGGGCGCCACCCTTTGATATTTATATAGCGACAAAGGGACCGCTATTGCCTACAAGGTAGCTTTTAGACAGGGGCGAAATATTCCAGGGATTTTTAGATTAAAACACCAGGAGTAAGGAACAATAATAGGGTGTCTATTAAACTACGGTAAAACCACATTCAAACACCTACTAATACTATGAACTGTTAGTGAATCTCTATAACTACATTCAAAACACATCCTAAAATGATGAAATTAATAACAGTGAGAGGGGGGGGGGGGAGCAAGAATTAGTTACTTAGTAAAGGAAATGCTGATGAACCAGGGAAAAGGGAAGGTTTCGGTAATAAACCAGTACATTCTGTACTGGATCGGTCGGTGTTGGAAACTTCAATATTGCGTACAAGCAGTAACAACAATATGAAACGGTAACGGAGTTTTGGGACCACTGGGTAGGTTTCGGAGAAAGCGTACTTTATAATTCGGAATCGGATATAGTCGGTTTCGGTTTAATCACATGCAGGCTGGCTTTGAAGATCGGTGCTACGGGCAGCCCAGGATGTAAAACAGGACGGTAACGGAATCGGTGATAGGTCCAAATCGGATTTGAAGGAGGCGGTACGGTGAGCGGTGTGTTAGCGATTTTCCCGGGCACCCTGTGATGAACAAAATGAACGCGGCTAGAATTAGCATGGCACATGCGTCACAGGTACTCCGGTGGAGCACGACAACTCCAACTACTAACTACACCGGAAAATCACAAAGCCACCCCTCTTGTGTCGTAAAACCCTATCATGACGTCAGGAGCCGAAACGTGAAGCAACAACGTCGGCCCCCTTGGTCAGGTATCCGGTACTAATTCATCTAGTCTTCCCACTCGACCCCAAAATGTTCGAATTATTTTGCTAGTCTTTAAAACTTCTGTCGGCTTGTTAAGCGCGACAAACAGGTGGCGCCATCTATGGGCGCCCCCGCGGACTTACGGCCGTTTTGGCCATTGCCTTTGTTTTATATGGGGAATTCCCGTTTTTTTATTTAAATAAAAGGTGTTGTAATGAGTTGGGTGATGAAATATAAGGAAAATGTTAATTGTGACGTCATTACCTGTGTGTTAGAGAAAAACTTTGTTACAACTTTAACTTTAGAGCTGCAATATTTATTTATTATGTGCAGTGAACTAAACTGGTGCATCCACTATATTTTTATCACAGACCGTGAGATGACGATGCCATAGCACAAGTAACCAAAGTTCATCATATATCAAGCCGAGGAACCATAGTGTTACTCCCGACCGTCAGTACACAGAGATTCGCGCCGAAGCGGCCACGCCGAGCGCCGACCGCGACCCCGGGAACCCATCTGGAATAAACGAGAACCGGGAACAGTCGCCTCCGTTCTCGAAACTACGAGAGCGTGTTCAGGCCGGGTATATAAACCAGCGAGCCGAACGAGATAGATAGTGCAGTGTAGTAAATAAGCAAAAGGAATGACTAGCACCCTGAAGAAGGAAATAAACATTTCTGAAAGCTTGGTAACTTAACAACTTCTTTTACTTACATCGCCCATACGGCAAACCCAAGAATTTCCTAACTACTTGTTATTTATATTGACAAATACAGATTACTAATCGATAACTGCAACTTTTTCTTTAGGATATGTTCAAAAAGGGAAACTCCTAATTTGCTGACCCATAAGAATTGCATTTATTACCGAAAATAACTTAGATACAGCCCTGTAAAATCTCATTTTTAAAGATTTTGCAGGGCTGTAACAAAGTTATTTTCTGCCCGTTTTTTACAAAATTCATACACAGTGTTTACTACAGTCTCAGCTATCATTTGCATTGATTGATTCTAAATGAGGGGTCACAAGAGGGGGGCCCGTGCACCGTGACCTACAAGATCATTGTGCCTCAGTAATAATAATAATAATAATATTCTTTATTGCCATCCAAATCCTCCCGGGACATTAGCAACGTCAAAAACAAGAAAGCGACAACAAGTACAATAATTTGAATACACATAAAAATGAGGACCAGAGTCCACTTAAATGCTAACATCATAAAGACACTCATCAAATAGGTATTCTGTAGCTTTTTGCTTAAATTTGTGTACATGAATTTCTGACTTTATATAGTCAGGAAGTCTGTTATATTCCCTAACAGCCTTATACAGAACTGCTTTTTGGAAGAATGCAGTTATGTGATTTGGTACATTCAAGTTCTCTCTATGTCTCGTAGTGATGGTCATGTTATCTGCATAATGCTGTGCATTCGTTTCAAAGAGGGTCGGATTTTTTTTTACAAAAAGAACCAAGGACAATATATATAAAGATGGTACAGTTAGCAGTCTTAAATCTACAAAATGTGGTCGAGCTGACTCACGAGGGCGTAATCTCAAGAAACATCGAATGATTCGTTTTTGGGCAATGAAAACAGCCTGGGCTCCCCTCGATGAACCCCAGAACATTATGCTGTATGACAGCACAGACTGCACAGAGGCAAAGTAAAGCTGCCGCAGAGAATCCAGAGTAAACTGATCGCGCAATCTCCTAGCCAATGCACAGAAACTGTTTAGCCTATTTGTGACAAGCTCAGTTTGCCGGTCCCAGCAGTGTCCCGAGTCCAGATATACTCCTAAAAACTTTGTGGTGTCTGTCTCTGGAATAGATCTCCCATTACATCTGACGTATAGTGATCGCTCCCTTCCACCTTTTCTGCCAAAAGACAACAAGCCAGTTTTATCAGAGTTTAGATTTAAAAAACTATGGTTACACCAGTTCTGCATTGAGGCCACCGTATGGGTACATGTTGCTGCCAGGATGTCAATGTTTTTATTTGCCAAGACCACTGAGGTGTCGTCGGCATACTGACAGACAAGTCCAGGGGCCAGGTGTTGTCCCATGTCATTTACATAAATTAGAAACAGTATGGGACCCAATATTGAGCCTTGTGGTACCCCTCTACTTAGAATTGATGGGTCAGAGAATTGGGTTACTCCATCCTGCATCACACACACAGTCTGTTCCCTGTTGGCAAGATAAGACTCTATTAACTGTGCAGAAACCCCTCTTATCCCACATACACTAAGCACTCCCAGCAGCCTTCCATGATCAACCATGTCAAAAGCCCTTGATAGGTCAAAAAATATACCAGCAACATCAATGTTTCTATCCATCTTCTGTATTATAAAAGATACCACCTTAAAAATGGCCATTTGTGTTGAGTGGTTAGGTCTAAAGCCATACTGACTGCTTGTTAAAACGTTGTGGTTTTCCAGAAAATGCATTAGCCTGTTGTATATTGCTCTCTCAAAGACCTTTGAGAATGAGGGCAGTATGGAAATCAGCCTATAATTGCTTATATTACACCTGTCACCCTTCTTGTGCACTGGTATCAGTTTTGCCCCTTTTAAGGCAGAGGAAAATTCTCCTGATATGAAGCAGTGGTTGATGGCATCAGCAAGAGGGCTAGAGATCAGCACTGCAATCCGCCTCAACAGGAACACTGACACTTCATCCATTCCTGAAGAATATTTGTTGGGCAAGCCCTGTAAAATTTTTTCTACTTCCATGTTGTCAGCGGGCATCAAAAATAATGTCGGCAGAATAGCTACCTCACCGCCATCAATTAAGGGGGGCACTCTTGGGATCCCGGGAACATTGGAAACGTTGGCTGTAATAAGTGTTCTAGCAAACAGATCAGCTATCGACTGCGCATCCTCCTCCAGTACACCATTTTGGTCCTTTAAGGTAATTTGGGTATCTCTGTGATTGACTTTGTTTGACTCGGTTCTGTAGATATTCCAGGCCGTCTTTGCAGCGTTTCGAGAGTTAACGATTTTATTTTCGTTTAGGGAAATTCGATAGTTCCTTAGATACATCCGGTAATTTTTCCTTTCTATTTTGTATTCCAAATAGACTTCCACGCTGTTGGTATATTTATACCACATATATAAGTCCCTGACATAGTCAGAGTACTGGCGAATTTCTGGATTAACCCAATTTGACTTCGCTTTCTTTACCCTATGAGTGCATCTAGGAAAGCACCTCTCAAAATAGTAGGAAAATGTTTGTGTAAAAATGTTGTATTTTTCATTCACACTATTGCCGCTATAAACATCTTCCCATGTTTCATTCTGAAGCTCTTGCTTAAACCTAGCTATGTTAGCTTCGGTAAAGAATAGTAGATTATGTCACTAGGAGTAAAAGTGGGTCTTTTCGTGCTGAGCCCAGAGATTGACGGCCGAAGCGAAGCTGAGGCCTGCAACTGGGCGAAGCACAAAAAGACCTTTTACTCCGAGTAACATATACTATTTTTTTTTCAAGCATGCAAGAAATAAGAAATCTATTTAAAAGTGGTTCAGTTTTGTAATTTTCTCTCATCCTCTTTAAGCGGGTCTAGGTACTTACCCAATTAGGGGTGTATATTATTTGTAAAATACATAGAATATGTTAGAATGGTGGTTTTCAATGTTCAATGGTTTTAATGTATTAAATAATAACCAATGATTATGGTAAACTAAGAATTTGTAGCATTATTTTCAATACTAAATTAATAAATGTCACATTGACAGATAAATATGATGACGCGCATGACATTTAACAGACGAATTCAGAATTCGAGAACCTATGCGATTTCGACTAATAACGGTTTCGGATGGTGCTCTTGAGTGCTCTGAGAGTATTTCTGTCCTTTGTTTTTTCAACAAGAATGTAAAGATGGCAATACACTCAGATCGGTTTATCTGGTGTCATCTATTATTAAAATAATTTTGGTGAATGAAAATCGTTTATATATGCGCCACCACGACACTAGCGGTGACTTTTGACTTTACTTTTACTGCCTAGGACTTTTTTGCTACTTTTTTGGTCTCAGGATTTGAAAGCCCACTTTAAGTGTGCGTATGGAGAAAACAAATGACGTACTTTTAGTCCGCTTGAAAAAAAACGCCTTTTTTTTAAGTTTGGAACCTCTGGTGTGTTTGACGTAATCTTACATTCAATAGTTTGACCGAAGTGGTCGGAAATATGGGTATGTATTACCTGGCTTGTTACTTCCAGTATATTGCTAAAGATGTTATCAATCGGCGTATGTGAGGTCCGTCCCATCCTAGTGGTTTCGTTTATGTGTGGAAACATGTCGTAGCTCGACAGCAGTTGTATTACAGAGGTTGAGTTCTCATTAGTTACTTTGAAGTTTATATTGAAATCCCCAGCTGCTATCAAATACCTTCTTGGAGTTGACACAGCATGGAGTATTGACTCAAGAGTGTCTAGAAAATTATTTAGATCGCCAGTTGGCGATCGGTAAATACAACAAATAAGTACATATGATGTGTTATTAATAACATATTCCACTAAACAAAATTCACAGTGTTTTTCAATGGGGGGTATGTTTATACAGAGCGGCTTTGCATTCAGTTGTCGTGTCGTGAATATGGCCGTCCCTCCACATTTAAATTGGCTCCTGGACGAGTATGTTACAGGAGAGTACTTATCCAGTGTTACTTGACTCATGTGGTCCAACTGCAGCCAATGTTCTGTGATGCACAGCACATCCGGGGCAACCTGGGCTAACAGCACTTTAAGTTCGTTTGTTTTATTGTTTAGGCACTGCACATTAATGTGCAGTAGACGCAATGTACAGTCTTTATTTAAAGGTTTTACTGCCTTTGTAGGTTTGACTGGTGTCGTCTGCCGAGCTTTACCAGGAGCTGTCTTGGCTTTACTCCATATATCCCTACTTTCTTTGCTTGATAAGCACTCCTTGTTTGTTATTTCCGCTGGTCTAAAAAATTACGACCTAACCCAAAGTTGAATCTTTGGAATGTTACTCCTTTAGGCCAAAACTCTGGACTGTCTACTAGTATCAATTAAAGTTCACTCAAAAGACCCAGTCCTTTTGTAAAGTCTTTTTGAGCGAGATTTTGTGGAAGTCGGTGGTCGGATGTGTATTCTTCCGAAGTTCTGAAATCTAAGTCTTTCAGCTGCAGGATATTCACTCAGGATGTGTTCTACAGTCTCATCATGTTCCATGCACAGTCTGCATCCGGCTTTGTCTGCCAAGCCTAACCTATGCATGTGATATTTCAATCGACAGTGCCCAGTGTATAAGCGGATAGCGGTTTTGAGCTGTTGTCTGTCGAGGTTTAATAAGTCTTTTGTCACAGGGTCCTTGTATGAACGCCTTTGAGTGGAAAAGGCCCGGACTGTCTATCCAGTAACGTTCGGTCTGTTCTTCCGCCATCTGGATTACTGCCCTCCTCAATACCTCTCTTGCGATTACCAAGACCGGTTCAGGCCCTATGAAGGTAGCTCTCGCCGCTTCCCTTACAAGGGACTAAGGTTAGCGTATTATGCTCCCCAATATGGTTCAGGTCAGTTCAGTATGTTTCGAACTCCCTAGACTATTTTTTAAGAGATGTTGCTGGAGTCAAGTGCTTCGAGTGCCGCTTGACTGTCATCATGTCACCATCACTCATCAGTCCATATTATTACATCTTGTTCAAAGTTGGTTGTTTGTTTGTTTGTTAGCAAATGTTTAAATAAGTTTTGACAATTGTCAGTTTTCCCTGCAGAAAAGGTAAGCTTTTCTGAAGAAAAAAATTTATAGAAAATGGAAGAAAGCGATGAAAATTACGTTCCTGAGGATATCCTTATGGAAGCGGAAGAAGCAGCGATGTAGATTTTGCCAGAAAAGTCTCGAGATACTCGCGACAAAAAGTTCAAAATATTTGAGTTTTGGATGAATTTACGGAAGATAAAAGGTATCGATGAAAATGTTCTATTTGCTTATTTTTTACATTTGCAAAAAAAATAGCCCCGTCGTCACTATGGACCAAATACTCGATGCTTCGCTCGACTATTCACCTTTATAAAAAAAAATCGACATTTCAAAATATGGCCAACTAACGAGCTCTTTGGAAAGCAAATCACAGGGATACAAACCAAAGAAGTCCAAGACATTAGAACGACATGAAATAGAGAAGTTTTTGTACGAAGCTCCCGACGACGAGTTGATGAAAGTGGCTTTAATAATGGGTATGAGCAGTGCGTGTAGATGCGATGAGTTGGTCAATTTGAGAATAGAAAATTTTCAAGGCAAAGGGAAATATTTTCACGTCGATTTGCAAGACCCTAATACCAAGAAATTGAGAAGCTTTACCACACTTGTAGAAAGATTTCCAGTCAACCCGATCAATTTGTGTAAAAGATGCATGTCTTTGAGATCAAAGAATACTAGTTGTAGCTGTTTTTTTGTTTTTTTTTTACAAAAATGGGGGGTGTACAAGCAGTGTGGGAATAAATACGTTGTCGAAGATACCTTCAAGAATTGCAATGTTTTTGAAATTGGAGGAACCAGCGTTCTACACCAGTCACTGCATGAGAAGGTCTTCGGCGACTCTTTTGGCCAATGCAGGAACTAACATGACTACATTGAAACGTCACGGAGGATGGAAGTCCTCGACCGTAGCAGAAGGATACCTAGAAGAATCGGTGCATAACAAAATACAAATTGCAGAAAAAATACAAGGTTCTAATGCGTCAGCGTCTTCCAGCACTATCAGCAGCTGTACCGATATGGGAGCGTCTGGTTCCAATGAACCAATGAATTTTACAGTGACTTCAAATTCGAATAAATCGTTAGCGTTTTCCTTTAATTTCAATATCAATGTGAATTCTGCTTGTATTGATTTTCATGTGTATTAATATTTCAATGGCATAGATTCAAAGGTCCTAGATTATCCTGGAGTCTGTATCTCTGTCCCAGCTCCCACTCCCTTGGGTTTTCGAGCCATCCGCGTACCAGCAGTGGTGCTGGCTCAGTGGCCTTAATTTATGCTGATTCCACTCCTCCTTTGTAGAAAGGTTTACCTTGTAGGTTGAATAAGTGTAGGTGATAGGAGGCATCATGTCCGAAGGCATACCTAGCAAAGCATGGCCGGTTAATTCAGCCTGCAGTGGGTTTGATTCCAATGTGACCTCTCAGCCCAGTGTGTTGAGGAGTCTGTATATACTCCACTTGGCTTTCCTCTCCACCAGAATGTGGAGCTAGATTAGCCCAAGAAGTCTTTCCATGGCCAATGTTGGAGTGGTACCAAATGCGCGAACGCGCACTTCTTTGTCCATCCTTGGAATGCCAGACAATGGCTCTATACGTGATATCACTGGTCTAATGACCATCACTTACAGCCAGTGCATTAATTTGGGTTTTAATCCCCAGTTTTTTCCGCAGTACTTTTAGCATGACCACAAGGACAATTTAGCCCTGCCGATCATTCTTTCCATATTATATGCATTCCAGTTTACTGTCTTATCTAGAATTGCGAAATTCACATACAATGTTTATGACAGCCTCTGCTATCAGCTATCACCCTGCATACCGGCCAGGAAGAATTTATAATGGGTCCGCAAAATTTTCCGTTATAATTACAATTCTTATGGGTCAGCAAATTAGGGATACCCTACAAAAGGTCGGCTAATCTGATGAATTACGTGTTACTATAAGGTGTCCAACGTAAAAATGAAAAAGATGTGGGTCTTGAAAACAATAAAAGACACGAAATTGATTTCACATTTGTTTAGATGTGAACAGCTTTCACATCTAAACAAGTAGGCAAAGCTCTAGTTCACAGATGCGTTTGTCCAATTCCAAATTGTTGTAATGCTCATTGAGTAGAAGATTTGTTTCTCATGTGGTTTTGAACTGTTACACTTTAAGAAAAATCTACTTTTTTTAAATTAATGAATATATTAAGAAGAATAGGAAAAAGTCCCGAGGTATCATTAACAGCTGTAATTGTTAGGCAGCGGAATCAAAAAATCTTTCATATTATGTATTGTTAAGGCTTTCCCTAAAATCTATTAAATTTTGTGTTTAGAGCCTTAAAAAGGTAACAGTGGTTAACTTGAAACAACTAGTTTACAGGTGTCTTGAAACAAAGTAGAGTAGCTAGAAGTCAAGTAAAAAAGATAGATGTCAAAAGATTTCTAAAAAAGCTCTCGTCAAATTCTGATCTAATTGCTGTTCATTGATTCATTGGTACAATACAAGCTTTCAAGTTTCCAAGAGTTTCATTTGGATGCATAGCAGTGATTCTGTCTCAATACTTTCCTCTCAAGTCAATTAAAAGACAGACGAAGTTCGGTACATTTATATTTTTTTCTAATTTTGACATATAAAGTGGCACTTTTCAATACTGATGACAGTGACGTAACGTCCTACTTTTCGTAACTAGTGATGAAAAGTTCGTTTCACCACCAGTTGCGGGTTTCGGTTGTGGCACACCGTTGCTATAGTTTTACGGTATTAAGTAGATACAAAGTGGTTTAAAAGTAAATATTGAAGTTTAATGATAATAACTCTCTCTCTAAGTAGGTATTTGTAGTCAAAATTAGAAAAAATATTGTATGAAATACGTGACGAAAAGCCTTTTTTGTGTATCTCATTCAAATAGCGGGAACTCGCTGCGCTCGTCCCGCAAACTTTCATTCGTTACACGAAATTGGACTTTTCGTAACTGGTTCCATAAATAGCTATTTTCTAATAGAAATAGAAAAGTAAAATCTTTCGTAACTGGTGATGAAAAGTTGCACCACCAGTTGCAGGTTTCGGTTGTGGCACACCGTTGCTATAGTTTTACGGTATTAAGTAGATACAAAGTGGTTTAAAAGTAAATATTGAAGTTTAATATTAATAACTCTCTCTCTAAGTAGGTATTTGTAGTCAAAATTATAAAAATCTTGTATGAAACACGTGACGAAAAGCCTTTTTTGTGTGTCCCATTCAAATTGCGTGAACTCGCTGCGCTCGTCCCGCAAGCATTCATTCGTTACACACTGGTTACATAAATAGCTATTTTCCCCATCATTTAATTTGTGGAAATTCAATTAACGTTTCGATATTTGAAAAATTTTAATTTCCCTTCGCTACTTTGGATTTGTCAGATTGTATAGCCATTTTGTTTTTACTCGTAGCTTTCCTACGCCTGCTTAATGTCAATAATAAGTGAATGGATTACATCTAAATAATGCGTACGGTAATTGATACCTACCGCCCCCGAGTGATTTAAAATTTCACTCGTAAAAGGTGATTAACTCTGGTGTGTCCTAAACTGATTATCGCATGATTCGCACGTTCAACGCCGGTTAAATTGAGGAAACTGTAGATAAATACATAAGTAGAAGGAAAAAACAAAAATGTATACATCCCGCTTTAGTGTAATAATACTGAATTTATAGAAGTATTTACCTAGGGCTTATAGAGCCTTATGGTCTTTGGTCCAAAGAATTGTTAGCACAAAAACAGGTCTATAATTTATCTTTTCGATTGTTTGCAGATAAGAATTATATATTTAGGAAAGTAACAGTGTAGTTCAAGGATGTTCACCAAGTTTTTTGCTAATGGTATCAAGTAATAATAAGGTTATTTCGAATCATTGGCATCGGCAACATTATTTGCCAGTAATAGTTCATTGCTTCGAATATGACAAATAATATTTTAGATCTTTGATCAGCATTAATATTTGAGGACTTCTAAAAGGCAAATTTGATTCTAACAGATATACTAAAAGCTATTTACAGAATTTTATTTGCAAAGTTAAAACATAATAAAAATTTCAGTAATACAGAGGGCAAAAAAACATAATAAACATTTAAGTAATACAGAGGGCAAAGTTATTATTCAATTTGTATACTTTACAACTCTATAAGTATATTAAACTTTTAATAAATTCGCCTAACAAAGAAAAGCCAATTAATCACAAGTTGCCATCTTTGTCTAATGGTGATTTGGATGGAATGGTGGGTATAATGGCTTAGCAAGTATGATTGATGTTGCGCTTTTTTTTATTATAAGAACCTTGGCTAATGGGTAACGTAAGAAAGTGTAATCTACTGCTGATGCGGCAATCGAGAAACCCACAAACAACTCAGTTATTTAACTCTAAAATTGAGCGTATAATATTCGATGAAAAAACGCATTAAACAGGGACGACATTTTTGAGAAAAACCTCGAATAATATTTAAAATGTATACTGCGGCCCATAAGAAAGCGGTTCAAAGTTACAAGCTCACCGTCAGTCATTACTATTTTTCTATTTAATTATATGAGTAAAAAAAGGTCATTTTAAGCTTTTAAAACATTTGAACAGATAACTGTGTGGTATCGCGTCCTTCTTGAAGTAGTTGGTTGCGTTGTAGCACGTGTAGTACAAAAAAGTATAAATGCGACTTAAGAAATACTTTTTATTTGTGTGCCAAGCTGCCATTATTTTTATGCATGGTCTCCTCTATTTTAGCCTTGAGAAAGAAGTCAAATAAACGTCGAAACGTCGGCTTAATTTCTACAAAAACGTAGAAGCTTTTTATTTGTTGTCCTACACCTGCTACAACGCAACCAATTTGAACAGATCCAAAAAACACTAATATGCATGATTCCATATGCCATCCAATTGTTTTCTTCACTGTCCAATTGCACTGCAACTATTTCTCCTTGAATAGGGGATTAGAGCTCTTATAGCATTTTTACTCGATCTTAAACCAACTTTTCTTACCTAGGAAACTTTATACTTTGTAAAGATTCTTTAAGTAAGAATTATTACAAAGTGACGTCTAACTAATTTACTAATTTTTGCTTTCTCAACTAATAAGCATAAAACAGATTTACTTGATAGAGACAGATAGAGTAAACATAATGCCACACTAGTAGATGGATCATATCTAGATCTTTCGGACTGTTCTAGCTTATAACTAATCAGAAACGCACCAGGGTGAAATAGCCCCTGACTAAGATTATAAATCAGGGCACGCAACCAATTTAGTTTTCTGTTCATAAGTAACACAAAAAAAAGCAATAAATTAAATATAAAGGTTGATAGTTTATCTCATTTTTTTGTCTTTAAGGCAAAAGCATTTATACTGATGTTCTATTTAAAAGATGTATAAAAGTATTTTGCTGTAACCTTAATGCAAAACACTTTAAATATATCCACATTACTGTTTAAACATAAAGATAAAGTTAAAAACGACAAATAAATTAAAACTGTCATGTGTGCTTTATCGTATTTTTTGTTCCGATTGTAGTGGAGCTTATGTAGGTCAAACTACCCAATATCTTAAAAAATAGCGTTTTAACATAAAAAAATGATTTCGGACTAAAGAAAAAAATTAAACAAGATGCCTTAGCACAACATTCACAAAAATTGATGAGTTGAGTGTAAAAGAATGTGAAAAAACTCAATTACATAAATTAACATCCTTCAATTTGTGGTTCTAAAATGTTGAAAAACAAAAGGACATAACCGTCATTAACATTATTCGCGTTTCTTTCCTCGTTCAAATATTCTGCGTATCTATAGTAATGGAAGGCACTTTTCCAACGTTAAAATTCAGGAGAGTTCAAGGCAAAGAAATAATAAGGCCGACTTTGCATAATTGAATGTGTTCTGTTTTCCGCGATGAGAGCTATTTCGTTCGTGCTAAGAGGACACTTCAGTGTGAAAACCCTAACAGACTTGGCGGTATACAAACTTCAAATATGAGCGTGCACACACTAATTGGCATTCGTATATGAAACAGTTTGTTGAAAAGGTTGTGTGGAATGAGAAAGCAGGGGATTTTTTCATTGTCTACCCATAATTGGTTAGTACAAATTATTTTTACTAGATGGAGAGCATCCTGGAGTGTGCGTGGTGACCAATCGCAGCCGATGACGTAATAGTTCCGGCTTATTCCCTTCTTTTTTCCTCATTGTTGTTGTTTAAATAACATTGTGGTGACATCTATGAGTTTCTCCAGAAAGCTCAATGAATAACTCTTGCGAACGATAGTGAAGAGTGCGACATCTGTTATTTCATTATGACATTTTTCACTCTCACAGACCTAATCAATGACCTCCCAGATATGAAAAGAGCCAACAATTACCGATATTTCCCTAAAAATGGCCCCCTGTTTTGACCGGTCCGCCTCTCTTAAGGTTCCCCTGACGGAATTTTGTCATCAACATACATCACAGAAACGTCAGATCATAGCTTAAAGCCGGACCGGATATTGATTTAATTTTAACTACTAAACAGTCGAAATCCGCGAAATCAACTAAGAATTTGAGCCATAAACTGAAACATAGGATGGATGCACCTTTGCACCAAGAGCTCTGATTACTCTTTTTATTCAACTGCTGTAGTGCCATCTAGTATCTAGTGCTTAAAAGTTTTCGTAAATTACAAGATTGACAATCGTTTATGTACAACTGCGCCACCACGACAGTAGCGGAGACTTCTGCCTAGGACTTTTTGGCCACTTTTTTGGTCTCAGGATTAGTAATCCCACTTTAGGTGTGTGTATGGAGAAAACAAATGACGTACTTTTAGTCCGCTTGAAAAAAAAAGTATTTTGCACATACTGGACGTGTATGTGCAAATATTTTTAACCTATATCACGCTACATTGAAATTATTGATGAATTTCCATGATCTTGGTTCTGTTTTTTTTTACCGAAAGTCCGCCATGTTTGTGTGTCCCATGACGTAATGTCATCGCCAGAGCACATTTCATAATCACGCTTTCGCATCATGTGATGTCACTCGCTGCAGATATTGCTGCCATTTTTATGTGCCCAATTTGCCAGCGGGGACAAACCTGTAAAACAAGAAATTCTCTCCAAATGTGACTTCTATTCTTTTTGACAGTTCTAGGTGTCAATAATTGATTTTAATTGATTTATAGCGTTTTCGGGTAATCACCCGTATTTGAGGCAGCCGAGCCACCCGAAAATGAAGTGCTATATTGGATGCCAAAAATCATATAAAACCACACTTTATTTGTATATTGCTTGTTATTTTGCCTGAAATTAAAAGTATTTTGCACATACTCGAATTGTATGTTCAAATATTTTGAACCTATATCTCGCTATAATGAAATTATTGATGAATTTCCATAATACTAGTTTTGTTTTTTTGACCGAAAGTCCGCCATGTTTGTGTGACGCAATGTCATCGCCAGAGCACATTTCATAATCGCGCTTTTGAATCATGTGATGTCCCTCCCTGCAGATATCCCTGCCATTTTTATGTGCCCCATTTGCCAGCGGGGACAAACCTGTAATGTGCTAACTCGTTGACTATCATGATTCATTTTGACAGTTCTAGGTGTCAATAATTGTTTTATAGTGTTTTCGCGTAGTCACCCTAGTTTGAGGCAGCCGAGCCGCCCGAAAATGAACTGCTTCATTGGATGCCAAAAATTATATAAAATATAAAACCACAATTTACTTGTAAATGCCCTCATTTTGCCTGAAATTAAAAGTATTTTGCACATACTGGGCGTGAATGTGCAAATATTTTCAACCTATATCTCGCTATAATGAAGTTATTGATGAATTTCCACAATATTGGTTCTGTTTTTGAGACCGGAGGTCCGCCATGTTTGTGTGTCTCATGACGTAATTCCATCGCCAGGGCACATTTCATAATCACGCTTTTGAATCATGTGATGTCACTCCCTGCAGATATTGCTGAAATTTTTCTGTGCTCCATTTCCGCCAGCGGGGACAAACCTGTAAAACTAGAAATTCGCTCCACTTGTGCTAACTCGTTGACTTCTATTCTTTTTGACAGTTCTAGGTGTCAATAATTGATTTATAGCGTTTTCGGGTAGTCACCCGAATTTAGGGCAGCCGAGCCGCCCGAAAATGAACTGCTTCATTGGATGACAAAAATTATATATTTTACTTGTAAACGCCCTCATTTTGCCTGAAATTAAAAGTATTTTGCACATACTGGACGTGTACGTGCAAATATTTTTAACCTATATCTCGCTATAATGAAATTATTGATGAATTTCCATAATATTCGTTCTGTTTTTTTGACCAAAAGTCCGCCATGTTTGTGTGTCCCATGACGTAATGTCATCGCCAGAGCACATTTCATAATCGCGCTTTTGAATCATGTGATGTCGCTCCCTGCAGATATCGCTGTCATTTTTATGTGCCGCATTTGCCAGCGGTAACAAATCTGTAAAACAAGAGATTTGCTCCATATGACAGTTCTAGGTGTCAATAATTGATTTATAGCGTTTTCGGGTAGTCACCCGAATTTAAGGCAGCCGAGCCGCCCAAAATAAACTGCTTCGTTGGATGCTCAAAGTCATATATAAACCACGCTTTATTTGTAAATGCCCTAATATTGCCTGAATATAAAAGAATTTTGCACATAGGTGTATGTGTAAATATTTTTAACCTATATCTCGTTATAATGACATTATTTATGAATTTCCATAATATTGGTTCTGTTTTTTTTTTGACCGAAAGCCCGCCATGCTTGTGTGTCCCATGACGTAATGTCATCGCTACAGCACATTTCATAATCGCTCTTTTGAATCATGTGATGTCACTACCTGCAGATATCGCTGCCATTTTTATGTGCCCCATTTGCCAGCGGGGACAAACCTGCAAAACAAGAGATTCGCTCCACAAGTGCTAACTCGTTGACTTCTATTCTTTTTGACAGTTCTAGGTGTCAATAATTGATTTATAGCGTTTTCGGGTAGTCACCCGAATTTGGGGCAGCCGAGCCGCCCGACAATGAACTGCTTCTTTAGATGCCAAAAATCATATAAAACCACACTTTACTTGTAAATGCCCTAATTTTGCCTGAAATTTAAAGTATTTTGCACGTACTAGACATATTTTTAACCTATATGTCGCTATAATGAAATTATTGATGAATTTCCATAATATTAGTTCTGTTTTTTTTACCGAAAGACCGCCATGTTTTTGTGTCCCATGACGTAATTTCATCGCCAGAGCATATTTTATAATCGCGCTGTTGAATCATGCGATGTCACTCCCTGCAGATATCGCTGCCATTTTTATGTGACCCATTTGCCAGCGGGGACAAACCTATAAAACAAGAGATTCGCTCCACATGTGCTAACTCGTTGACTTCTATTCATTTTGACAGTTCTAGGTGTCAATAATTGATTTATAGCGATTTCATCCGCCCTCGGGCGTTCTGAGAGTATTCCCTTCCTTTGTTTTCTTAATAAGAATGCAAAGATACTAATACTCTCAGAGCGTTCTAGAGCGGCCAGCGCTGTTAGTAAAATGTCAGTTGGCAGTAGGAAAATTCGAAATTGGTTAAATGCCTTGTTTATAATCTTTTTTTATTTAAATTTTTAATACAGAAAATTGAATTGTTTTTACCAATAACAAAACCGCTCGTGGCTAAATCCATTTATCCTTTACTTAGGCCACATAATCATTGGGTAAGAATTTGAACTTTTTCTTCTAAGTACCTTACACAGAAAGCTAAGCACTTATACAGAGTGATTCTAAAGTTTCAGTTATCCTTTCACCAGCGATTAGGGATTAAAAAAATAAGATTTTTTTTTTTATTTAATGTGTTTTTTTTAAGTTTGTCGCCTTATAGTTAAGGTGTACAATTCTTGCTTAAGACAAAAAGGTTTAATGCGCGTAATACAAAACTCCTTCTTGCCTTAAGTTCTCCTAATTTCCAATTTTTACATCAATTGGATTTACGAAAGCCTTATAAATATTTTAATAACCCAATTTTTATGATCAAATTTACTTCTTTCAAAAATCGTTTATAAATCAATAAGTTTTATATTAATCCATTTTATATTAATCCATTTTATATTAATCTTTAAGCGCATAACAAGGCAACTTTGCCTTATAATGGTTTGTTTCAAGATCCTAATAAAGTATTTTAAAACTAAAATTATTTTTTAAGGCCAGAACGTCTTAAAAAAATGTTCTTTAGACTTCTTTAAAACGGATTTACCATAGTAAACAAGTTTAAAGTGTAAAGAGCATATATTTATTAAGATTCTTTTTAAAACCACTTTAAAACCTAACATAAGCTTGATAATCTTAAAATAGTTTCTCAGGCAGCATCTTTCCTTGGACCAATCCTGTTTTGAAAAAAATTGCTCTCGTGTGTGTCTTTCCAAGCACTAAATTAGATCTCTTTTGAGAAATAAACAATTTACCACTCGTGGAGCAATTAAGTGAAAGTCACTTTGCGATAAAAGCCAGAATCAATACACTGCGTCGGATATAAGGTTCCAAGGAAAACATTATAGTTATAAGTAGCTCAATTCTAATGTATGATGCGCTTCGAGTGAAGCTCAAATTGATTGTTTCATCTATTCTTGGGATTTTGTATAAAGTAATTTTGCGTTTACGTGATCGAATGACGTATGTGCTTAAGAACTTTGCCAAATTGTACGTAATGAAGAGTTCGAATATATTATTATGATCCTATACACTATTTTTATTAATTTTATAATCAGCAGAACTGAACTTTAATTTTACATTAATTAAACACAAAATCCCTTTTCTGTTTCAGATGAATCCAGGACCGCTAAAAGTAACAAGGGTAGCCCGAGGCGCAAAAATGTCGAGCCAAAACACGTAGGAGGGCTATGCCCCCTTGCCTCCTACAAAGCACGCCCTATAAAGGGCTGTTCGTTCTAATTTTGGTTTTTGTCATTCTAGAATATCTATTTAACTCTGTGTCTGACAGTGGAATTGGATTTTTCAACTCATCCACGTAAGTTTAAAGCTATATTAACACTAAAGTAGGTGGGTAAAGATTAGAGTTAGAAAATGGTTGTCAGAAGCAAGGAATGAATATGTGAGATAGATATAGTATTTAGTTGTATAAATAGTACAATTTATTCTTAAGTCATTTTCGTTTTGCACCGGTTCTAGTTCTGGTTGACACAAAAATGAGAGACCAGCTGATTTTCAACCAATCATCTTTGCTAAAAATCAGCTGGACTGTCATTTTTATGTCAACCAGAACCAGAACCGTTGTGAAACAAAAATAACTGTTGAGTGACTTCTAATTCGAATGATATTAATATTAATGAAAAAAGAAAGTGCCACCCCGATCCTTCCCATTAGCTTGTAATAAATATCCATGACTGTCGTTTGGCAAGCGGCCAAATAATGAAACTACCAACTTATTTATCAACATCCCAACTTACCATAACTTCTGTGCCTTTAATTGATTTAATCGTAACTTTTTATAAGCACCGTTTTACAGACTAATCGTAAACTGGATATAAATTTTCATGGAAATCCCACCAAACAAAATCATAAATCATTGTTTATTTGCTCGGTGTAAACAACTGCGAGCATATTTCTTCGCTTTTTGACCTTCGAATCATGTTATGTAAAGCATTAATTACGAGTAAGTATGCTGATTTTAGGGAAAATTTCAATCAAAAATAAACGAACTGAATCACTCCAAACTGTGCCAACTATGCACTCACTAAATGATCCTGTGTCAGCTAATGGTTTTTGGTGCCTATGATTCATTCAGTTTTTGTCACCTTTGAAATCTTCTTTCTTTTATACCTATCTCTTTTCAGCAAATCTTAAGAAGATACAATAAAAACGTCAAAGTCAGATTTCCAACGCCCACTTGATGAGGCAGCTGGGCTTTCCTAGATATTAGAACTAATTAAATAGTCGTAAAACTTAGATATTTAAAAGAAACATAGTACCACTGTTGACTATAAATTAGGCAACGATAATCTACACTAATTCTAGTACTTATTGCACTTAAGATTAAAAGACTCGCTTTTGGTTGAAGATCTGGTTAAGGTAAACCCAGCCAAGTCAAGAAAGCTCCTACGAAAAGTTTTAAAATTTTCCCAAATCGAAAAGTTCCCTGGAGCTGTGGTAACCACTAAAGTGGCGTGACTATTACAGAGGAAACCAATGACCTAGAAGATATGGACAGAGCCAACAAATGCCGATATTTTCCTAAATATGGTCCGCCATTTTCGAGGTTTCTATGACGTAATGTTGTCGTCAGCGCACGACATACCAGCGTCATATTAGCTTAAAGCCGGACCGGATACTGATTGTCAATTGTTTTTGGTTTTTGTTAGGTTAGAAATTAAATTTTAGAAAACTTGGATCTACCTCCAGCTAAGGGCTAGGAACCCTAGCGCTCTAGGTGGAAAATGAATATAATTGGATTGGAAATAAGAAGTAATGACAGTGATAATTGTTTTGCAATAATTTAACGTAAAACGTGATGACGTCACCGAGACGCCACTTCCGGCGGATATTGCCGCCATTTTTAAGGTTCCCACTGCTAAAAAGGGAAAAAACTTTAAAACCGTAGGGATCTCCAGATGTAATATTCTAGCACGTTGGAGGAAACCAATGAAGAAGCTGCCCAATCAATTTAAAACGTACTTTCAGTGAAAAATTAGGTAGAAATTTTCATAAATACCGGAGTCGATGTAACAAGGTGAAAGGGAATTTAGTGCTCAAATAACGAATACACTTTTTGTCATGAAAATGTTCATATCCACACCACTGTTCTTGGATTGCTAATAAGTGAAGAAGGTCGCTAGATGGCGCCGTGTATTACTCGTTCATCACAGTGGTGGCAAGTGCCGAATCCTAAGGACAAACTTAGTTTTTATCAAGGAAATAATGTACGGGGTGTTTCAAATTCGAGCCACATCATTGAGATCTCAGCAACGGTAAGAGATACAGGGTCGGTTAAATTGGGGCAAAGTTGTACAATTTGAAGTTCAATAATATGCCGTTTTAACACTTCAAAAAGGACTTAATATAATTCAAAATGATTGACACTTCGTCATTGTAACTTTTTCTGCCCTCTAAGGTAGCATAATTAACTTCTTCCTGCGACGGATATGCAATATGACATATTTTGCAATTACAGTTCTCTCAAAATCGTTGTTCTTTTTAAATATAATTATTATCTCTTTTAATACTATTGTTACTAGTATGTCTAACTACCAAACAAAGCACTAAACAGATAAAATATTAGAGTAAATACTCGAAGAACCCTCCCTGCACCTCAGTACATTTGTGTGTTCTTCTAAGCAATGTTCTGGTTATTGCCCCTTGAATTACTCTAGCTCCTATACGCGAGCTAGTCCTTTTAGCCCTTGTTATCCTATTATATTTCCTTTTTTTATCCAGAATTTTTGAATTCACTTATAATTTCATAACTTGCAACAAGAAAAATACTCTAATAAATATTTTAATAATGTAGGATAATTGTAGGCTAACCATGTAAGATAATAATATAGGTAAGGTTTTATATGCTAATAATTATTCAATCCTGTTTGGCTTCCTAGAATGCTAATGCATTAATTCATTTTTGGAAAGAATGCCCTGGACTATAACATGTGAATGTTTGACGTTTTTGTAGGTAATAATAATTTCTGCGACAAACATGTTTTCTAACTTAGAATGATATGCTCAGAGTGTATTATTCCGTAAATAGAAATTCACAAATATCTACGCAAATATATCTTTAACAATATCCAGAGAGTCCCCAACCGAATTATACGTATTTTGGGACATTAGATCGAAATCTGTCTGTCTTTGGAAGTTTTGGAAAATCTAGGCAACGATATGGCGATCGAATCAATGACAAAAATGAGGAGGCAATTATTAATGCTGTAAGTTTTGTAAATTAACAAGACGTTTCTTATGTAACTGAGAATTCTTTTTTGTAAAAGGTTACTGAAAATCCAAGCGGCTCAACTAGACAATTTGCTCATGAATTGAACTTGCGAGTTAAAAAAAATCTGTACCACCCCTATAAAATTCACGTTTCTCAGGAACTTCGACCGGGAGATAACCACAGAAGACTCCAGTTTTGTAATTGGTAACCATAAAGTTCAAAACAATCACGACTTTTGAAGTAAAATTATTTGGACTGATGAATGTAACTTTTCTACGAATAGGCTGTTTAACAGAAATAGTGAACACTATTACTCACTAGATAATCCGAGACAAAACAAAGCTTTAAGAAGGCAAGGACATAATTCTTTTAATGTTTGGATGGGTTTATAAAAAAATCGAATATTGGGGTTTATTCTGTATGAGGAAAAATTAGCGTCTGAAAGGTATTTAAATTTAATTGATCCTTGATTTAATTGATCCTTGATTTAATTGAGCCTCTTAATGTAATTCGGGAATTATGGTGTATTGGAAACCAATGGGTAATAATGTGGCCAGCAAGAAGTCCCGATCTTTCTCCTTTGGATTATTTTCTTCGGGGTTATTTGAAAAACTGCATTATCGAACACCCAACCAATGATTGACTCAACCAATGAATATTCTAAAGGAAAATTTAATAACGGAAGCAGGGGCTATACGAGCTAGAACAATTGAACGGACATTAACCAGCAGTTTGCTTAGAAGAAATCAAAAATATATTGAGGTTCAGTGAGAGTTATTCGAGTATTTACTTTAATGTTATATATTTTTTTTTAATGCTTCATTTAGTAATTAAATCGGTATATTTAAAGTAAAAACGATTTTTAGCTAGACTTTAATTGCAAAGCATGTCATATTGCATAGCGTGTTGTTTGGATTAAAAAAGGCGATCAAAATATCGAATAAAAAATCCAGGTCTGTATTTAAAAAACTAAATTTGATGACGCTTCCCAAAAAACGAAACGGTGCAGAAAGAAATTAATTATGCCACCTTAGAGGGCAGAAAAAGTTGCAATGACGAAGTGTCAATCATTTTGAATTATCTCTTCGAATAAGTTCAAAACAAAATAAAAACGATTTTTCAAAATTTCGAGTTTTTTTCGGATATCTCCGGAAGTAATCGGAATTTTTCAAATGTTAAAACAGCATAATGTTGAACTCCAAACTGTGCAACTTTGCCCCGATTTAACCGACCCTGCATCTCTTACCGTTGCTGAGATAACAATGATGTGGCTCGAATTTGAAACACCCTGTACAATAATAAAAAAAAATAAGTAATCAAGACTATAAAAGTAATAATACTTCTAAAATCTTCCTGGCATACACTTGCTGCTGAACCGCTGGATTATTCAAACTTTTTGCCAAGTTTTATTAAATCCTGATATTCAGTCAAATTTATATTCCTACACACATATATTGTACGTTTTTTTCTAAAAAAATCATAGCCAATTTTATAAAATTTCCTATTAACTGTCTGGGGGAATTTCAGGTTTAGGCCAGACAACATATTGTGCTATGTGAGGCTATGATTAAATAAGAAAGAATGTTTCTTTAGACTTAGTGTAGAGGTGGACGAAGGTGTAGCTGTAGCTCTCTTGGCAAAAACAGTAAATCTTCATGTGAAAAATATCACAGTTGAGAACAAATTGAAGGAGATAATAATAGAGTTACGGGTTACGGGTTCCAATAATTTATCGCCAATTAATTATATACTTTTATTTACTTTTAACAATTAGAACAGGATTAAAACACAATTACTATTTACTACACTGGACTATCTATTCGATCCCATTTCGGCCCGTTGGTTTATATACCCGGCCTGAACACACTCTTGTACTTTCGAGAACGGAGGCGACTGTTCCCCGTAATCTCCGTTCTCGTTTAGTCCCCGGTCGGCGCTCGGCGCTCGGCGTTACCGCTTCGGCCCGAATCTCTGTAGACCGACGGCCGAATGACCTAAAATTTGTTTTGCTGTTGCCTTTTTAATAATTTGCTAAAAAAATTAATTTTTTTAATTCTTAGGCATTGAACCGAGATTTTCCAATTTAGTTAAAGGTTGATATGACTTATGAATTATACTTACTAACTATTCATCAGGTTAACAGTACTTTTCTAGTGTAAAGTAAACAAACATCCTAGGGTCAAATTAGTGATCTAGCCAACCTGAATAAAGGTTGATTCTCGCTTTTCTGCAAGGCTCTTGCTCAGTAAAGGTAAGTCACATGATTGGCATGAGCAAGATTTTTCAAAGCAATTCTCACTACAACGGTCTTGCCGCAGGATAAACATTTTTTTTTTATTTTACTTTTGTGTTGGCTAGTGTTTACTATGTTTTCGAAATAGTATGAGTAAGAAGAGAAGAAATGTTTTTTGGTACATAAAATGCTAAAAAAACGCAATGAAGAGGTAGAGCTTGAAGCATTGCACTCCGCAAACTTACAATTTTGCCATGTCCTTGGCTTGACTGGGCCGAGCACAAAAGTGAGAATTCACCTTAAGTGAGATAGGGAATAATGTAAATCTGTCAGTTCTTAAGTCTACTAGATGAATATTTGGTTGAAATGGATAATAGAGAGCCAAACGAGGAGCCAAGTTTTTAAAAACCTAGCAGGTTTAGCAGGATAACAAACTTTCTGGTAACTTTGAAATCAAATGCATGTATGTTTTGGTTTGGTGCTGGTTTTTCTTTGAACTCAGGCTTAACCAGCAGATAGTTTCTTCATGGGTAATGCCCTCTGGTACTTCAGGCTTTACATAACTAGGTAAAGATTTTGTTACTCGATTTGAGTAAAAGTGATGGTTGCTATTTATTTTACTGAGTTAACCGGTGGCCCAGATCGACTCTGGATCATTTCATCTCTTGGATACTGTAGTAGCCTTGCCGGGCCATGCCCACTGCTTAGGAATACAGTACAAGAATAACTATTTTAAGTTAAATTATTAGTAGTTGGTGAAGTTAGCGGGATTAGGACAAATAATGCACCTCTTCTTTATTCGAAAATGGCCGACGTTTCGACTGTTTATTTAGTCTTCATCAGGGCTAAAACCCAATGAGTTAAATAGTAACAAATCCCTGAGCCCAACATAAAATTGCAAATAATGTTTGTTACATAATGGAACGTAAAATCATATACATCTATTACATCTATAAATTTTTTTTTTTTTTTTAATTTTAAAAATTTTTTAAAAAAATTAATAAAATTAAATATACAGACAAATTATAAACAACTACAAGAATTAACATTTGACAATTACTGACAGTACCAAGTAACCAGTAAACATTGAGGCGTACATTACGGAAGACAGAACTTACCTATTCTCACTTAGAGAGGGTAGTAGGGTTATTTTAAATGACTATCCCGCTAACTTCACCAACTACTTACAACTTAAGGACGCTAATTACAACAATGAATTTAAATTATTAGTACTTACCTCCTGATTTGTAACTATAAGTTAAGTGGCTTCCTGGGGCAGTAAAAACCCTTATTTTTATAATATGTCGATAAATTGCACAATAAATCTATGACTTTGGGTACAATAATATCCGTTTCTCTATTAGTGTTAATTTAATTATTATAAATAAACCACAAGCCACACACAAACACGTCATAAGTCCGTTGACAGCTGACAGTGACAACACTGACAACCAAATGCCAGTTTAATCGTTTAAATGCATTTTCGAACCAGAACGCTGCGAAAGTAACTCTGTCCTTTATTTTCTTCAATGATATTTAAGGATACAAATACTCTCAAAGCGGGATTGAGTGGCCAATCGAAAACCGCTCAAATATGTGTTTTGAGGGCGATGTCACATATAGCGGAATTTCCTTAAAAGCGGAACGGAGCGTAATTTGACAGTTGAATTTAAACCAATCAGATAAAAGCTAAAATCATAATTGATATGTGTAATGACGTTATTGACATTTCTGCTCCGTTCCGCTCCGTTCCGTTCCGCTGTATGTGACGTCGCCCTGATTGTATAGCTTTTGTCCAACGAGCTGGTATGTAGGAAATGAAGAAACTCTCGTTTTGTCGTAGTGTATCCTTTTTAGTAGAGCGCCAGACAAAAATGACAAAATAATTTATTTACAAACGAAACTCAGAAATATTTTCATCATGAAATGATTATTTAAAGAAGACACCGTTTGACCACGATGTATTACTGGTTGCCTGCCGAGTGCCAACTTTATCTTACTTCTAGCGTTTTCTCAATAAGAATGTAAAGAAGGGAATATTCTCAGAGCGCTCCAGAGCCACCACCGGAAAACTATAGATAGAGTCCATTTCAAATAGATATTCATCTAGTAAGCTGAGATATAAATGAAATAATAGTTGGCGGAGATAACAACGCTCTGAGGAAAAAAATGGGAATAAGTCCTAACCAACGAGCTAGTATATTACGTTTGGAGAAATCCTCGTGTTTTACAATTTTTGCTCCCCTTTTTAGCATTGGCAACATCCGCCGAAGGTAACGTCCTTTGAATAGGTAGACAATGGAATCCGCGCAAGCAATTCTCCTCCACATTGACAGCTGTTGCTGTCAATGTCAAACCAAAAATGATGATACGCCATGTTTAAGACGAAAAGCAAACGTTTCGTTGGCTATGTGTTTTTTTGCAATAAATTGGATTTTGCAAGACATTAATATTATAAATAATTGTGTTGTTTACAATAGTGGGATGTGCGGCTTACGGTTGTGAAAGCAGCGGCTACAGAAAGGAGCTTGGAGTTACGTTTCACAGCTAAACAGATAATGGCGTTTTTCAGCAACAATTTAATTGTCTCAAATAACTCTAAAACCAGTTATTTTACATCCAAATCCTCGAAAAGTGATTTAGTACATCAACGACTATTAATTCACAGTTATTTTTATTTATTTAACAGAAAGTCGATGTTTGCTAATAATATTACGTATAATATTACTAATGTTATAAATATAAATTTAGTTCCATTATTATTTTTAATAAAATATTTTCTTATGTGCGACATTACCAATGCCATGGCGCTGGCATTGGCATTTTCACACTTGTCAGATTGGAGCAAACTAGTAACAGACGCCGGCGTCGTATTGTACTTCCTCTGTCTACCTCTTCTAAGGTAACGTCACCTGACATCCTGATCTTGATGATTGAAATTGTCATGGGTACCAGGACGCTTATTTTTAAGGAAGGAGTGAAAGTGAAAGTGAGAATTTTGACAACCTTGGTTGGTCATAAACTTCTATTGACGAATTCCATTGGCCAGCGATTCTCACTTTCACTTTCACTCCTTCCTTAATAATAAGCGCCTTGGGCGGTTCTGGTACTGGTTGACATACAAATGACAGACCAACTGCTGATTGGTAGAGAATCAGCTGGTCTGTCATTTTTATGTCAACCAGAACCAGAACCGGTGCGAAACGGCGCACAAAGCGATTACCCCTATTGGTCAACACATGTAAGGATGCTCGCCATCCAGTAGGGTGGATTTTTACTAACCAATTGATAGACTATGAACATGAATATAACGACATGTTTGTATAAGTATTTAACACGTTCTATATAAAATAAAAGAGTTAAAGAGTGAGCGAATGAATGATATGCAACAAAATGGTTACGGTCTTCAAATTTGTAGGGGGCGCTCGATATGATTGTGCCACACTTGTGACCAATGTCAGCAGAGAGCCTTGCAGGATTAGGAAAAACGCTGATGTCTGCTGTAGTGCTTCGCAAACCGTAACTTTCATGTGAACCTCTTCAAAATGTCCAATTTTTTCTCAAGAACGTCAGCTTCGTTTGTTTTCCTAGACACAGGACTCCATATAATATACAAAAGCGTCATTTTTGGATCGATTTTAAAAAAACAATTAATCTAGAACGTAATTTCGCATATTGCGCATTTGATATTTATTCCAGCGCCATCGTTCGTACTGAAATAAAACTAGTTATGCAGGAAACTGCAATAAATATGCAGTTGATAGAGTCTGTTGTTGACGTATTTCATCTGCTCTTTAGCAATAGTATGTGCATTATGCTTTATTTATAACGTAAACAAAAATAGTTAAAAACGTATTACTAGCTGTCAGCGTTGTAAAGGCCGAAAGGCATAACAGTAAACTGGAAAAAACCATTTCCAGTTGAGAATGCTGTCTTTTCTCTATCCTCGGATGCCATTCTAACCTGCCAGTAACACACTTTTCAAATCCAACGTGGAAAACCATTGCGATCCTGATAAAGTTGCCAGGGTATCATCAATTCGTGGTAACGGGTAACTGTCCTTCTTGGGGACATCGTTCAACTTCCTGTAGTCTACACAAAACCTAGTTGTTCCGTCTTTTTTTTTACAAAAACAACCGGAGACGACCATGGGCTCGACGACTCTTCGATGACGCTCTCTTCTAGCATGCTCTTCAACAGGTGATCAATTTCTTCTTGCTTTGCTCTTTTAACAATGCCCTTACCCTTTCCTACAATAAAGAAAAAGTAGAAAAAGAGAAGTTACAGTAGCTTAGAAAAGTACTCAAAAAATTATATAGTTTGTGAGTAACAGTCTAATTGTGGTGTGTAATGGCCAAAAGTTAGTCATAAAGCAGTAAAAAAAGCAAGGATTTGGTTATTATTTGGCCATTTAGGTAAGATAAATTTTGGTCAAAAAAATTAGCCATAAAATCTCAATTATTGCCAAGATTTGGTCATAAAGTTGCGTTTTTCTTGATGGCAATAATTTGAGAAAAATTTTGGTAAACATTAAATTTGTTTGCCTGGTTAAAATTGTCGGATATTTACTGGAAAAAATGTCTACTTTACTGCAGTAAATTTGTAGCTTTTTTAACCAGAAATATAGCTAAAACTTGTGTTAGCCAAAATGACTTCAAAATATGGAAATAATAGCTAATTTATGTAGCCACGGAATATTGATATAAAATAGCCATAAAGTAGCAACTTTAACTTTACCCAAACTCCAAAGCTTATTTAAAAACTTATCAACCTAAAACAAAATCGAATTCTACTCCAGCAACTCCAGAAACCTTTATCATTCTTCTGTAACTTCCATCCATCAACATGGGTAATAGGAAGTACCTATAAATACCTATTCCACTAGAATTTCACAAATCGATTAAACCAAATGGTTTTTTGGACAATGTTGTCACGTCAATTTATTAGTGAGAGATTTCTTTTATATCCTTATGCTAGATATTTCATATGTCTATGATCTACTACGGAATTGGTAATAAATAAAACTTGAAGTTTAAAACTCAAAAAGAAAAAATTTAAATAATTATTTTACCTTTATATTTTTTTACATACTTTATTATGCAAAGTTTTTGTGACAACAAAAACATTCAAAGACGAGGCAGCATGTGACTTTACATTTTACTTCGTTAAGAGCCGTCAGAGGGCGTAAAATAAACGACATGGCCGACATAGCTATTTTTTTGGCCACTGATTGGTTTTTATGACGGAACGGTCGCTCCTGGCCTCTTGACCATCAGCCTCGATAAATATCTGCAATAACCGGGCGGCCATTACTTATAGACCGTTAAATTTTCTAATTTAGCAGCCATTTGTAAAATAATAAATTATATCCATGCAACTATTGAATTATATCATATTTTTAGCGTTAACATAAAAGCATTTTGATACACTGAGTCGTCAAAACGCGTGCAGTAGAGATAGTAAGATAGGTCGCAAATTAAAAATATCTGGACGCATTCAGTTTTATCAACTATCTCCTCTACACTTACAGTAAATTTGCCTTGGCACTAAGATTTTAGTCCATTATTTACGACAATTTGCTGTAAAATCTGCAATCAAACTACTGAGAACTTATCCACACGAAACAATCAGTCATGTCATGTCGGCATTTTGAATCTCCATGCACAGTTTGTTTGCTATATATCAAAATGTAGGAACATTTTTAGTCATAAAAGCTATTTTTTATCACTCATATTTTCGCTATTAACTCTATAAAATTTAGCATTTTTTGCTGAAATATGGACAAAATACTGGCATAAACATTGGTCAGAAAAGCCGAGTAACGACGAAATAAAACCTCACCATTTTCGCCAAGGTGCCGTAATAATTAAATAGGCTTTTTTGGCAGCTTTTTTAACCAAATGGTCACCGAATTTAGCAAGGATTACAGAACAGTCGCCAAATTATGGCTTAGAATGCTACTTGGGAGTGACTATAGATGGCGTTATGTTGAGAAATTTGTTGTATTGCCCACAAGAGCAACAACGTAGAATTCTTTTTCCCTATTCCATCTTTTCTTCTTTCATTTGTACAAAAATATTTAACATTGTACTGTTTTTTTTTGTGCTTGGTAGCTCTAGTACCTCTTGGAGGATTTTGCAAGAACCAAGGTTGATAATCATTTCACTTCATTACGATTTTGTAGTGAAGTCGAAGTAAAATGCTATTTGCTATTCTATTAACTATTCTCTTATTATTGACATCAAGAAGGCTTTGGAAATCTAACTTTGACATTTTTATCGTATCTTCCCAACTTAGGGAGATAGGTATAAAAAAAGGAGACAAAAGGTTAAAAATAAGTGAATGAGTTATAGAATATAAAAGAGTTGGCGGCGGTGGTTATGCACGCGCTTGTTCACCCGAAAAGAGAAAAGGTTCTAACTTCTGTGGTTGAGGGCGTGTGACTAGTGAAGTTTAGAACTAATCAGAACAAAACGTGTGTATACCACTGAAAAACTGGTGAGTAAACACGCAAAACACTCGATGTACTCTCATTTGCACTAACGTAATTTAAGCCAGAAAAGTGTCACAGTCTACTTAAGTCAAAGCTTGGCAAATAATATCGGTGCAAATGATAATTACAACTTTTTGCACTAAAAGTTCTATTAGTCGTTTCTTGCGCTATGTTCAGAACTTTTTATGGTTTTATTAAACTAGTTTAAATTATAGTTGTCAGTCACTTATTCTTGTCATCAAGTAGGCGTTGGAAATCTGACTTTGACATTTTTATCGTATCTTCTCAACATGTGATGAAGAGAGGAGATAAGTATAAAAAAAATGAATATTTCAAAGCTGACGAGATGACAAAAATAAGTGAATGAGGTATAATTATTTTGTGATATGGATAATTTTTTATTGTAATACTTGCTTGGCTGAAAGGTCAAAGCGATTTACTATCTTTAAGCGTTTGATGGTAGGTTATTGATTTGCATCAGGGACCAGATGATAAATTGAGCTCTATGCCTAATTGCACTTCGAATTGGATTTTGGATTTATTTTATGGTTAATTACAATATATCGCCACTTAATATAATAAAAGATGACCCTGCAGCGATATTATGGTCTCAGGCAGTACAGTATTTATAATTTGCAATTACGCAATTTCACCACTTTGATCCTTTGAAAACATGTTATTATCAGTTGTTTTGTTCGTGCTTTGTAAGCAGTTTGCATGGTGCATAAAGCTGGGTCACCAGTACCACGTGTGTATGAATTATGAATAACGGTGAAAATAATTCAAATATATTATAATTCGTACAAATTGATGTTCACGGAGAGCTAAAAGTCACAAATAAAGTACCTATATGTTATGTGAAATAAAATATCCAGTAATTGGATATTTTACACCCATATGGGAATTTTCTGAAGTCATCAGTCGGAGTTCTCAAATAATAGAGTGGCATAACAAAAATAAGTGACTTTCAATGGTAGTTTGCACTAAGCTTCATATATTGATAAACTTTACAATATATTATATTGTATATACTCATACTAAGGGCGGCTTTTACAACTATCAGTAAAACTTCAGTTTTAACTTCAAAAACACCAGATATGACGTAGATTGCATTATTTTATCTGTCAGATAACAATGCAATATACGTCATTACTGGTGTTTTAACTTCAAACCGAAGTTTTACTGATAGTTATAAAAGTCACCCTAAACAGTTACAATTACAGTCGAGGAGCTTTGGAACCAAATTGCGACAACTAGTTTAAGTATCTAAATGAATGATAAATTTTTGAGGGTGTAGTTTTTGAGCATTTAGTTTGCTGTCCAAGTGGGGAGGGAACTAAATGCTCCACTTTCGGCGCCAAGGATTATTGGCAACATTAGGCTGGGCTTGAGAGAAATTTTTAAAAAACGTTTTTTTTTCTCCTACACGTATTATGCGTTCACTATCTAGTTAAAAACTCAGGAAATAACAGAAAAGAAGATATGCCAGGAAATCTGTAAAAACTAGTCTCGGAAACGGAATTATTCAACTTGTAAATTTAACTTAATTGTAGGCTTAACGGTAGTAGATTATGTCAGATTCGACATTTTTTGTTTTTTATATAGCATTTTCTTTCAGGTCCTCTCAATACTTTGACAAACCTCAAATGAGTTATGGACCGCTATTCAAGACTTTGCTGTTTAAAAACTCTGCCAGGAATGCCTCATCGTCGCTCGTTACAAGTTTACACTCTCATCAGCTCGACCCGATAGTATCTTCCAAAAAGAACAATATTTCTTTAAACATTTCAAATTTCAATTATATAGTGACAGTGCCTCCCTTCCTAATCGAGAATATTACATCAATATACATCAGTAGTAGTAATTCTAGTGTACCCGTTACAACGACAGTCACCAAAGAAAATATTGTTAATGGATCGAGACTGCAGGAGGAATCAGTTGAAGTTCCTGCTTCCAAGCCTTTATGTCCAGACATATCACAATATCTATGTAAGTGTTTGCAGCTTTTATAGAAGCATTTTTTGCTTAAACAATTTGCTTGATGCTTTTAAAGGGTGGATAATGTGTGTTCTTGCCGTCAGCTACTATTTTCAATACCTGTCTTGCTTCTCGCATGCATATAATAGTACATTAAAACACAAGTTTTATAAAGAAGTTGTCGCATCAGTCCAAGTTTGCAAAACGAGGAGCATAGCGAGGCAGTTTGCAATTGACGTGTACGACAAACAACCTTATGAACAGTGAAGTGAAACCAGGCCGGTTTTCTGCCGAAGTTCTCGCTTCCCACATACAGATCGCCGAGTATCAAACTCGTTTCTCTATCAGGCAGAGGAGCCATAAACCAGTTTCGCTCTTATTAGAGCTCATCAGTACGGTATACTTCAAACCTGACAGAAATACGAGTTCGAAAAATGCTTGATCTCCTCTCTTGCTCAAGGCGCTGTGTTTGTATGCAAGTGGCGCCATCGGACGACGGCAGGTGCTTCCACTAGGGCATGCGACATAATACTGAAGTGAAACCAAGCCAGTTTTCTGCCGAAGTTGTCGCTTCCTACAGACAGATGGCCGATATTGGTACTGTCTAGCGACGATGTTCAACAGATTATCAAACTTATTTCTCTATCAGGCAGAGGAACCATAGACCGGTTTTGCTCTTACTAGAGCTCAACAGTATGGTATAACTTAAACCTGACAGAAATACGAGTTCGAAAAATACTTGGTCTCTTCTCTTGCTCAAAGAACTGTATATGTATGCAAGTTGGCGCCATCGGACAACGGCAGGTACTTCCACTATGGCATGCGAGATAATAGTGAAGTGAAACCAAACTAGTTTTCTGCCAAAGTTGTCGCTTCCCACAGATAGATGGCCGAGATTCGTACTGTCTGGGGACGATATTCAACAAAGTATCAAACTCATTTCTCAATCAGGCAAAGGAACCATAGACCGGTTTCTCTCTTATTAGAGCTCATCAGTATGTTATACCTCAAATCTGACAGAAATACGAGTTCGACAAATAGTTGGTCCCCTCTCTTGCTCAAGGCACTGTTTTCTGCTGGAGTTGTCGCTTGCCACAGACAGATGGCCGAGATTCATACTGTCTGGGGACGATGTTCAACAGAGTATTAAACTCATTTCTCTATCAGGCAGAGGAACCATAGACCGCCTTCGCTCTTATTAGAGCTCATCAGTATGTTATACCTCAAATCTGACAGAAATACGAGTTCGACAAATACTTGATCTCCTCTCTTGCTCAAGGCACTGTGCATGTATGCCAGTGGCGCCATCGGACGACGGCAGGTGCTTCTACTAGGGCATGCGAGGCAATAGTGAAGGGAAACCAAGCCAGTTTTCTGCCGAAGTTGTCGCTTGCCACAGACAGATGGCCGAGATTCATACTGTCTGGGGACGATGTTCAACAGAGTATTAAACTCATTTCTCTATCAGGCAGAGGAACCATAGACCGCCTTCGCTCTTATTAGAGCTCATCAGTATGTTATACCTCAAATCTGACAGAAATACGAGTTCGACAAATACTTGATCTCCTCTCTTGCTCAAGGCACTGTGCATGTATGCCAGTGGCGCCATCGGACGACGGCAGGTGCTTCTACTAGGGCATGCGAGGCAATAGTGAAGGGAAACCAAGCCAGTTTTCTGCCGAAGTTGTCGCTTGCCACAGACAGATGGCCGAGATTCATACTGTCTGGGGACGATGTTCAACAGAGTATTAAACTCATTTCTCTATCAGGCAGAGGAACCATAGACCGCCTTCGCTCTTATTAGAGCTCATCAGTATGTTATACCTCAAATCTGACAGAAATACGAGTTCGACAAATACTTGATCTCCTCTCTTGCTCAAGGCACTGTGCATGTATGCCGGTGGCGCCATCGGACGACGGCAGGTGCTTCTACTAGGGCATGCGAGGCAATAGTGAAGGGAAACCAAGCCAGTTTTCTGCCGAAGTTGTCGCTTGCCACAGACAGATGGCTGAGATTCATACTGTCTGGGGACGATGTTCAACAGAGTATTAAACTCATTTCTCTATCAGGCAGAGGAACCATAGACCGCCTTCGCTCTTATTAGAGCTCATCAGTATGTTATACCTCAAATCTGACAGAAATACGAGTTCGACAAATACTTGATCTCCTTTCTTCCTCAAGGCACTGTGTATGTATGCCAATGGCGCCATCGGACGACGGCAGGTGCTTCCACTAGGGCATGCGAGATAATAGTGAAGTGAAACCAAGCAAGTTTTCTGCCGAAGTTGTCGCTTCCCACAGACAGATGGCCGAGATTCGTACTGTCTGGGGACGAAACTCAACAGAGTATCAAACTCATTTCTCTATCAGAAAGAGGAACCATAGACCGGCTTCGCTCTTATTAGAGCTCATCAGTATGTTATACCTCAAATCTGACAGAAATACGAGTTCGACAAATACTTGATCTCCTCTCTTGCTCAAGGCACTGTGTATGTATGCCAGTGGCGCCATCGGACGACGGCAGGTGCTTCCACTAGGGCATGCGAGATAATAGTGAAGTGAAACCAAGCCAGTTTTCTGCCGAAGTTGTCGCTTCCCACAGACAGATGGCCGAGATTCGTACTGTCTGGGGACGAAACTCAACAGAGTATCAAACTCATTTCTCTATCAGGCAGAGGAACCATAGACCGGTTTCGCTCTTATTAGAGCTCGTCAGTATGGCATACCTCAAAAACTGTAAAACAGTAGAGTCTCTCCAGATGTAAAATACTAGCTATATAAGAATGGGGTCATTGAGGTAGAAGATGTAGTAGTAACTGACGAAACCAACGAGCTAGTATATTACATCTGGTTCCATTAGTATGGTTCCAAGCGCCGCGCTATTCGGAATAACTTTTTTCGGCTATTTGCTAGTTCTTAAATGTTTCAATAGACACAAAATTTTGTAAATATGTGAGTGTGGTGTAGTGATGTCTAGCTATTCCTTTATACACTTTTTTCATGTTCAGTCGAGAGGCATTTGTTTTGTGCCTATTCCGTATTGCAGTACACGGTACTCCCAACAGCAACGGGACCCTCATCGAAAACAACCTTTCTGGAAGCAAAAATACACCAGATCACTATGACCAGTTTTCCATTGCCGAGTTGTTGACTACCACCTTCCCGAAAAAGACTTCGCACGACACTGGATTAAATCTTTGTAGAGCAGATGTTTTCCTGGACGACATCCCATTAACGTGGATGACTCCAGGAAGAGGTATATCTACAGAAGGACACAGTAAATGCCCAGGACAAACACAACGCAATGTCAGTTAGTGCAAAGAAGGTTCTGGAGAAGAAAAAAATCTGGAAATCTGTTGGGAATCTTAAGCAACAGCAGCAGCTCAGAATCCAGAAAAGGCCTGCAGCTACAATGATAAAGAAGTCTGTGGGACTACGGGATTGTGCCCCACGAAGTCGATGAATCATGGAGTTCCTCCAGGAAAGCCTTGGCCAAGCAGAAATTTGTTGACCGAAACGAAACCGAAAAACTTGTTTTTTACCGAAAAACAATGCGGATGCTGTTGCTTTGTGGGAAAACGAAGCATAGGGGCTCAGGCTTTGAGCATCGGAGACAAATGCGCCAAATCTGGCGTGATCGTTGAATAGGCCACGCCATAGGGTAATAACACGAACGCACACGACCCGACAGAGATCGGTCCAAGTCCGATTTTGGCCAGGAACACGAACGCCATCAACCAGTTCCTGGACACCATCCAACCGAATGGCATACCGCAGGGAAAGAACCCGCCAGACATCGGACAGAGGGTAGCCCTGAGTCCTCGGCATATTCAGCAAACATTGAAGCTCTACAATTGTCCAAAATGTGGCAAAACGCTCCAGTTCCAACTAAACGAGGGGCCAAAACTGTTAAATAGGAGAGAGACCCCCCGGTTTTACAGTTTTGGCCCCCCTTTTTAGCAGTGGGTACCTTAAAAATGGCGGCGATAGCAGCTTGACGTCTTACGTCAAATCATTTGAAGTTGTGACTAGCAAATTGTGTAAGTGCTCTGACGATGAAATTACGTCATAGGTACCTTAAAAGGCAAAAAAAGGAATTTCATAGGAAATGTCCAAGATCAGTTAACTTTACAGGTTACCTCATTTCTTAGAGAGAGAACCACCTGTATATGTCAATCAACGTCACAAGAATTCATTTCCGCCATTTTCCCTATGTTTTTGTAAAGCCTGGGTTATTTTTTTTTCAAAATTGAGTTTTGTTAAGGTTTTTGGTATTTTTGTGTGCGGAAACCAAGAAATTATTTTCTACATTATAACTATATTAAAGAGTGATGTCCTTTTCTATAAATGTTCGGCTCTATACTATATCATATGTGTTATATCAATCAACACATCAACATTAACAATATCAAATTTTGGTTCGTTTTAAAATTCGGGACAAAAAATGCAAAATAGGAAAAAACCTTGTGTTGTTGCCTCTGCTATCAGTGCTAATGAGTTTTAATTCTAACCCTATTTTCCTAGCCGTTTTGTCAAGTTTATATCCGATATTTAGTTTATTTCCGATATTTTGCCATTAGTACACATTTTAAAAGCTTAAATTTAAAAAAAATAAGGCATCTTTCACAAATCACTCATTGAAATCAATATAAAATTGTCAGCCGTGAATTCTCATGACGTCACAATAGCTCTTTCTTTATTTTTCTGGGAAATGAGGTAACCTATAAAGTTAACTGATCTTGGAAAATGTCGGCATTTCTTGGTTCTCTCCATATCTCCTAGGTCATTGGACAAAACACAGTTTTCAAAATTTTTTTAAGGCTACAAATCCACCCATGCTTTTATGTCTCATCATGTAATTTTGTCGTCATTTGTATGACTCCGTTTTTATAATTTGCGAATGGCAACTTTAAATAATTTCACGTAAAACGTTACTCCTCCCTCGTTCGCCGCAGTTTTTTAAAAAAGAATTTGGGACAAAAAAAAACTATAGTGTATCTCGTACCTCATTGGACGGATTAATGGTGGAAGGAACTTTTATAAGTTAAAGAGGAACAAAAAATTTATTGTGCTAAAACAATTCATATTTTTAGATAAATTAGATGAGTACTTACCGTGATCAATCTATATTATACAAAGTGCGGTGTCAATAAAATGCGGTAAGAATGCCAATAGTTATTTAGTTATCAAGCTAAAAAAGTGACTCATAATACAACAGCATTAAAGGCAATCACGAGAGTGTGTTAAAAGACTTTCTTGTTGTTGCACATTATTTTTTGCACAATCCAAAAAAAAATAAATACAAAAAAAGTTGTCGGAACTGGAAATTAAACTCATGAACTCACGAGTTTAATTCAACCTCAAATTGTCAACACACAATTTCCAATTGGATGATTTTTTGACAGTTCGTTAAATGTCATCTTCTGAATGAAATACCTAATTTTCGGTGTATAATCCCTTACCTCGACCCAATATACAAAGTTACTGACTGGAGTTTATTTTGCCTACTGAGTAATACAGACAAGATTTATATGTTTTAGGAATATTTTAGCTTATTCAGAAGGAGCGGAAGTTCATCATTCAGCTTACTTGTCTTTGCTATAGCACGATCGTACGTTATGATTTCCTAACGCACGACTGTGTTGTAACGTAAGTTTTCATCTCTCAGGGCTTTTCCAGATCGAGATAAGGAATCTCGACCAGTTTTGGGCTTTAGACCATGTTTAGCGCCAAATTCGTCCTATAAGAACTTTAAGAAAGATGAGCAAACCGCGTCTTAAACCCCATATTTTTTCGACAAGGTGACCTAATTTTTAATAACTTTTGACAGAACAACAACTTAAAAATTTACAGAACTTTTAAACAACTGCTCATTTTCTTAAAGTCCTGATTTGACAAGTTTGGCGCTGAGGATGGCCTAAAACCCAAGACCCGTCTACCCGAGTTAAAAGCTTTGTAATAAATATTCTCCGGTCTAAGTAGAAAATCGAAAAAATTGTGTCTGTTAGCCCTGTGTTCGGGGTCGAAAGCTGAAAATTGGATGTCAATTGTCATATTCTAGCCGACCACGAAGTCATCTATGATGTGAAAATAATGTGATGTGATCTATGATGTGAAAATATGTGCCTTAATTGGTGAGCGTAAACAGGTGCCTCACATATGACCAATATTGAACGTCATTAATGTAACTGACATATGACCCTAAAAGTATCACGAATGTACTTCCAAATCAAACCATTGCTACGCCCGACCGTCGTTCCACAGAGATTCGGGCCGAAGCGGCAACGCCGAGCGCCATCCGCGACCCCTGGAACCGATCTAGACTAAACGAGAACCGGGAACAATCGCCTCCGTTCTCGAAAGTACAAGAGTGTGTTCAGGTTGGGTATATAAACTAGCGAGCCGCGCGAGATGGGATAAAATAGATAGTGCAGTGTAGTAAAAAAGGGAAATAAGCGAACCGTGGGAATTGTCAGTAGTTTAGTTTAGTTAAATGAACGTACCTATAAACCTAATTCATTGTGCCTGAAGCGGCACTATGTAAAAAACAAAAAATGAACATAAAATTAAAGATGATGAAACACAGAGAAAAAATATGAATTTGAAGTACCAATAATCAATTAAAATAGTTGTTTCCATTAATAGCTTTCTATTCCTAATACATACAGGGTGTTCATTAGAAAACGTCATCTAGTCTATAAATTTTTGACAAAAAAAGATGACATAATCAAAATAAATAAACTTTTGTTCCTTCATTCTTTTCTTTTGACATTTCACACCCTACTAGATGACGTTTTCAAAGGAACACCTTTTACTTGCTCGTACGGATATTTTTTTTTCTTTACAGATGGTAGAGTGCCAATACGAAAATACCCCGTGCCTTCTGTACAAACCTTGGAGAGTCGATTCTCCTGGCTCCAACCCGGAGGACATTGGTCTCCTGCCAATTGCACGGTGGAAAAAAAGGTAGCAGTAGTGGTGCCGTTTCGATGCCGTGGCGAACACCTGCTCCTGTTTTTGCAACACATGCACCCATTTTTAAAGAGGCAGCATCTAGACTACACTATATTCGTTGTAGAACAAGAAGGAGATGGTCCATTTAATAGGTAAACCGAGAAACAATTGGTTCTGTTCCCTTTTACTTAGGCCTGTTACGTTATTCCAGAGCGATGCTTATGAACATAGGATATAAAGAAGCTTTAGAAATGAGAAATTTTGATTGTTTTATTTTCCACGATGTAGACTTACTTCCTGAAGATGATAGAAACTTATACACGTGCCCTGTGCAACCCAGACACATGAGTGTAGCTGTTGATATGCTGAGATACAAGTGAGTATAAGGAAAAAAAATATTTCTAAAGTTTACTCCAAAGGTTATCGGGAACAGGACAAAAGAAAATTTCCATAAATTAAGCAGAAACTGCCGACGTTTCAACTTTTATTGACATCGCTATCAAAGCTAAAATACACAAAAGCAGCATTATATAGATGACAAACGCAATGAAACAGTACACTTATGCTTAATGTGTGGAAATTTTCTTTTGTCCTGTTCCCGATAACCTTTGGACTATACTTTTGAGGACGCTACATATAGCAACTATTCCTAAAGTTTTTAATCGAATGCAAATTTTAGGTTGCCTTATCCAGCAATATTTGGAGGAGTTTCTGCTATTAGTACAGAGCACTTCAAATTACTCAACGGATTCTCGAACTCCTTCTGGGGTTGGGGCGGAGAGGATGATGACATGTCTAATAGGATTAGGTCTCATCATCTCTATATCTCTAGATATCCAATTACTATAGCTAGATACACTATGTTGACGCACAAAAAGGATCCACCGAATCCAAATAGGTAGGTACGCAATGCACTAATTTTTGATTTATTGACTTCACGTAGAGTTTACTGGTACCTTAAATTGTGTTTTACGTTTTTCAGATACGATATCTTACGGAAAGGCCAAAAATTGTTCAACAAGGACGGCCTGAATAGCTTAAAATACGAAATTGTGATGAAGAGAAAGAATTTACTTTATACGTGGATATTAGTGAAACTAAGTCCATCGAAGAGTAGCAGCTAATGATAGCTGTACTTAGGCACTCTCATGTCAATAAACATCGTCGACAAAGTGATTTATGAGCATACAATTTTAAATCTGCTTCGACTTAAATTTGCTATTCAAAGGTTGTGATGGCCTCTGACATTGCATTTATTTTAACAATAAATTCAAAGTTATGTATTCTATTAGCTGTTTTTAAATAATTTATGTTTAAAATATGAACCGTAAGACCGCCTATATTAATGATTTATTAAACTAAACTGACGAGTCTCAAACTATATAATTAACAATTGAATATAATATAAACGTAACATTAGAAAGTGCACCTCGAAAAAAAAACACAGGTGCGCATGCGCTGGCTGCCAAGCTCCGCCCCTTAATATTAAAAAACTCTGAGAGTAATTGCCATCTTTATATTTTTATTGAGAACACAAAGAGAGGCATAGTCTCACTGCCCTCTAGGGCCGACATCCCAAAACGCTGACCTGTCATTTTGGTATGTCTTGCGCAAAAACATATACACACTCAGATCTCCTGGCTTCCTGAAGAATAAGGCTTATTCTCCGGCAACCTTTGAAAACGGAAATAAAAATTTTGGCCAATATATTTGTTCTTTTATGACGAATTAATTTTATACCTTAATATATTATTAATCAAGCCCCTGCGTTAAAAGATATTAGATGGCAGTTGACAGATGATGGATATCGAGATGACACTTGACTGATGACAAAAGTCGCCATATTTTAAAGCTCCTGCCCCAGATCTATCTTATCTATTAACCCCCCAGTTTTCACCATTACCATTTTCTGTGCCTTAAAATTACCCTACTACTTAACTGAAATGACTAATATGAAAACAAACACCGTTATAACAAAAGGGTCTTACCTAAGTCAAGTGTAGAGAAGGACCGTATCGTACCAACCAATTTAACGTACTTTAGGGGTACTCCTATGCGTACCCGTGGCTTCTCTTAGGACAACAAGGACTTCTAGGACAACTTTCTTCTTTGTACTCCGTCGATAACAAATTTTGGGAAAACACTTAATTACTCTTCGACGGGTGGTCGTTCGTCTATCTGACGTAACGCCCCCAAAAGGATCAACCCGAACTTCAAAAGAATCTTGGAGTCTTGCCTACGTGCAAGCCACCGAGCAAGTCCTCATCGCTAGCCCAAAAATCCTCGAGCTTACTTCTCTTTTCGTCAGCACTTTTTTCCAATACATTGCAACGTTCTTTTCGATGACGTCAATCAGCGGTTCGAAGTACCCAGTTGTTGAACAAATTTACGATCTATGATTTATAAATTTGGGTCAACTATTCCTTGGTTACTAAACCGGTCATCGGCCGACCATTTCTAAGGACGTTGCAATTTTATGTCTTCTTGCTGCTTTGTGACAATAATAATAATGTGTAAGTTTTGACTAGTTTGGACTGAAGATCTTTTATGACGAATTAATTTTATACTTTAATATATTATTAACCAAGCCCCTGCGTTAAAAGATATTAGATGGCAGTTGACAGATGATGGATATCGAGATGACATTTGACTGATGACAAGAGTCGCCATATTTTAAAACTCCTGCCCCAGATCTATCATATAATAATGTGTAAGTTTTGACTAGTTTGGAGTGAAGATCCTTTACGACGAATTAATTTTATACCTTATTATATTATTAATCAAGCCCCTGCGTTAAAAGATATTAGATGGCAGTTGACAGATGATGGATATCGAGATAACACTTGACTGATGACAAGAGTCGCTATATTTTAAAACTTCTGCCCCAGATCTATCATAATAATGTTTCAATTTTGACTAGTTTGGACTGAAGATCCTTTATGACGAATTAATTTTATACCTTAATATATTATTAACCAAGCACCTGCGATAAAATATATTAGATGGCAGTTGACAGATGATGGATATCGAGATGACATTTGACTTATGACAAGAGTCGCCATATTTTAAAACGCCTGCCCCAGATCTATCATATAATAATGTGTAAGTTTTGACTAGTTTGGACTGAAGATCCTTTACGATGAATTAATTTTATACCTTAATATATTATTAATCAAGCCCCTGCGTTAAAAGATATTAGATGGCAGTTGACAGATGATGGATAACGAGATGACACTTGACTGATGGCAAGAGTCGCCATATTTTAAAACTCCTGCCCCAGATCTATCATAATAATGTGTAAGTTTTGACTAGTTTGGACTGAAGATCTTTAATGACGAAATAATTTTATACCTTAATATATTATTAATCAAGCCCCTGCATTAAAAGATATTAGATGACAGTTGACAGATGATGGATATCGAGATGACATTTGACTCATGATAAGAGTCGCCATATTTTAAAACGCCTGCCCCAGATTTATCATAATATAATGTATAAGTTTTGACTAGTTTGGACTGAAGATCCTTTACGACGAATTAATTTTATACCTTAATATATTATTAATCAAGCCCCTGCGTTAAAAGATATTAAATGGCAGTTGACAGATGATGGATATCGAGATGACACTTGACTGATGACAAGAGTCGCCATATTTTAAAACTTCTGCCCCAGATCTATCATAATATAATGTGTAAGTTTTGACTAGTTTGGACTGAACATCTTTTACGACGAATTAATTTTATACCTTAATATATTATTAATCCAGCCCCTGCGTTAAAAGATATTAGATGGCAGTTGACAGATGATGGATATCTAGATGACACTTGACTGATGACAGGAGTCGCCATATTTTAAAACTCCTGCCCCAGATCTATCATAATAATGTGTAAGTTTTGACTAGTTTGGACTGAAGATCCTTTACGACGAATTAATTTTATACCTTAATGTATTATTAATCAAGCCCCTGCGTTAAAAGATATTAGATGGCAGTTGACAGATGATGGATATCGAGATGACACTTGACTGATGACAAGAGCCGCCATATTTTAAAACTTCTGCCCCAGATCTATCATAATATAATGTGTAAGTTTTGACTAGTTTGGACTGAACATCTTTTACGACGAATTAATTTTATACCTTAATATATTATTAATCCAGCCCCTGCGTTAAAAGATATTAGATGGCAGTTGACAGATGATGGATATCTAGATGACACTTGACTGATGACAGGAGTCGCCATATTTTAAAACTCCTGCCCCAGATCAATCATAATAATTTGTAAGTTTTGACCAGATTGGACTGAAGATCCTTTACGACGAATTAATTTTATACCTTAATATATTATTAATCAAGCTCCTGCGATAAAAGATATTAGATGGCAGTTGACAGATGATGGATATCTAGATGACACTTGACTGATGACAAGAGTCGCCTTATTTTAAAACTCCTGCCCCAGATCTATCATAATAATTTGTAAGCTTTGACTAGATTGGACTGAAGATCCTTTATGACGAATTAATTTTATACCTTAATGTATTATTAATCAAGCCCCTGCGTTAAAAGATATTAGATGGCAGTTGACAGATGATGGATATCGAGATGACACTTGACTGATGACAAGAGTCGCCATATTTTAAAACTCCTGCCCCAGATCTATCATAATAATGTGTAAGTTTTGACTAGTTTGGACTGAAGATCTTTAATGACGAAATAATTTTATACCTTAATATATTATTAATCAAGCCCCTGCGTTAAAAGATATTAGATGGCAGTTGACAGATGATGGATATCGAGATGACACTTGACTGATGACAAAAGTCGCCATATTTTAAAACGCCTGCCCCAGATCTATCATAATATAATGTGTAAGTTTTGACTAGTTTGGACTGAAGATCTTTTACGACGAATTAATTTTATACCTTAATATATTATTAATCAAGCCCCTGCGATAAAAGATATTAGATGGGAGTTGACAGATGATGGTTTAGGTTTAGGTTTATTTGTTTGACCACAAAATACAAAACATGTATGTGTAGCAAATCAGTAAAAAAACATTAATAGTAAATAACAAAGTAGGTAAAACTAAGACATACTACAGTAGTTATGAGACGTTAGACCAATTGACACAAAATATATAAAGACACAGGAGCCACATCCATAGCAAACAAAAGACGTTTTAGAACCGGTGTACAAGGAATTCCTCCACACTGTAAAAGCTGTTTGAATAGAAAAATGTTTTTAGTTTGATTTTAAACTCTGTAGGGTTCAGGGTTCTGACGCTGGCAGGTAGTCTGTTAAACAAGCTCAAATCCAGGGAGTTTCTCATAGATTTTGAGAGCCTGTATCTAGGCAGCCTAAGATGTTCTGCATTCCTTGTATTAAAATCATGTATATCAGACTGCTGACTGTACCTTGACCTGTTCTGATGGATCTCGAGCAAGGTAAAATATATATAAGCCGATGGCACAGTCATAATGTGCAGATTCAGAAAATGGTCCCTACAGGACTCTCTACACCCGAGGCCAAGCAACACTCTTACAGCCCTCTTCTGCATCCTGAACACTCTCAAGGCGTGTCCAGAACCACCCCAGACGGTAATTCCATAAAGGAATCTTGAATGGAATAAGGCAAAATAGGCGGTTCTCAGTACAGAAATGTCGAGAGAACCACGAAGACATCTCAATGCGAACAATGCCGATGACAGGCGATTGCAGAGAGCATCTATCTGGGGGCCCCAGCTCAGCCTATCATCAATACAAATTCCCAGCAACGTAACACTGTCACCCCTAGCTTGCGCTGTCGACAGCGTCAATCTTTGAGTTTTGCTCTCATTAAGAAATAACCCGTGGGCAGAAAACCAATTCTTCGCTCGAGTTTCAGCAAACGAACTAGCACTTGCTAACTCAGGCAGAGATGAGCCTTTTGTTATAATGGTGGTATCATCAGCAAACAATCTACAGTCTGCCGGATCAATATATTTTGGAAGATCATTTACGTATATGAGAAAGAGCAAAGGTCCCAAGACAGATCCCTGAGGCACACCAAACCTCAAGGGCAATGTCGATGAACTTAATCCGTTCATATGCACAGATTGACAACGATCCTGTAGATAAGACATAAAAAACCGTAGTGTATGGGCCGAGACGCCAGTTCTGGAAAGCTTACCTGCCAGCAAATCGTGACTAATACAATCAAATGCCTTAGACACATCGAACAGGGAAAGAGCAATCCTATCACCATTCTCGAAAGCGTCAACAACAACATCAACAACGGAGCGGACAGCCTGCGAAGTGGACCTCCCCGGCAGAAATCCCCACTGCCTGTCATCAAAAAAAGAAATTTCCAGCAGGTAGTTCAATAAAATGTCCTTTAGCACAATTTCGAAAATTTTTCCAAATAAGGGGATTATCGAAATCGGACGATAGTTGTTTACATCCTTCTTATCTCCTTTTTTATGAAGAGGGTGCACTTTAGAATGCTTAAGTGCATCGGGAAAAACTGAGGAAACTATACAACTGTTAAATAAATGTGTTAAAAGAGGAACAAGAATACTAGATGATTGTTTAACGATCTTACTGTTTATGTTGTACACATCTAAACATTTTGAATTCTTCAACGTTAACAAGGCACGGAACACCGTTTCTTCGGAGATAACTGGTAAGTCAAAAGAACAATCAGGAGGGACCCGAAACCGTTCAAGGCGCAAAAAATCGGGGCCAAAGTCCAAATTTGAGATCTGTGATTTCAACTGATCCGCCGCTGCAGCAAAGTGACAATTAAACTCCTCGGGGGCAACTTCAATAGTGTGGCTAGGAGCAGGTTTGTTCAATTAAGAATTTATGAGTCTCCAAGAATCCTTGGTTTTATTATTAGAGTTTACAATAAAGTGTCCGTATGCAGCTCTCTTCGTCGAGTGAACCTTTTTTTTATAACCTTTTTGCAGACGTTTGTAAATAATAGTGCATTCACTATCATTCTTCCTATCGCAAAACATTTTTAAGGTAAACAAGAGATTCCGTCTTTCACGGAGTGAGTCATTGTACCAGTTTACAGGGGCTCCTCTATTAGTACAATTTGAGGTGGACTGTTTGAGAGGAAAATGCTTAACGATTAAGTCAGCATACACATTGCATAGCAAAGTGGACAAATAGTTCGGATCCGAGGAGGAAAAAAAGGAACGCCAGTCCAATGCACTCGGTGACAAAACGAATCGAGAAATGTTTTTGTCGGTGAATCTTCTGGAAAAGACTGTGTTGGGCGAGGAAAATGGACGCAAGACAGTCATCGATTGCGCCCTATGATCAGATAGACACGGGTCAAAAACAGTTACTTCACACTCATGCTCAGGGACATTAGTAATGACATTGTCTAAGCAGGTTGATGAATGAGAAGTCACCCTGGTAGGCTCACTTACGCATAAACCAGACCATAAGAATTTATAGTACAGTTGAAAATTGAGAGATTCAACGAACTTGAGAGAAAGTCGATGTTAAAATCACCGACGATTATCAGTTCACATTGGAGCTCAGAGAGATAATCAAGAAGCTCCTCAAATGTCTCAATAAAGACATCAAAATTAGAAAGGCAAGACCTATATACGCAAATTAAAATAATATTAAGAGTTTTGATTTTTACGGCACAAAATTCAGAAATTCGTTCTATACAGAATTTAGATACGTCTAGTTGGTCGCACTGCGGCAACACGTTGGAGAAGATACAGACACCGCCATGTTTACCACGGGCCCTTGCGTAATGACCAACCAGTGAGTATCCGTATATGTTAATATAATCACTATCAAGCCAATGTTCTGAAAAACAGAGAAAATCAATTTTTTTGCCGTCTAAAAAAACGTTCAGTTCATTAACCTTATTTGAAAGAGACTGAACATTCAAGTGCAAGAAAGACAAGGATCGAATGGGGGATGTGGTTCCCTTACATTTAACTGACATATTATTACAAACTAAACCGTCGTAAGTCATAGCAGATTTAGATTTTAGTCAGTTTGAATCAACTGTTGGTCCCAGGGCATGTGCTCCTTTGGGATGATAAAATCTATTCACATGCGTTCCGGCAGGCCAAAGAGCAGGATCCAATGCTCTGAGATAATTGTCTTGGCTTATCGTCACTTTAAATGACGAGTAGTATTTTGGATACTTTGATAGGAGCTGTTCACACTCCACTTCCGGGAAAAGAGATTTTAAAAATTCCGTCAACGTGTGTACACTAGTATCTGGATGGAGCTTGTAGACATGGAGAAAAGCCAGACCCGGGGCAGCTTGAACGCCGAGTCCCTGAGAAGATCCGACCACGACGCTCCTACGTTTGCCGCGCCCTCGTAGCTCAGAAGGTCTGTCCTTGTCCGATACTTCAGCCGTATGTCCTCGATATCTGGGCAAAAAATTTCCCGTAAGCGCTGCGGGTCGCCCACCAGAGCTGGAACCATCATCATCCGAGGCAAGGGCCGTAGCGGGGTTGAAAGGACTGCCACGTGCGGCGCCACTCGTCGACATTGGTGAGCTGCGCACCAGATGGCCATCACGCCCAACAGGGGGGGCGATCAAATGCGGAGGCTCCTCGGCAGTATTCTGCACCAAAGTTTGCCTACCGAGTCTTTGTGATACTTGATTTTGTAGATTTTGTTTTTGTTGTCGCTGAGATTTTTTCGTAGAATTGACGCTAGATGGCGCACCAGTGGTCATTTTCGGTAACGGTTTAGGGCTCTTCAAAAGAGTAATTTGATCCCTTAAAGACTCAATTAACTCACCTTGGGTCTTTATCACTACATCCTTTTCAGAGACAAGCTTATCTCTCTCGTCAAGAAGTTTTCTTAGGTAGACAATTTCAACATGCAATCCATCGTTCTGAATGACGGTCTCAGCACTATCACTGCATATAGACTCGTCAAGGTCGACCGAAGGCTCACAACATTTTATAAATTTACCTTCTACTATGGTTTCAACGATTTTAATATACTTTAAGCAACCGGGGTGCAATAATGAACCACAAATCACACACTTTACACCACCCATGATGGATATCGAGAAGACACTTGACTGATGACAAGAGTCGCCATATTTTAAAACTCCTGCCCCAGATCTATCATAATAATGTGTAAGTTTTGACTAGTTTGGACTGAAGATCCTTTATGACGAATTAATTTTATACCTTAATGTATTGTTGATCAAGTTTCTGCGTTAAAAGATATTAGATGGCAGTTGACAGACGATGGATATCGAGATGACACTTGACTGATTATAAAAGTCGCTATATTTTAAAACTCCTGCCCCAGATCAATTATAATAATGTGTAAGGTTTTGACTTAGGATCCTCTTATTGCAATTTACATGTAAAGAAACGGCGCACGGTGCACCAACCTCTATTTACGAGCAAAAACAAAATTTCAAACGTGAATGTGTAGCACTAATTCTACGATAGTCAAAGCGTAAGAAAAATGGTAAAAATTTGATTAATAACGAATTATGTGATAGAAGAGTGTTATTTGCTTGTGAGTGTGCATGCATGGCTTCAATCTATTGAAGATTGAAAGAAAGTTACTTTAAAGATATCAATGTTTAGAAAAAAGTTGTTATAGACATGACACATCCTGTCGATTAAAGGTTTTTTGTCACAATTTGCTCTGTGGGTCCGGCAAATAAAACTTCTGTCACCCTGTCAATATGTGGAATAAAACTTAGTTTATGATCGAAAATTACCCCAAGGTCGTTAAAAATTGTCGCAGAATCAAGAATATTGTTCAACAGGGTTTATATAAAGATTAGAGTGGATTGCGTTCTGTAAAACATCATAATCTTGCATTTGTTTACATTTAGATCCAGGAAGTTTATCGCACACCAACCGACCAGCCTATCAAGATCCTGCTGTATCATCACACAATCCGTCAGAGACTTTACACGTGCAAACAATTTCAGATTATCGGCATAAAGAAGGTATTCTCAGAATTTATAATTACTACCGATGTCGTTAATAAAAAGTAAAAAGAGGATTGGCCCCAAATGGGACCCCTGGGGAACATCAGACGTCACCCTAATTTCCTGGGACACCGCACCTCAAATCCTCACGCGACAAGTAGGAGGCCGTCCATGCCAAATACGATCTCGTCACACCAGCACACTGGAGATTATTCAGTAAAATCTTATGGCACACGCTGTCGAAAGCCTTGGAGAAGTCAGTGTAAATCGAATCCACCTGATCACCTTCCTACAAGACACGCGTCAAGAAATCCTGATAGTCGCCAAATTGGTTGTCGTTGACCTTCCCCGGCAGAAAGCGTGCTGTTCAGCGGCACGGGCCGCTGAACGGGGCCTTGACCTTGACCTTCCAACCAAGTTGGAAGGCCCCGTACAGGTCATCTGTCACGATGATTCAAAGACCTTTCCCACAGTACTGAGTGGGGAAATACCCCTGTAGTTTATTATGCAGTCTTTATCGCCGGACTTGTATATTGTAAAAAGCGTGGATTGCTTCCATTTAGTTGAAAACACTCTTTCGTCGAAAGATCTCTGAAATATATTGGTTAAAGGAGAAGAAAGGATGTCTGCACAAAACCTGAGAAACAGCGGAGACAGACCATCAGGGCCGCCGCCCTTGCGAGAGTCTAGTCGCTTCAGCCTACTGGACACGTCGTCAACCTCGAACAAAAGCCGGGACAGGCAAACCGTCGGAGGAATGAGATCGTTCACCGAAGCATCATCCATATTCCATATCCATATCATCCATGGTCCCTGCAGCATGACTGGAAATGACTTCCAAACGCCACTGCTATATCTTCCGCAGAACTTAACTCCTTTTCATCATACTGCATGCAGATGGGTACTTCATTGTTTCTGTGCAAGCTGTTTATATATGACCAAAAGTGCTTTACGTTGTACGATATCAAGTGTTCCATGTTGGACATATATAACAGGTAGCACAAATCTATTTGATACTTGGTCTCTCGTCGCACATCAGAGTAACGCTCGTAAGGCGCTTGACTATCGATCCTTTTGAATATTTTGTGGAGACGATCCTTTCTACTGATAATTTTTTTTTTAGTTCAGGGCTGTACCATCTAGGATATTTTCCAGCCGTAACCAATTTGGTTGGGACGAATTGATTGACCGCGGCTTGTATAACTCTATAGAATCTGTCAACCACCTCATCCACACTTTCAAGAGTGGAAGCAAAACTCCAATCCTGCATTCGTTGATGCTCTCGTATTCAGCTTTGTCGAACAAGTAAACCCTTATATCAGTTGTCGGTGAGCGCAAGGTATAGGAACCAATACAAAACTGGATCTCCAATGGCGGGTGGAAAGTGTCCAGCCTGCACAATTCAGGCGATCTGGATGCTGCTGGGCTGTCAAAATCGTCAACTAGAATCAAGTCAAGAGTCCGACCGAGGTGATTTTTGAAGCTATTAATCTGCTTGAGCTCCAAGTAAAAAATATGGTCGACGAGAACTGCTGCAACTTCACCGTTATGTCCAGAAGGAACCAACATCTCATCGTCCAGCTCCCAATCTAACGCTGGAAGGTTAACAAGCATTTGAGCCTTGGGATTATCGCTTCTCGTCGTTTCAACAGACTCGATAAATGACATGTATGCCTCGGGCGGACCATTCGGGCAGAAGTAAACAGTGCCCAGAATAAGAGTCTTACCATTGTCGTAAACCTTAATCCACAGCTCCTCAGCGTAAAGTGAGGCTAAGGCCCGAAGGATTCCGGACTGTAGTTCGCCCGAAAAGGCTATCAGAACATCCTCACCTCTGGTACGATTGGTCCCCTCGTAGTCCCTGACCCTAATGTCTTGGGACAGCCAGAATTCAGTAAAAAGGATCAAGTCGTAGTTTGTCGCTCTTACAGTATTTAGTGTTTCGATGGTTTTAGTTCTTGGGCCGCGCACGTTCTGGTAATACAAGGATTTAATATTCTTTAATAGACACATACTCAATTCACTACTTTGGTCCAATCAGCTCACACTAAAAACGAAAATTACAATCTACAAGACAACAGTAGAGTCAATACTGACATGCGGAGCGGAATGCTGGCAGATGTCGGCAAGGGCTAGAAAATGGGTGGAAGCTGTAGAAGTGGATTTCCTAAGGAGAGCATGCAGAGTGTCCAGGATGGAAACGATACGAAATGAAGAGATTAGGAGATGCACAAATATAGTCCACACGACCGCTGAAAGGATTGAAACGAGACAATTAATTTGGTATGGACGCGTCAGAAGAATGGAGGATAGCAGGTGGCCACAACAAGCCCTGAATTATGTCCCAGCAAGAAGGAGAAGGAGATGAAAGCCGGCGCAAACGTGGATGAAAGGGATAGAAGATACCATGAAGGATAGAGCCATAAATGAAGATGATTGGAGAAACCGAAGAGGATGGAGATCGAAATGCGGGATGCGGCAGAAGCTGTAGGACTCCCGCTTATATAAATGTATGATAGAAGGCCCCTGTCCCGTGTTTCCTGAATAGTATCGAGGGGTAAAGTTCGGTGTACGGCACAGTCTCATGGTGATCCCTCAGCCGCTCCGGCTCCTGTGATAGCGGGAATAAAAAACGACGGTTACCCGTTCCGCTCAACATGTATCGATAAACATAAGAGCAACTAGCTCTCTTGCTGTAAAAGTCTAATACACCACCAACCTGTGAATAATATAGAGGCACAAAAGCACTCTCCTTTTCCTCGTAATAGCACTGGATAAAAAAAATTCTGTTCGAGCAACATGTTGTTAAGAATACGTCGGAAACTGTGGTACACGCTCCCAACAATAATTAAATTTGTGTTGGAAGTAATCAACTTCAGCTTTGTTAGATCTTCGCTGGAGATCGGCCGGCCCTTTATTGAATTGTAGGAAGGCGTTAAATCGACCACGTAGTCATTGATATCGAAGTTTCCGCAGCGCCCTGCTCATCCATCGACAATTTCGACCATTAAAACATTATTTCTAACAGTGAAATGAAACCAAGCCAGTTTTCTGCCGAAGTTGTCGCTTCCCACAGACAGATAGCCGAGATTCTTACCCATACCGTCTAGAGACGACGTTCAGCAGAGTATCAAACTCATTTCTCTATCATGCAGAAGAACCACAGACCGGTTTCGCTCTTATTGGAGATCATCAGTATGGTATACTCGAAACCTGACAGAAATACGAGTTAGAACGATACCTGGTCTCCTCTCTTGCTCAAGGCACTGTGTATGTATGCAAGTGGCGCCATCGGACGACGGCAGATGCTTCCACTAGGGCATGCGAGATAATAATGAAATTAAACCAAGCCAGTTTTCTGCCGAAGTTGTCGCTTCCCACAGACAGATGGCCGAGATTTGTACCTATACCGTCTGAAGAAGACGTTCAGCAGAGTATAAAACTTATTTCTCTATCAGGCAGAGGAACCACAGACCGGTTTCGCTTTTATTGGAGATCATCAGTATGGTATACCTCAAACCTGACATAAATACAAGTTAGAACGATACTTGGTCTCCTCTATTGCTCAAGGCACTGTGTATGTATGCAAGTGGCGCCATCAAACGACGGCAGATGCTTCCACTAGGGCATGCGACAAAATAATGAAATTAAACCAAGCCAGTTTTCTGCCGAAGTTGTCGCTTATCACAGACAGATGACCGAGATTCATACTTATACCGTCTAAGGAAGACTCAGCAGAGTATAAAACTCATTTCTCTATCAGGCAGAGGAACCACAGACCGGTTTCTGCTCTTATTGGAGCTTATCAGTGTGGTATACCTCAAACCTCATAGAAATACAAGTTGGAATGTAACTTGGTATCCTCTCTTGCTCAGTGCACTGTGTATATATGCAAGTGGCGTTATCGGACGTCGGCAAGGTCTTCCACTAGGGCATGCGACAAAATAATGAAATTAAACCAAGCCAGTTTTCTGCCGAAGTTGTCGCTTATCACAGACAGATGACCGAGATTCATACCTATACCGTCTAAGGAAGACGTTCAGCAGAGTATAAAACTCATTTCTCTATCAGGCAGAGGAACCACAGACCGGTTTCTGCTCTTATTGGAGCTTATCAGTGTGGTATACCTCAAACCTCATAGAAATACAAGTTGGAATGTAACTTGGTATCCTCTCTTGCTCAGTGCACTGTGTATATATGCAAGTGGCGTTATCGGACGTCGGCAAGGTCTTCCACTAGGGCATGCGACAAAATAATGAAATTAAACCAAGCCAGTTTTCTGCCGAAGTTGTCGCTTATCACAGACAGATGACCGAGATTCATACCTATACCGTCTAAGGAAGACGTTCAGCAGAGTATAAAACTCATTTCTCTATCAGGCAGAGGAACCACAGACCGGTTTCTGCTCTTATTGGAGCTTATCAGTATGGTATACCTCAAACCTCATAGAAATACAAGTTCGAATGTAACTTGGTATCCTCTCTCGCTCAGTGCACTGTGTATATATGCAAGTGGCGTTATCGGACGTCGGCAGGTTCTTCTACTAGGGCATGCGAGATAATAGTGAAATGGAACCAAACCAGTTTTCTGCCGAAGTTGTCGCTTCTCACAGACAGATGGCCGAGATTTGTACCTATACCGTCTGAAGAAGACGTTCAGCAGAGTATAAAACTCATTTCTCTATCAGGCAGAGGAACCACAGACCGGTTTCGCTCTTACGTCGCAAATACGAGTTAGAACGATACTTGGTCTCCTCTATTGTTCAAGGCCCTGTGTATGTATGCAAGTGGCGCCATCAGACGACGGCAGATGCTTCCACTAGGGCATGCGACAAAATAATGAAATTAAACCAAGCCAGTTTTCTGCCGAAGTTGTCGCTTATCACAGACAGATGACCGAGATTCATACCTATACCGTCTAAGGAAGACGTTCAGCAGAGTATAAAACTCATTTCTCTATCAGGCAGAGGAACCACAGACCGGTTTCTGCTCTTATTGGAGCTTATCAGTGTGGTATACCTCAAACCTCATAGAAATACAAGTTCGAATGTAACTTGGTATCCTCTCTTGCTCAGTGCACTGTGTATATATGCAAGTGGCGTTATCGGACGTCGGCAGGTTCTTCTACTAGGGCATGCGAGATAATAGTGAAATGGAACCAAACCAGTTTTCTGTTAAAGTTGTCGCTTCCCACAGACAGATAGCCGAGATTCTTACCCATACCGTCTAGAGACGACGTTCAGCAGAGTATCAAACTCATTTCTCTATCATGCAGAAGAATCACAGACCGGTTTCGCTCTTATTGGAGATCATCAGTATGGTATACTCGAAACCTGACAGAAATACGAGTTAGAACGATACCTGGTCTCCTCTCTTGCTCAAGGCACTGTGTATGTATGCAAGTGGCGCCATCGGACGACGGCAGATGCTTCCACTAGGGCATGCGAGATAATAATGAAATTAAACCAAGCCAGTTTTCTGCCGAAGTTGTCGCTTCCCACAGACAGATGGCCGAGATTTGTACCTATACCGTCTGAAGAAGACGTTCAGCAGAGTATAAAACTTATTTCTCTATCAGGCAGAGGAACCACAGACCGGTTTCGCTTTTATTGGAGATCATCAGTATGGTATACCTCAAACCTGACATAAATACGAGTTAGAACGATACTTGGTCTCCTCTATTGCTCAAGGCACTGTGTATGTATGCAAGTGGCGCCATCGGACGACGGCAGATGCTTCCACTAGGGCATGCGAGATAATAATGAAATTAAACCAAGCCAGTTTTCTGCCGAAGTTGTCGCTTCCCACAGACAGATGGCCGAGATTTGTACCTATACCGTCTGAAGAAGACGTTCAGCAGAGTATAAAACTTATTTCTCTATCAGGCAGAGGAACCACAGACCGGTTTCTGCTCTTATTGGAGCTTATCAGTGTGGTATACCTCAAACCTCATAGAAATACAAGTTGGAATGTAACTTGGTATCCTCTCTTGCTCAGTGCACTGTGTATATATGCAAGTGGCGTTATCGGACGTCGGCAGGTTCTTCCACTAGGGCATGCGAGATAATAATGAAATTAAACCAAGCCAGTTTTCTGCCGAAGTTGTCGCTTCCCACAGACAGATGGCCGAGATTTGTACCTATACCGTCTAAAGAAGACGTTCAGCAGAGTATAAAACTTATTTCTCTATCAGGCAGAGGAACCACAGACCGGTTTCGCTTTTATTGGAGATCATCAGTATGGTATACCTCAAACCTGACATAAATACGAGTTAGAACGATACTTGGTCTCCTCTATTGCTCAAGGCACTGTGTATGTATGCAAGTGGCGCCATCAAACGACGGCAGATACTTCCACTAGGGCATGCGACAAAATAATGAAATTAAACCAAGCCAGTTTTCTGCCGAAGTTGTCGCTTATCACAGACAGATGGCCGAGATTCGTATCTATACCGTCTGGGGACGACGTTGAGCAGAGTATCAGACACATTTCTCTATCAGGCAGAGGAACCACAGACCGGTTTCGCTCTTATTGGAGATCATCAGTATGGTATACCTCAAACCTGACATAAATACGAGTTCGAATGATACTTGGTCTTCTCTCTTGCTCAAGAAACTGTATGTATGCAAGTGGCGCCATCGGACGACCGCACTATTATCTCGCATGGCCTAGTGGTAGCACCTGCCGTCGTCCGATGGCGCCACTTGCATACATACACGGTGCCTTGAGCAAGAGAGGAGACCAAGTATTCGAACTCGTATTTTCCTCAGGTTTGAGGTATACCATACTTATAAGCTCCAATAAGAGCGAAACCGGTCTGTGGTTCCTCTGCCTGATAGAGAAATGAGTTTGATACTCTGCTGAACGTCGTCCCCAGACGGTATAGGTACGAATCTAGGCCATCTGTCTGTGGGAAGAGACAACTTCGGCAGAAAAGTGGCTTGGTTTCATTTCACTATTATCTCGCAAGTCCCAGTGGAAGCACCTGCCGTCATTCGATGGTGCCACTTGCATTATTTCTAATTTGACAATTAATATCAAATTTCTTGTCAATTGTTTCCTTAAAAAGAACCAGACAGCCCCTTGCATTATTATCACCCAATATTAAAAGGCGCTTCTTTGTAACGGAGAGGGAGGGAGGTGGAGCGGGAGAGGAGACCACAGACTTAGGTGGTTCCTCACCCGCACTTGCCGTTTGAAGATTAGACAAACGCTGCTTAAAAGAAGCTTAAAAAAGGGCTTGAACAACTTTTTTACATATAAGTTATGTTCCACCTACAGAGTGTTAATGTTGGTCTGCATACTTTTACTTCAGTGGCTCAGATCGTGAATATTTTTCTCAAGTCTTGCCCTCTCCTTCCACCACTCCTGCAGTTGGGAGGCAGTTTTCTTGTCACCTGCCCTCAATGCTTGGATTTCCTTCTCCAATACTTCGTTTCTCTAATTTGCTCTCTCTAAGCCTGCTGTAAGTGCATCTTCCGCCTCCAACGCAGCCTGCTCGAAATCGCGACTTCCCCTTTTTATTGTCTGCATTTGCCCACGCATATTCAGCTAGTTTGTTTTTCAGACTGGCTATTTTCTCTTGGAAAAATGTTTCACGGTTCGCAGCGTCATTATGCGCTGGTTGACATTCTAGTGATCATAGTATTAGGTATTCCCCGATCTTCCCTACTCCAGATACATCTCCTTCCAAACAACTGGGATGAAATATAGCATGACAGGAGACGCTAGAGAAGTCCAAAAATTCGTTTCGGTGACAACATTTGAATGACCTCGTCATCCCCGTGCAGAAGGTTGCTAATGGCCGTATTCACCATCATGAACTTAACGGATTGTTTGCTAACAGTGGCTAACTCCTTGATAACTGTAAAAATGAACCTCTGGCAATATGGATTCATTAGTTATGGGCGAATTTCAAAACTCACGGTGCGTCTAGTGGGTAAATCGGTCACCTGCTTAATCCATTAGGATGAGGGCAGACCATCACATGACCAGCAACGCACCGCTGAGTTTTGGAGTTTGCCTTATCTAACCTCACTTTTTAGAGCAAATATTTTTCAGTTGTGTTACCGATATCAAAAACATTTAAGATTTTAATTTTAACTTTTCGTTGTCATATTGAAAGGAAATGGAAACTCAATCCCAAAGAAAACGATCTAACAATTATATAAAAAAATACAATGGATTACAAAAAAATCTTAAGAAACGGTAAACAGAGAAAAGAGGGAGAGCCAAAACATAACCAAACTTTTCTTACTTAACACTTCGATAAGCAGTTTAACAACCCAATTTCGAGTGGTTAAATTTAACCACCCGATAGACGTTGATTTGTAATGGTGAATACCGAGTTGATATTTAACACTGTTAAAGTTTTAACACCCTGATAAGGCGATGGTGAATACGGCCATTAGACGATTGTATGACGTGCACTGACGACAACATTACGCATGGACACCTTAAAAATGGCAGACTTTCGGCCAAAAAACAGGACTATTTTTAGGGAAATATCGGCATTTGTTGGCTCTGTGCGTATCTCCTATTTCATTGCATAAAATGTCCCGATTTTCATTCAACTTATCTCAGACATCTCAGACATCATATCTCTTTTTTTGTATCAATACCCTATACTACCAACTAGTAAAAGAATTAATTTCTCGTAATAATGCAACTAAAAATTTTTGGCTTAAAATGAGGTCCGTCCGACCATTGTCCAGCGTAAGTGTCAGAAGCCGTGGTGCATATCTACTAACGTAATCTACAAATTAAATTATACTGCAAGAAGCACTTCAAACTTCAGTATTGTGCAAACTTCGGTATGACGAGATGTTTCTACAAGAGTTTGTGCCCTCATCAGACTATGAACACAAAACATTCATCATATATTTGTGTTAAAAAATTAACTTATAGAGAAGGAATTGTCAGGTTGCTGACACTTTTCCGCACCGGCGACCGGTTTGAACGAAAACGTTGGTCAGAATCGTCTCCGAACTTCGTGTGTAACCTCCATACAACAACTCATGCCGGGAACTTTATTTGAATTTTAAAAAGGAGGGCAAAATATAAAAATTAAGTTTCAGTAAATGGACGTGATTTTGCAGAACACATGCCGAACACCGACCTGACTTTCCAAGAAAAAACTAATTTGAGAATTTTCCTCCCTTCCCACTTTTCAACCAAGAATTATGTAGCCAAACTGCTTCTATCTCAATTCATTTTATTAAAAATCTATCGATATAGATAATTACCGTGCGCTACAAAGTCAAACAGTTGATAGCTCCTTGGCATTCTCACTCACAACTCTAACTGGATCAATTGTCCTAAACTTCTTTGTTAATGCCAAAAGCTTTTGAAACCTCTCCGAACTTAGATATTCGTGAGAAAGTACCGCCATGTTAAAATCCGCGTTTCTACTTTCTTCAAATATTTGAGCTGCACGTTCGCAGTAAGTCAGATCTCCAATTCGATCGACTCGGGCGTGCCACGGCAAAGCGGCTGTTATAACCGTAATTAGAGGGTCTAAAGTCAAGAAAAAAATCGTGTCTGTGAACTCGTCGCTTTCAGTTCCCACGTTGTCTGGAAGCTTATTGTAAAGCTTTAGTAGCTGAGACTCTTCTTTTTTCGGAGATTCCTTTTCACTTGTGTCGTCGCTTCGCACATTACTTTCATCTCTCTTTACGTCATCAGTACTGAGTTCTTGGGAGTCTTTAACAGGAACTTCATCTAAATCCGGTTCTTGTTGTACTTTTCTTGCTTCACTTCCATTTTTGCTTTCCTCCAGCTCTTCAATAACAAGTCCACCTTCTGCTTCATAAGTAATTTGGTCAATAAGCTTGCTTAGTTCATTATACACAGCCTCGTAGTATATTGCCCTCTCATCATCGCGCTTCTTAACCGCTTCTTCATGTTGCATGTTTCTGCGATAATAGTCTTCTTTGAAAAGATTACCCATTTCTGGATCCCAGCACACAAGTTTCCCAGTCGACAGCTCCAAAGCTTTGGCAAAGCCTACTACGGGATTTACGTCTTTACAGAAATCCAATAGAAAGGCAGTGTAGTTCATTCCGTAATTTTTTATGCTGTAAAGCTTATACAAAAGCTTTTTTATATCCTGAAGCTTGTTAAATTCTTCTTTTTTGAATTCGCACTCAAACCAAAGTCTGGTGGCAAAGAACTGATAATTTTGAACTAATTCTGTGGCATCAGGATCGCATCCTCTGAGTGCTCGTCTTGTTAGGAGCAGCTCTTTCTCGGTCGGAAAGTTCAATCGCATGTTGTAAATTATAAAATCTTTCCAATATACATACTCCAAGTCATCAAACAAAAAGTTTATCACTGTCTTGAAACTTTGTCGCGATAGATTTTCCCATAATTTTGGGGTCAAACGATTTATGCCACGACCAGGATTAACAAAAATTAGGTCATGTAAAATAAATTCAAATGTCGCCCTTGGAATGTATCCACTAGGACTCAGATCAAGCAGTATAGCAGCAAGGTGCGATAGCTGAGATATAGTAAAGGCACCTTCGTCCACCACTTCCCTTGGAAGATCCGGAACAATAAGAGGATTTTCGAACATGTTGAGTTGTGGGTTGATTTTGAACATATATTCATCAAACAGCAATTCCTTTTGCATAGGTTCCTCATTCTCAACAGCTGACTGAAACACGTTGCAAGCAATTTCAACATTTCGGTTTTCCTCTTTGTATCTATCGTAAATTTCATTAAAAACTTCATGAAATGCTTGTCTGACCGTTATCACGAATTCTTCAATGCACTGTAAGGCATTGAATTTAAGTAGGTCAAATCGCAAATTGACCCTCAGCGTCTCTCCTTTGAGCGCACATTCCCACTCTTCCACTAATTTGTCGTAGTTTTCTTTTATTGCATTCAAAGTTTCTGGTTCTATGACTGATTTTTTACCATCTAGAAAGCGAAGTGAGGTTCATCAATAGTGTTGTCGATTTAACAAATATAACCTACTCTTAGATGCTGTAGCTTTAGACTTGGGACTGCTAAGTTTACTCTTTGATTTTTGTGCCGGGCCGCCTTTAGTTCGATCCATCATGCTGTTGGTTGCGTTGTTCAATCTCTTCACACAATTGCGAACTTTCTGCATTATGGTATTGAAAAGGTCATCGAAATATGAGAGATCCACGGAACTGGAGACGTCTTGAAAGGTGGTGTTTATACCTGCATTATCTAAAAAAAGATCATCACATTTACAAGCTTTCTAGTTATTTAATGAAATAAAATAAATTATTGATAAAGACGGCTCTCACACCATTCTGAGATTTTATGTTTGGAAATTGAAAGGAGGTATCTGAAAAAATACCCTGATAATGGCGAATAATACAAGGAATATCGTTTCCAGGTTCATATCTTCACAAATTTCGCAGCTATGGGAGATAAAGAGATCTTGTTAGGGTTGCACCATAAGAAAGGGTTTGACTCTATACAGCAGTGCATACTGATGTTTAGCGAGAATGACTCTCCAGGTAACACATCTCGTCTTTAAGACGTCTTTTAGAAGACACCGCTTGGTCCAAAAGATGTCATTTAGGTGGTTAGTTGGATGTCTGAATGACGAAAGTAAAACACATCTAAAAAAAGTCATAATTAACAAGTCTCATGGGGGGGGGGGGTCTGTTATACATTTGTGTTACCTATCAAGAAAAAGTTGAAGTTAGAATTTCAAAACTCATATGTCTTGACTATTCCGAAAACGTAATAGATATTACGAGGATTGGTACGTTTTAACTGATGTGAAAGGAGCACATTTTGCAATACAAAAATGATTTTTATTTCCGTCAGTGGCTCGCCGACAAGCATGTCGACGCATATTATTTGAAGAAAAAGTGGTACGCCACTGGTTTTTCGAAAAATGAGATCTAAGTTTTCAAATTCCCATTCATATCTGAAGAGAAAAGGTTTTTCAATGCAATGCGCAGGTTCCGAAAATTCGCGTGGGATTACAGTTTAATGAAAAATCAAAAATGTCAATATTTCATCCATTACGGCTTGAATGATTGTTGCATATCGAAAGTTTTTAATATTCAAGCCATAATAAATTGAATTTTGATATTTTAGATTTATCATCAAACTTGCAAAACAGTGCCTCGCATTAAAAAACTTGAAGTGGACTTTTTTCTTCAGAATTAGATGGGGAATTGAAAAATTAGATTTTATTTTTCGAAAAACCAGTGGCGTACTACTTTCTCTTTACATAATATATGTCATCAATAAACATAATTTTTTAATTCAAATTGTGCATCTTCCACAGCAGTAAAAACATACCAAATTTCATTAAAATTTCTTTTACGCTTTCGGAAGAATCAAGAAATGTGCATTTAGATTCTCTAATTTCAAATTTTACTAGAGCCTGACGATATAGGGAATTCAACTAAATCCCGATTTTAAACTTGGAATTTAACTAAATTCTGATTTTTCAAACATAGAAAAACGGAATTTAATCAATTTCCGATTTTATACAAGAAATTTTAATAAATTCTGACTTATACTGATTTGTCTGATGTGTGAATGTAACTAAATTCCAACTTTAAAGTCGCAATTTAACTAATGTCTGACTTTAAACACGGAACTTAACCAAATTCTGATTTTTCAAACATGAAAAAACCGAATTTAATCAAATTCCGATGTTATGAAAGAAATTTAAATAAATTTCGACTTACAAGAACTTTAATTAAATTTAGGTTTTTAACTCAAAATTTAATTAAATTCCAACTTTATAGTAGCAATTTAACTAATTTCCGATTTTAGAAATTCGTGTTAAACTTAACAAAATTTCGATTTTAAACACGGAATTTAACCAAATTCGGTATTTAACTAAATTCCGATTTTAGACTGCCAATTTAAATGAATTCCCTATTTCAAACTTGGAATTTAATTAAATTCCGATGTACCATTAAATTTAACTAAATTCTGACTTTAAATATGAAATCTAGCGATATTTCGACTTTAAACTGGGAGTTTATTCAAATTTCGAATTTAGTTAAATTCCGATTTTAGACAGCAAATTTAAGTAAATACCCACTGTACAGTCGAAATTTAACTATATTCTGATTTTAAACTCGAAATTTTACAAAATTCTGACATATATAGAATTTAACTAAATGCCGATTTTAAACTTGAATATGAAATAAATTCTGATTTTTTAAAAAAATAAAAAAAAACCGAATTTAATCAATTTCCGATGTTATACAAGAAATTTTAATTAATTCTGACTTACACGGAATTTAATTAAATTCTGATTTTTAATTCGGAATTTAACTAAATCCAACTTTAAAGTAGCAATTTAACTAATACTACGAGTGTTTGGCGTCCCAATAAACTAAGTAGTAGGTGGATTAGCGGGATGGGGACAAATAACGACAATTCAGCTTTTATCAATTGCCAACGAATTGCCAATATATGGTCGAAACGTTGGCAATTGATAAAAGCTGAATTGTCGTTATTTGTCCCCATCCCGCTAATCCACCTACTAATTTAACACATTTTTGAATTTAAAAATTTCGTTAAGTTCCGTGTTAAACTTAACGAAATTTCGATTTTAAACACGAAGTTTAACCAAATTCGATATTTAACTAAATTCCGATTTTAGGCTGCGAATTTAACTGAATTCTGGTTTCAAACTTGGAATTTAATTAAATTTTGATATGGTATTCAATTTAACTAAATTCCAATTTTAAACTCGGAATTTAACTAAATTCCAAATTTATAGTCGCCATTTTTGACTAATTTCTCTTCAAACTAATTTCTGACTTTAAATACGGAATTTAACGAGATTTTGACTTTAAATTCGGAGTTTAATTAAATTCGGAATTTAATTCAATTCCGATTTTAGACTGCAAATTTAAGTAAATACCCACTCTAAAGTCGGAATTTAACTGAATTCTGATTTTAAACCCGAAGTTTTACTAAAGCCTGACATAATATATGGAATTTAACTAAATCCCGATTTTAAACTTAGAATTTAACTAAATTCTGATTTTTCAAACATGGAGAAACGGAATTTAATCAAATTCTGAAGTTTTACAAGAAATTTGAATTAATTCTGACTTATACGGAATTTAATTAAATAGCAATGTAACTAATTTCTCACTTTAGAAATTTCGATTTTAAACACGGAGCTTAACCAAATTCGATACTTAAATAAATTCCGATTTTAGACTACCAATTTAAATGAACTCCGATTTCAAACTAGCAGTTTATCTAATTTATGACTTTAGAAATTTCATAAGTTCCGTGTTAAAATTAAAGAAATGTCGATATTTAACTAAATCCGATTTTAGATTGCCAATTTAAATGAATTCCGATTTCAAACTTGGAATTTAATTAAATTCCGATATATCATTCAATTTAACTAAATTCTGACTTTGAATATGGAACTTAACGACTTTTCGACTTTAAACTCGGAGTTTAATTAAATTTGGTATTTTAATTAAATTCCGGTTTTAGACAACAAATATAAGTAAATACAGACTGTAAAGTCGGAATTTAACTGAATTCTGGTTTTAAACTCGAAGTTTTACTAACTTCTGTCATATATAGAATGTAACTAAATCCTGAATTTAAACTTAGAATTTAACTAAATTCTGATTCTCTGAAAAAAGTAAATAACAGAATTTATTCAAATTCCGATGTTATACAAGAAACTTGAATTCCTTCTGACTTATAGGGAATTTAATTAAATTTTGACTTTTAACTCGGAATTTAACTAAATTCCAGCTTTACATTCGCAATTTGAGTAATTTCGGACTTTAGAAACTTCGATAAGTTCCATGTTAAATTTAGCGAAATTTTGACTTTAAACTCGGAGTTTAACCAAATTAGATATTTAACTAAATTCCGATTTAAACTGCCAATTTAAATAAACACCGATTATGGAACTTAACGATATTTCGACTTTAAACTTGAGTTTAATTAAATTTGGATTTTAATTAAATTCCGATTTTAGACAGCAAATTTAAGTAAATACCGACTGTAAAGTCGGAATTGAACTAAATTCTGATTTTAAACTTGAAATTTTACTAAATTCTGACATATATAAAATTTAGCTAAATCCCGAATTTAAAGTTGGAATTTAACTAAATTCTGATTTTTTTAAAAGCAAAAAACAGCATTTAATCAAATTCCGATGTTATATAAGAAATTTGAATTAATTCTGACTTACACGGAATTTAAATAAATTTTAATTTTTATCTCGGGATATCACTCCAAGTTTAAAGTAACATTTTAACGATTTTCTGACTTTAAAACTTTCGTTAAGTTCCATGTTACACTTAACGAAATTTCTATTTTAAACACGGAGTTTAACCAAATTCGATATTTAATTAAATTCCGATTTAGACTGCCAATTTAAATGAACTCCGATTTTAAACTTTGAATTAAATTTTGATATACTATTCAATTTAACTAAATTCTGACTTTAAATACGGAACTTAACGGTATTTCGACTTTAAACTTGGAGTTTAATTAAATTCGGAATTTAATCAAATTCCGATTTTAGACAGCAAATTTAAGTAAATACCGACTGCAAAGTCGGAATTTAACTGAATTCTGATTTTAAACTCGAAATTTTAGCATATAGAGTATTTAACTAAATCCCGAATTTGGAACTTGGAATTTAACAAAATTCTAATTTTTTAAAAATGAAAAAATTGAATTTAATCAAATTCCGATGTTTTACAAGAAATTTGAATTAATTCTGCCTTACATGGAATTTAATTAAATTTTGAATTGTAACTCGGAATTTAACTAAATTCCAACTTTAAAGTAGCAATTTAACCAATTTTTGACTTTGATGACTCATATTTAACTAAATTCCGAATTTAGGCTGCGAATTTAATTGGATTCTTATTTCATACTTGGAATTTAATTAAATTTTGATATATTATTCAATTTAACTAAATTCCGATTTTGAACTCGAAATTTAACTAAATTCGAACATTACAGTCGCAATTGAACTAATTTCTGACTTTAAACACGGAGTTTAACCAAATTCGATATTTAACTAAATTCCGATTTTGAACTCGGAATTTAACTAAATTCTAACTTTACAGTCGCAATTGAACTAATTTCTGACTTTAAATGTAAAACAACAAAATTTCGACTTTAAAATCGGAGTTTAATTAAATTCGGAATGTAATTTAATGTTTATTTTAGACTGCACATTCAAGTAAATACCGACTCTAAAGTCGAAATTTAACTGAATTCTGATTTTAAACTAAAAACTTTACTAAATTCTGACATATATAGAATTTAACTAAATGCCGAAATTAAACTTGGAATTTAACTAAATTCTGGCTTTTTGAAAAGTAAAAACAGAATTTAATCAAATACCGATGTTTTACAAGAAATTTTAATTAGCTCTGACTTACACGGAATTTAATTAAATTTTGATTTTTAACCCGGAATTTAACTAAATTTCAACTTTACAGTCCCAATTTAGTTAATTTCTAACTTTAAATGCCGAATTTAACGACATTTTGGCTTAAACTCCGAGTTTATTTAAATTCGGAATTTAATTAAATTTCGATTTTAGACTGCAAATGTAACTAAATACCGACTCTAAAGTCGGAATTTAACTGAATTCTGATTTTAAACCCGAAACTTTACTAAAGCCTGATGCAATTTAACTAAATCTCGATTATAAACTTGGAATTTAACTAAATTCTGATTTTTCAAACATGGAAAAACGGAATTTAACCAAGTTTTGATTTTATGTAATATTGGGAATTTATGTTTGTCTCTCTCTTTTCAAGTTAATCCCCATATCCCCAAGTCCACAATCTGCGGTGTTTACGATATCTAGTAGTGGGGTCAAGAATTGAAAACCAATGTTTATTCCCAAAAAATGTAACTAAATTCTGATTTTTCAAACATGGAAAAAATGAATTTAACCAAATATAGGGAATATATGTTTGCCTTTCTCTTCTCAAACTAATCCTCAAATTCCCAAGTACTCCCAAGCCCACAGTTAGAGATCTGCGGTGTTTACAATGCCAAAAAGTAGTTATGTAAGTATATTTCTTACTACGAAAAAAAAACTTCTACAACTAAAATGTAAAAGTGGAGTAGAACTAGGACTATATAGGGATAGGACGATATAGTACAACTAGGAATATATAGGAGGAGCAGGATAGTAAATTAACATAAAAGGGAGTAGAAATACTCGGAATGAAGTAAGTATGGCAACACTGGTGTTGCCACCCTCAGTACAATTGTACTAAATCTAGTTCTTTTGCTTTGCATCTCATTTAGTACCCTAGTACCCACAGCCCCAAATCTAGTACAATGTTCACAATTCGCACGCACACAGCGGGCATCCGGGATCGGTCAGAACACTCAAAACTGTACGTATTCCCGTCAGTTTGACATATGACATGTACGGGTGTTCCTTATAAAACGTCATCTAGTTGCCTGTGATTTTTTTAGAGAATTGAAGACGATTTTAAAAGCACGTCGTAACTTGATTCCCAATCAGTTGGCTCTTCCCAATCAGCTTTGAGTGCTTCAACCTTACTTACTAGTTGTCACCTTGTTTTGTTATGAAGTAATTCACGACATGCTTCAAAATAACAAATAAATTTCGTAGGTGGCTAGATGACGGATTCTAATGAACACATGGTAGGTACATTGTAACGCAGTTGGGTCCCAATATCTAGACAAGCTGGATTGAGATAGGCTGATGTTCAGAGTGTTCGGGTTTCTGTGGTTATGTGCTCTTCGTTAGAAGTATTTTTTAATTTTTTTGACCTAGTTTAGAGTTTAATACCTTAGAAAGAAATGTAGTACAATTTTCGGTAAGTTTTTGTACTTTCTAAACATATCAATTTGGCAACACTGGGCAACAGAGAATAAAGCTGGATTTATATATTTTCGTATCAGTAAGAAGTAAGGCCGTAAGACTTAAAGATTGCGATTAATTTATGGATTCCGTAAGAAGTAACGTTGTGGCTATTGCACGCAAACGCAGTTCAATTTTGTAATTTTTCTATGTTGCCAGATTGAGCAGCGTTTGTTTGACTTTTTGGTCATTTCAGTCATGTCAGATTTCCGCCTTTGTTCAAGGTATCTTCAAGGAAAAATTAACGTGACCGCACACCCTTTTACTTTTACCTAACTTGAAACATTAACACGTGCATCGATCGATATTCGATACATTCGGTTGAAGGTTACATCATTTGAGTGGAGTTTGGCTGTTTGGCAACAGTGCAATCAACTGTTCACAAAAACAAATGACAATGACAGCCGGAGGCAACCGATCGCTCTCGATTCCACCCGAGGCCGTAAAAAGTAACGTAAAAGTACTAAAAACTAAAAAAAAACTTACTTTTTTAGTACTTTTACAATTATCGTACAATAATACTACGTATATTTACAATATACGTACTATTACAATTATCCCTAGTTTACAGTTACAATTAAAAGCTATGTGTAACAAATCAAGTGTGAGACGTTTCAGTGCGTTGGAAACAGAAGTATTAATTTCTGCTTCCATGAGTTAGGTACTCACTCGTTTTTACTTTTTGTTTATTATAGTGAAATGATAAATCCTTGTATAGTGTTTACACTTTCGTATGTACCTTATATATGAATTCAGTTAGATAATGCTCGACGGAAAAAAATCGCGTTCCATCATCTTAAATAAGTATGTATTATATGCTGAGCCTAGAGAGGAAGACTAAATAAATAATCAAACGTTTGAAATTTTCTGATAAAGAAGAGGTGAATTATTTGATTTAATCCTGCTAACCATCATATTCCGATAAAACATGTTTAAAATATATAATGAATTTTTTTTTATGATAAAATGCAGCAAAGCTTGAAATATGTAGAAACGGCAATAAATGGACGTCGAAAGACGTCTAAACGTAGACGTCCGACCGACGTCAACAAGTGGACGTCTTGTCGATGTGACATGTTTTGGACGTCCAAGCGACCAGCTGATTGTCTTTTAGCTCAATCTCATGTCGCCATTTGGACGGCCATAAGAGGTAGTGTGCTACCTGGGAGCTTAATTATCAACAGTATAAGAATAAATTAAAGAAGACTCTAGTTACGCTCCATTTTTTAAAGAGGCTTAGCTTCGTTATAGAGCATTTCTCGACACATCACCCTTATTTTGTCCTCAAGAATTCCCTGTTTAAGTTTGGCCATCTAATTTCGAAACACACTGTTTTATGTGTAACAATTAACTTACTTATCTTGAGACATTTAGAAATGGCGTCATCTTTATAAGTGTCCTGGTCACTGGGAATTCCAGTGATAATTCCGAGGTAATAATCGTTCATACAACGGACGCTTTCGATAAATCGATCCAGTTCGATTTGTATCATATTTATAAAGCAGTTGATAAGTTCGGTGAGTTGCGTAGGGGTCCAATCATTATCAATAATGCGACATCTAATATTTTCCGATTCCATCATTTTGATGTCGCTCATTTCCAATAACTTTTCTTTAAAATCTTCAATGCTGCAACAGAACGTTTTCAGTTGGTAAAAATCGGTAGGTAGCGACTTAAAGCATCCAGACCGACAATGCATTTCAGCTTTAAATTCGTCGTCCTTGCGAAAATCCATCTCAAATCTGTTAAACGCTTTTTGAAACTTGGACAAGTAAAAGCCTTTGTAATCCGGTCGATTAACGATTTTCTTCATGCCCTCTTTAACGTATTGGACAAACGGCATTATGGAGTCCATAGTCAGTCGCTTAAGGAACAAAACTTGCTTGAAGTCATTGATGTAAATCTCCTCCACTACTTCCCAAAGTGTGGCTATGGATATCTAGATATTAAAGAAGTAGAGTTTACATGCATTATTGCGTTTGTTAATAAATAAATTTAGAAAAAAAAAAGTCAAAGGATTATCAATGACCCCTCCTTAATCGACGCCCCTCATAATTACCAATAACTCCTCCGCACAATCAACTTTGCAATACTCCCATCCCGGTTCTCCAGTTTCAGGTATTCCAGGAACTACTTCGGTGCTTAAATCAATTTCCTCGATTTCTTCCTCTTCTTCATCCGACGGTACTTGAACCGCTTTGTTTTCATACACAATTATGACTTTTTTCCCCTTTTTATCTAGTTTAAATCAAAGAGGCTAAGTTCGTTGCAAGAAAGCAGTTTTGAGTTATACCTGTCTTAGTAGATTTTTTCCCCGTTGTTTCGCTGCCTAAATCGTGAACCATCTTTTGCTTTGGCTTCTTCAGTGGTTCTCCCCGTTTAGCCGATTTTGCCCCTCTGGAAGTTGGCTGATCTAGATCTGTGACGGTTCCGAATAATTCCAACGACGATTTTAATGGCAAACTGTAATCTCCTATAATGAGTTTTCCCAGATACTTGATTGTTCCAGGATCAAACTCCTTGTAATACATCGAGTAGTTAGCCCCTGCGCTGGAGTAAAACCGATCTAAGGGATCTGGCTCCTCGCCTAACTCCTCGTAACCAGGAGGCAAAATCCCATCTCCACTTTTATCTTCATAGGCGAGTTTTCTTATTTTTATGTAAGCGGTCAAGACAGTATCGTATATTTTAGGAGGCTCTGGGACTACGGGGTTAGGGAGAAGTTTCGAAATACATTTATCTTCAGTCAGGTACAAACTGCATTCGTCTTTATCTTCACATAAAGGCCCTGCTGCTTCGTGATAAATTATATCGCTTATACCTTCTGCAGCAAGTTTAATGGCGGAACTCATGAGATTTTTTCCAGTAAGGGCTTCCTCTAAAATTGTCGCTTGATCAAAATTTGTCGGATAATTAACTAGAACCCATCCTTTTAAATTTGGCAAAGCTGTAAGGTAGCTGATAAACATATCTATTAAAAGAAAATCTCCCAAGGGCTGGCCATCATCTAGCAGTTCCTGGGCGGTCTTTCCTAGCAGTGCTGCATCGCTGTAAGGGATCTCCTCACAGGGAAATTTTATGGGTGTTTGAACGTTTTTATTTTCCAATTGTTTCTCTGTTTCTCTATTCTCAGCATCATCATCTGCATTTTCTTTTTTTCGTTTCTTAGATTTTTCCCCTTTTTTCTTCTTTTCAGGTTTATCCTTTTTTGCTTTTCCCTATAAATTATTAAACTATAAAAAATGTGCTTGGACGCGTCTTACTTTCTACTTCTTTAGTTGGCTTTTCGGCTTCATCTGGGTATTCGCGTTTACTCTCCTCCTTATACGAGTCGATGCAATAATTTACCGCTTGATTGAGTTCAATTACTTTGATTTCTTTTTCGGCCAATAGAGACCTCAACGCGGCTACGACTGAAGAGTCGTTCAATCCGTTAATGCAAACGCGAACAGTTGCATCTGGAAAACTTGGCACTTCTCGAGAAGTAACCACTGGGTATTTGGTACTTAGGGCCCGGTGTATCAGGAAACCTGAAAAATAATGGGTTATACGTAATATGTACAGGATGATATTTGATTACACATTACCAATTTTCATGGTAAATTTAAAAGTATCATTATTTCCTGGCAAGCTGGATTCCTTTTTCGTATACAGGACGTTTTTGAAAAAAACTGTGCTTTTGACAGGCCGAAGAAAGAATAATTTCGTTTGGAAGCTTGACAGTAATAGTATATTAAACAACAAACTTTTAATGAGAGTCGTTATTCTCGAAAGTAACGTTTGAGCCCACGAGCGAAGCGAGTGACACAAGTTGCCCCAGAGACTAACGCTCATTAAATGCGAGTTCAATACTATACTGTTACGCCTGACCATCGGTCCACAGAGTTTCGGGGCGAAGCGGCAACGCCGAGCGCCGACCGCGACCCCGGGAACTCATCTAGATTAAACGAGAACCGGGAACAGTCGCCTCCGTTCTCGAAAGTACGAGAGTGTGTTCAGGCCGGGTATATAAACCAGCGAGCCGCGCGAGATGGGATAGGAAATAATTCCCTTTTGCCGACCAGCATAAGCACTTACATGTGACAGATCATTTTGTCCTTAGACGGCCATGGTTCCGAAAATTCACATGGAGAATTTCCTTCTGAAACTCGGGAATCGGGAGGGTAACAAATAGGTAATTTAAATTATTTATTTAAAGGCCTTCACCAACTTCCCTTAACGTTTCGTTTGGTTTTTTTGAGCAGGTGTGTTGCCTTCACCTGGACTTCTCTCCCCGAAAAATGGCCTGATGCCCCGAGAAAGGTTTGGGAGATAAGGAACCAAGAGAAAGCTCAAAGCCCTTCTTGGGTTTTTGTTCCCTTTGGAGGTAAAAACCCCCTCTTAAGACACTTCAAGTGTCGATAAATTGACAATTGATTCTGACAATGACAATGAGGTTAGACAAGGGGTTTTCGAAGTGGAAATTAATCGATTGAAAGCTTGGTGTCGACAGAACCATTACCACTAATTGAAACGTGTTATAATATACAAAATTGAATTTACACATTATTGACTCAAGTATCATCTGAGTAAATACATAGTGTAGAACTCAATAATTGCGAAAGATAATATCTTAATAGAAGTTAAAAAATTACGTGTCTAAAGTGTGTTGTAAACAATGTAGAGTTTCAAAATATTTGAAACTGGTTTGATGAATGTTTGTTCAACAAATAAAAATGTTAGGCAACTTGGAAGAAGCCTCACCATCTCTGGCAAAATTGAACATCGTCCAGGCAGATCTCATGGTAACGCAAACGCATGGTCACGCCTTGTAAAGGGGAATGTTGACACTGCCAACGAGTAGAACGAGAAGGACCAAACATTCTTAGGAGAACCAGGATTGACGTCGACGAACACTGAACAAATGAAGGTTGAACAAACTATCGATAATGCTGTGGGATTAATGCAAAAGCCCGGGAGTAAAAGCTATGTGGGCTCAATGGGATTCCTTGGCGATTCAGAATGGTTTACTGAAGAGGACTTGGGAAAGCCCCGACGGAAAAAGTGCCACGGTGCAGCTTGTCGTACCAGACCGTAGACGGAAAGATGTCTTACGAGAAATGCACAATGAAGTGTCTGAAGGCCATTTTGGAGTGAGTAAGACTCTGGATAGGATTCGGGAAAGGTACTACTGGGTGAATTGCCGAGATGACGTCGAAGAGTGGTGCAGAAATTGTGATACCTGCTACTCCGTAAAAGGACCCAAATGAAAGACTAGGGGGGCAAATAAAGCAATACAATGTTGGAGCCCCATTTGAAACGAAAGAATTGCGATCGACGTGGCAGATCGTTTTCCAGAAACTTTTTTTAGTTGTCATGGATTATTTCAGAAAATGGCCTGAAGCTTATGCACTACCAAATAAGGAAACTAACACCGTGGCAAGAGTCTTCGTTGACGAATTCTTCAGTAGATTCGGCGTACCATTAGAGCTTCATTCGGACCAGGGACGGAATTTTGAATCTCAACTTTTCAAGAACATCATGGAACTTCTGGGAATCCGGAAAACAAGGACAACTCCGCTCCATCCACAATTAGATGGCGTGGTCGAGCGTTTTAATCGAATCATGGAACAATACCTTTGCAAAATGGTAGCGGACCACCAAAAAAATTGGGACAAATCTCTGCCTCTTCTAACGATGGCTTACAGAGGTGAAGTGCATAGCACGACAGGACATAACCCTGTCAAGGTTATATGTGGTAAAGAAGTTCGTCTTCCGGTAGATTTAGTGTACGGAACACCAGAAGAACCGGTGCAAGATGTCCAAAGCTATGCTGATGAACTTCGAGAAAGATTAAAGGAAATCCATCGAAGCGTGAGAACAAAAATAAAGATGGGCAGCGATCGAATGAAAGCCAGATATGACCTAAGGGCGAAGTCTATAGGATTTAAAGCAGGTGACTTGGTGTGGCTGTATAATCCACAGAGGAAGAAAGGAAAGTCGCCCAAGTTGCCTCCTAGTTGGGAGGGTCCATATACAGTCATCAAACGGATCAACGATGTGGTATACAGGATCCAACGTACCTCTAGAGCAAAGATGAAAATGGTTCATCTTGAACGGTTAAAGTTTTACAGTCGTGGAGATTTCTCTGATCGGGACGATCAGAACTAAGAGAGGGGCAATGTTACGCCCTACCGTCGGTCCACAGAGATTCGGGCCGAAGCGGCAACGCCGAGCGCCGACCGCCATCCCCGGAATCTATCTAGAATAAACGAGAACCGGAAACAGTCGCCTCCGTTCTCGAAAATACGAGAGTGTGTTCAGGTCGGGTACATAAATTGCACGACTAAAAAAAAAATAATTGCAAAAAAGTTGTCGGAACTGGAAATTAAACTCATGAACTCACGAGTTTAATTCAATCTCAAATTGTCAACACACAATTTCCAATTGGATGATTTTTTGACAGTTCGTTAAATGTCATCTTCTGAATGAAATAACAAATTTTCGGTGTATAATGCTCCTTTCCTGGATCCAAATGAGATATACAATGTTACTGACTGGAGTTTATTTTGCCTACTGAGTAATACAGACAAGATTTATATGTTTTAGGAACATTTTAGCTTAGTCAGAAGGAGTGGAAGTTCATCATTCAGCTTACTTGTTTTTGCTATAGCACGATCGTACGTTATGATCTCCTAACGCACGACTGTGTTGTAACGTAAGTTTCATCTCTCAGGGCTTTTCCAGATCGAGAAAAGAAATCTCGACCAGTTTTGGGCTTTAGACCATGTTTAGCGCCAAATTCGTCCTATAAGAACTTTAAGAAAGATGAGCAAACCGCGCCTTAAACTCCATATTTTTTCGACAAGGTGACCTAATTTTTAATAACTTTTGACAGAACAATAACTTAAAAATTTACAGAACTTTTAAACAACTGCTCATGTCAACTTAAATAAGATTCAATACGCTTTTTGCTCCATTTTCTTAAAGTCTTGATTCGACAAGTTTGGCGCTGAGGATGGCCTAAAACTCAAAACCCGTCTACCCGAGTTAAAAGCTTTGTAATAAATATTCTCCGATCTAAGTAGAAAATCGAAAAAATTGTGTCTGTTAGCCCTGTGTTCGGGGTCGAAAGCTGAAAATTGGATGTCAATTGTCATATTCTAGCCGACCACGCAGTCATCTATGATGTGAAAATAATGTGATGTAATCTATGATGTGAAAATATGTGCCTTAATTGGTGAGCGTAAACAGGTGCCTTACATATGACCAATATTGAACGTCATTAATGTAACTGAAATATGACCCTAAAAGTATCACGAATGTACTTCCAAATCAAACCATTGTTACGCCCGACCTTCGTTCCACAGAGATTCGGGCCGAAGCGGCAACGCCGAGCGCCATCCGCGACCCCGGGAACCGATCTAGACTAAACGAGAACCGGGAACAATCGCCTCCGTTCTCGAAAGTACAAGAGTGTGTTCAAGTCGATTATATAAATTAGCGAGCCGCGCGAGATGGGATCGAATAGATACTGCAGTGTAGTAAATAAGCGAAATAAGCGGACAATCGAACAGTGCGAATTGTTAGTAGAGAGTAATTGTGTTTTAATCGTGTTGTAATAGTTAAAAAGTATATAAAAGTGGGTAGTTAATTGAAGATAAATTATTGGAACCTATATCCCGTAACAATATATTATACAACAAGTACTTAACGAGAGCCGTTAATCGAGGGGGTAACGTTTCAGCCCACGAGCGAAGCGAGTGGCACAAGTTTCCCGAGAGAATAACGCTCATTAAATGCGAGTTGAATACTATACTTTATCCACGACCAAGATTCCGGGTTTTCTCAAATATGATATGTTATAGGTGCCACAAAGATAATTCACAATTTTAGAACCGCAATCACGACTGGTTTCGCTAATCGACGGCGCGACGTTTGATGCGTCAGATAGATGACAGTCTAGTCGCTCGTGCATGATATTTTCAACGTGCTACGAGGGTGGACGGAAAATTCCTTCATTTTAAGGCCTATTTTAAGTATTTTTCGGTCAAAAGTACATTTTTTAGTGAAAAAGAGACACTGTAATCTACATTTGTCTCAATACATCCTAATAGAAGGATAATTATTTGAATGAACCAGTAGTAACTTCCGGTTTCATGTTTAGGGCAGTTTATTTTTTGAGTTGTCAATTTTGTTACCATGACAACTCATAATGTTCATTATTCACAAGTGAATAAAGATTGGCATTAAACTTGTGAATGTACAAGAATAATGTGATTATTACAGTATGGTCGTGGATAAAGGTTATTTTTTTCAAAATTCTTACTTTATTTCAAGTTATCTCAAAAAACTTAAATGCAATAGTATAGCTCTGCATACACTATTCTGTAAAAAATTTGATGTTCTACGAGTGATGTGAAAAATGCAGGAGCTATGTCTTATATAATCCGAAACAAAAAATCTGAAAAAAAAACCACTTCGACTACTGGTTAAATAAAGTTAGATTTTCTTAAATAGAGTAGTGAGGTAACACTGTGAGGGTAATTGGGTTGCGTTATTTTTACTAATCACTTCTGAGCGAAAATTTAAAAAGATTTTGGTTTTATGGTTGTAATCCGGCAACAACTTGATTTTGTTTTTTTTTCGGAAAAACTATTTATTTTGGTTTTGATAATAACCTGACCAACCGACACCTCATGTTCTAATGATTTAAATTCAGCAACTCAATTATAAACTATCAGGTTTTAATTATCTCTCACTCCTCCCGAGAAAGTCACTAATATTGTTAATAACTTGCAATCAAAAACTGATATTTATTGGGCTCTAGAGAACAAACAGTAACAAAAAATGTCTGTTTTTATCAATTTTCCAGTGAGTTTGAGAAACAAACTTGAGCTCTTTCTGTATAATTTTCGAAAATTCTGTTTCTCCTATTTTTTTCCCAAAAAAAACTTTTTTAGTTTTGGTGATAATCTGGCCAAGTGACACCTGCTCTGGCCAACCTCATTTCAATCACTACTCACAACAATCACTACATATAACAATCTCTAGTTGTAATCAAAATCTGTTAAAACGTTCAATTTCTTTCAGGTTTCGTTTTGCTTCAATTGACAAAAACTAGTTTTGATGTAGGATTTGCTTTCAGTAGGATTTTGGAAAATTGTAAATAAAAAGCAATGGGCTAGTTTATCGAGTTTTTGAATCAATGAAGAAAGATACATTTTAGTAATATTACTACAAAATATAAGAGGAAAACGGGAATACAATATGTAAAACAATTTACAAAACTGTGTGCTTCTTATGGAGTTCTTTAGTTCAACATCTTATATTTTCCAATAATTATACTTGGATATACAGGGCTTTAAAGAAGGGTCTAAAAAATTTGTGAATTTGTGAAATTATTCGAAATTTAAGGCGTTCTTTTAAACTAAAGGATAAACAAAAAAATTGGAAAAACGTAACAACATTTTTTGAAATATTAAACCACTAGAGATGGTTTTATCAACTTTTTGAAGCACTTCGAATGGAGCAAAAGGTCTCGCTCAATAAAGACTATCAACTTTTTATCGTGTCACTTTGGTTTTAGCTGTAAATGTCCAATATTTGCCCATTTTCGAATTGAAGAAAATCGATACGTAACTTATTACTTCACATTGAATGATTGAGCTTTGGGCAGCTGAGAATGAGACGTCATTTGACCTACTTAACTCGAAAAGTGAGAAAGCTGTTTTTCATTTATTTTTGATATAAATAAGAGATAAAATGCTTTTTTTAATCAATTTGGATGTATTTTTCTCAATTAACTAAACGTTTATTTAATGTAAATCAATCGAGAACAAGTATCTGACAACAGGTGTCACATACTTGTTCTCGAAGTAGTCTGTAGTCTGTTAGTAAAAAAGTTTTTTGACTAACTTTGGGTGTACGATACTTTGTTTTATAAACAAAATGTCTATTTTAAATTAATAAACCGTTAATCACAGCCGGTCAAAATACTATTACGGTACGCGGCGGCTGTAACCGTGGATTATCAGCGAGGCGGAGCGACATTGGAGGTTGGACATTCGCGGCACGCGGCCTATCCGGGCGCTGCGGCATTATTACACTTGGCGACTGTCACGAGTGATTCATTGCTCTTTTTACTTAGAACGCAGTTATTTTTCTTCTAAGAATGTTCTAGGCTTTTCTATATCTTTAGGATTTTGTATAAAAGGCGAATAGCGCCGCCGTTAGAGTAATCTTATTTAATCGAGCTAAAGTACCAAACGATAATAGAAGGCTATAAAGTGTTAAGTAGTGAGTTATTTAGTAGTCGAATTGTACTTGTGTGTATTTGTGGGATAAATAAATAGTGTTTTCGTGTTAAATCATTACACTGGAATTATTGATCTGAGTTCGCAACAATACAAGCTAAAGTGTTTTCTGGGCTTTGAAGCCGTGGTCCAACGGAAGTTCTTCTTATTCGTCTATTTCCTCCTTTCGTCTACAGTTGCGGCAGACATTATCAAAGGCGACGAGCGAAGTGATCTCCCGTGCTTCCCGACGTTGACTGATTCGACTGTGGTGAGCTCTGTGATATTTATTCCCCCGCGGACGCTGTTGCTTCAGTTTGGGAGACTGGGGTGGGGGTAGTGAAGGCGCGGTTGAATGATTATCTCGTAGAACTTGCTTCCAATCTGCATTTAGAAACGTAATTTCCAACTTCCTGTTGAAATTGTTGTCGTGTTAAAAGTTCTCAATGGCCTCTCTCGTTAGTCTCGGATAGAAACGCTGCAATAGATATAAGATACCCACCTCGTTGAAAAGGATGTCGTGACCTTCGGAGAGAGCGTGCTCTGCTACCGCTGAATTTTGTGTGGTCTCAGCTTACAACTCCTCTTTTGTTCCGTAATACTCGAGTTGACACTGCGTTTTGTGATGCCGATATATACCGAGGCCCAGTTGCATGGAACTCGGTAAACTCCGGATGCCGATAGGGGATCTCTGCGGTCTTTCGTCGATCTCAAGGTCTGTTATATTGTACGAGTGGGTTTAAAGACAGTTTTAATATTGCGCTTTTCCAGTAGCCTGTCGATCCTGTCCGTTACTTTGTGGATGTATGGTAGATTAGTCCATCCGCGCTTTTCTTCACCTTCTCCCGTTGTTGCTTCCTGGCGCTCTACATTCCTTGGACGGACGGCCCTAACCCTTCCCAACACAAGAGGAGTTGCAGGCTGAGACAAACACAAAAGTCAACAGTCGCAGAGCACGCTCTCTCCAAAGATCACGACACTCTTTTCAACGAGGGGGGATTCACCGAATCGTCTTCTTAGTCGCTATCTCGTTTTCGAGGATCGTGCCTTCAAGAGTTGCTCTCCACAATAGGTCTCCATTCCTCCCTGTTCTCTTTCATCCTAAATGCGCAGTCTGAACTTTGTCCCGTGATGTTAGTGATGAGGTCCGTATATCTAGTGGGGATCTGCCTCGGGGTCTTTTTCTGGCTGCCATGCCCTCAACGGTTAGTCTTTCAATTCCGTTTCTCTGCACTAAGTGACCAAAAGATTTAGCGATGTTTTCAGATACTGTTGTTCTTGGTCTTTTTTGATTTTATTTGTTATATTATTGATTCATTGGTTCTTCTTTGTGTCCATGACTGTTTCATGACTTCAGCATATGTTTGTTAGTTTAATCACAGCTTCCTTTGCTAAGGAGCTTCTCCTTTTGATCTTTTCCCTGGATCCGCCCTCGTTGTATATTAATGAACCTAGGTAAATGAAAGTGTTAACTGTATCGATGTTATTTATTTTCTTTATTTCTGATCTATTAGCTTGGCCAACTATCATAGTTTTGATTTTCTTTTGCGTAGCAAAGGTTGTTGATCTTTTTGCCGCCCAGTGTTATTCCTCCAGTCCAGTTGAACAAGAGAGGGCTCAGGATGCATTTTGCATTGCAGGGCTATTCTTCGATAGTTGTCGCAGATCTCTCGCGATCCTTTTTTATAGAGCGGGACATAAATTGATTTAGCCCAGTCTTCGAGCCATTTACCCTTGTTCCACACCAGTTTGCAGATGCAAAACATCGATCTCCAAATCGCCCAGAGCTGTTATCATTTCCGAGACGATGTTATCCTCGCCTGGCGACTTGTTGGTTTTCAATTTGTGACAGGCAGCAGCAGTTACTTCCTCCCTCAGGACTGAGGGCTCCTTCTCAGCGAACTCTATTGTTTGCGGTCGGTTATCTCGGTAGCTATTGTTTGCAATTAGTTGTTTACAGTAATTTTTCCATCGTTCTTTGATCTGGAATTTGTCAGTCAGCAGTGCATCATCTTCGGATCTTATTGCTGTGTGTTTCGGAGTGAAGATGCGCGTTATTTGTTTAATTTTCTTGAACATATCCCTCGTTTCATTTTTGTATGTGTTGTTCTATTTCGAGACAAATGTCGTTATTTCTCTTTGTCATCGTTATTTCGAAGGCCCTTTACTTTCAGTTGCTTTCTCCGCTCTACTCTGTCCCATGTTTCTTGGGTTATCCAGGCTTTCCTTTGTTTTGTTGTTCAACGAAGTGAATATTTATATCAATTGCAGCGTTTCTATCCGAGACTAACGGCAGAGGCCATTGAGATCTTCAAACAAGACAACAAATTCAACAGGAAGGAGGAAATTACGTTTCTAAATGCAGACTGGAAGCGAGTTCTACGACATACTTCAAGTGCGCCAAAATCCCGCGCCACCACTACCCCTACTCCAGTCCCTCCACTGCAGCACGTCGGCGCGGCGGGGGAATAAATACCACGGAGCTCACCACAGTCGAATCAGTCAACGTAGGAAAGCACGGGAGATCACTTCACCCATTGCCTCATCGCCTTTGATAATGTCTGCCGCAGCTGTAGACAAAACGTCAGGAAGAAATTCCATTGGTCCATGGCTTCAAAGCCCGGAAAACACTTTATATTCTAGTCATTATAACCTAATTATGATCATATAACCAATTTTTTTTTTAATATTCTTTAAAAACTATTCGTCGAAATTACGCAAACCAACTGCTGTTACTACTCTATTTAGGAAAAACTTCACTTTATTTAATCGTTAATGCAGGGTTGGCAATCTTCAGATTTTTTCATGTTTTCGATAATATTTCCTGTTATAGAGCAGATAATGCAGTTTTCACAGTTCTATAGATTACTACATTTTCTACATCTAGACATCTAGAGCTATACTCTTAATTTTTGGAAATAACTCGAAATAAAGCGAGAATTTTGAAAAAAAAAACGCTCCCCACCATCGGGCGTGAAAATGAAGTGGGTCTTCTTGCAGCCACAAATAGTTGGGGAAAACCTGCTCTTTAAAATGACACAAAGATGAATTCTCTACTATTCTCTATTCTTGAGATATTCGATTTTCATTCGAACAAAGTTTAGCCCACTTCCACCACGTTCTTTGAAAAGATAGGGAAAAAATTAAGAAGTAAAGTTGTTCGTATTATGGTATTTTTGGTTACCTTGGGTTTTTGGTTAGTTTATGGTATTTATGGTATATCTCATAGGCAAATTTCGGAGTTATAAGAAGTTTATTATACTACTGGTGGTGAAACCTTCGCGGTAGACTTAGACTTAGAGAGAAAGAGAGAAACAGCCGCTTGTCTCGCTTCTTGGGACATCCTGTAAATGGTTTGTGGGAATAATTTCGGCTTACACGATAAGTTTTTTATAACAAGATAAAATAGAGCAGACGAGGTTTTAAAAAAATGCAGGTTCGAGTTGTGTGCATTTTTATAACATTAGTCAGAGAATCCATTAATCATCCTTGATTTTTAGTATCTCTATATCCATTTTTCAAGATATAAACAACTTTTCTACGTTAAGGATAACCTTGTCAACTCAGCACTTATCATATTTTTTTCCCTCATTCATATCAGTCGGTTCATTATCTTGACAGATTGGTGAATCCCAAACTTCAGTCATTAGTTCTAGAAGTCCAGAAGCCTACCAACTCTATTAAACACCAGGAGTTAAATAATCCTACATTATTTTTCTGAAAAATGCATTGGGCTGCTTAATGTGAAAGGAAAATTGCAAACTAAAATTGATTGAAGAGACAACTTACCCGTCGGTCATCACTCATTTCCCTGAATGAAATAAATGTACTTAGAGCAAAGTAGCAAACATATTTAAAAGTGAATCAGATAATATGAGATTCCTAAAAATAACCTCAGAAATATCAAGTATATAATATGAAGCTGAAGGTGAAGGAGTTTACATTGGGCAGACCAATCATAATCTGAGCGAGAGTCTCATCATGAGCAGAGAGAAGAAATAGAAGTGCAATAGCTCAACTGCTTTTTGAGGGACTCTACATACCTAACCAGGAAAGAGCTCTTTTGAAAATTGCCACGAAGAACAATGCCATCACTCACCATTCCCAAGCGGCGGGGACAAAGCATTACTTACCCAATACATTCATCCCATTTGTAATCTGCCGAAAAACGTCTGCTCCTATATTAACAGCGTTTAGTTCCCAAGGCCATTCGTAGTTTAAGTAGCAGCTAAACTCTTGTTCATCTATGGCGTCTTGCCTCGAAGTTTCTTTCGTAATAATAATCTCAGGTATTTCGTCAGCTACACCGTCTTTGATAATGTTGATTACTGGCTCACAAATGGGGAAAATTGGTTGAGAAGTGACGAATAAATGTTTGAGCTCTTCCATTTCTCTTTGATTTGGCTCGCGACCAAATTTCTTCTTAAACTCGGATATCCTGATAGCGATGTCAGTCATATCTTTAAAAGCACCTAAACAAATATCCTTATGACGTCTTTCCCGAACTCTTATCCTCTCAATCCAAAGCTTGTTATGTAACTTGAGCGCCCTGTCTCGTTCCATATAGTAACTCAATTTCTTTTCATTCAGTTCTTTATCCTTTAAAATTAGTCCATCCATGAAATCTTTCTCTTTAAGCTTATTAAGAATTTCGGCTTGTTTAATTTTATTATCTATCATAGTTTCCTTGAACATCATCACCTGTCCCACTTTACTCACCAACTCTTTTTCATATAACGACTGCTTCATAAAAGTGTTAGTGAGTACTTCTTCGGCTATTTTTGCCTTACTGTCGTTGATCTTCTTGTCAAAGGCATTCATAATTTCCTGATGAAGTTGGTTTCGTAAGATCTTATTCTCTTCACGTACTTTACTTTTTGTTTTCAGTTTCTTGATTATGCTTCTAGCCTGTTTTGGGTCGGGTGTCAGTGGCGGCATGTTTCTTGCTTCATCCTGTTCTCTCAACAAATCATCATAAGTCCTTTCATCAAGTGAATCCAAGTCATCTACATCTTCGGATAACTCTGGAATTTGCATATTCGAAGGTTTCGGACTGACTGCAAGGCCTCGAGCGAAGACGAAAGCACTTTCTTTGTCTTGAACGGCTGTTGACCGATCAGCGCCGCTGCATGGTCTACACCTGTTTTTAACATTATGAATATATTCGTCTCTTGCTTCTTTACACCGATTCTGTATAGTCTCCATACGATCTTTGTACCAATGATACACATCACCACCGGCCAGGAATGGCTCACACAATCCTTCCTTATGTAGGTCAAATTTGTTCGGATCAGTAGAGTCGTCAATCGCAGTCACATTGAAACGGTTAATCCGTCGTCCCAGTTGCACATTCAGTTCATCGTCTGTTAAAAAGTCCAATTTAGTTTTGTCCTTCAGCTCTAAAAACACTTGATAAAATAGATGTAAAGATGTGGACCCAATGCCATGGACAATTTCATACAAATCGTCCATATTCATAGTCAAGTTTATGTAGCGCAGCCATGTGGTAAGAAGCCTGAAGTTATCGTAGCAATCAGGAACACTATCGGAGTATTTTATTAAACTCAGTTCTTCGGGAGTGATTATCTCATAGCTGTGCAGAAGTTGGGCGAGTAATAGGCCGTTCGAGGTCTTTACTGCAAAATTGTTAGGCGTTGTATCTATAATTATGCCTAAGCGGTGTAATATCCATTTCGAAATCACTTCACTCATCGTAAATTAATTATTTAAACAAATTCGGCGTTTGTGTTTGATTACTTACAACACTGACACTGGTCAGTTGTACATTTCAGAATTACGTTATTTGACATGTTTACCCCAGTGTTGCCGACACTTAAGGAAATAAATTCCCAGCACCAAAACCAGAAATTCCCAAATTTCCCACATCCCAACACCTTACATTACTAGATACAAACATGGGCATACGGCTCTGTTTCCAAAATAATGCGCATGCGCGTTTATTGCTTTCTCTAACCATCCTTTATATTGGGGATAATCCAGCCAACATTGTTGGAAATTTTTTCCCTATTATGCGTAAGTTTGAGCTATTTCGAACCTTTTTTTTCTTTCCTTGAAGGCCATGTTTACCTTCATTTGAACTCGAGCCGGACTGGGACTACTGGGAGTTGGTTCATCCACGGTTAGCCGCAAACCTCGTAGTTTGTGGCGTAGTAAGCGGGCTAAGTATAACTTTCTATTGTCAAAATAAAAAGCAGGAAAAAAATAAAAAACTACAGATATCCAAATTCAAAATTGGAATTTGACTTCACTGGTTCCTCGTGCACTGGCGCAAAACTGACACAAACACTAGCACTGACATATTTCATTTGACATGTCAAATCTACATCATATTTAAAGGTGTCAAACGCCTAACACCGATAAGGAATGCTATCTCGCTTTACAAAGCGTCATTAGAGAAAGATAGCATACAAAATGATAGAAGCACAAGGCTAATGAGCCCAACGCCCAACCCGTACGCGGATCAATCCGAGCACTCCGAGCAATATACTAAACTCACGATGATCCGGTTCGTCGTTCGAGCCCGACACCAGTGTTGCCAGGTGATTGACGTCTTAAGGCGAAAAGGCTGTCATTTAAAACCCTCACCAACCGCCAACCCTTTGCACAATTCAGAGTTCAACATGATCCGATCAGCCCGATCAGAGAGGGCTGCTTGAGCCATGATTGGTTAAATTTTCTTAGTTTTTCAACTTTTCCCGTGCTCTTTTGATGTAAAGAGCTTACAAACGAATTTGGATAAATGGAAAAATTTATATCAAAACTTGGCGTGAATTGTTTCAGTGGAATTTCTGGTGAATTCGGAAATTGGCCCAAACAAAGGGCGCTTATTTTTAAGGAAGGGGTGAAAGTGAAAGTGAGAATCGCTGGCCAATGGAATTCGTCACTAGAATTTTTTGACCAATCAAGGTTGTCAAAATTCGAACTTTCACTTCTTCCTTAAAAATAAGCGTCCAGGAGAAATGAATTCTCACGCCTTTTTAGGCAACCAGCAATACAAGAATTTTCACTTTCACAGGTCTCTATAGAATAAGGCTCCAGAGCGCTTATTTTTAAGGAAGGAGTGGAAGTGAAAGAGAGAATACCCGGCCAATGGAATTCGTCAATAGAACTTTTTGACCAATCAAGATTGTCAAAATTCTCATTTTACTTTCACTCCTTCCTTAAAAATAAGCGTCTGTGGAAGGAAAAACAAGTTGAGTTCGGTAATTGCCTCCCGAGGGTTCGGTATATCAGTCTATCTCCCTCTAGCTTGTTAAGATTTTGGGAGATGGTCTGTTCCGGAGCGCTCAGATGGAATTACCGAACCTGGCTACAATATCTAATGTCAACTGTAAAATGAGAAGACAGTTGATACTATTGACAGTACTGACACTGACAGTGTAAGAGAACCTAACTACCCTAAGTACTCAAAACTGGAATATCTCCAAATTTTTAGTCATACTAATAAATAATAATTACCTATTATTTACTATGTAAAGCATAATAAACGCAGTAAAAATCATACGACCTTACATTAATCGAAATGCGCCGCATTTCGCCATTTCATGATTTGAATCCGCCACTTTTCAACGCCAACATTATTTTGAGCTCTTTTCATGTTCCTAACTCGCCACTTTGGCGCTAAAGAACCTGGCAACATTGCCCGACCCTACTCCGAGGGCAGAAATTCCCATTTTTGCTTAAAAAAGTAATTTTCTCCCCAACCTTCCCATTCACGTTTTATTTCGAAAAAATCCCCAGAATTTGGGAAATTTCCCAGGTATTGGTTTACCCCACAAGACAATATGGCGGAACAACTTATTTAAACGTCAGACGGAACTTAAAACTTGATGTTGATAATCATGTTTTATGTTTGATTTGAAATATATTTATTGTAAATTCGTAAGTAGTCGCTTTTAGACAGAAGGTACGAGGCAGAGTTTACTGTTTTGTAGCTAAAATTATGAAGAAAATCTTAAAACATCAAATCATATATATGCTCTTCATAATTAATAATGCAGCTGCGGTGTTGCCGTTTTTACTATGTTTTTATACTTTAATTTATTTATCTATGGTTATAAGTTATATAGGAGTAAAGATAATAAACGAATGTATATCGAAGTAAAGATAATGTTAATAAAATGCGAAAAAAACGATGTTTTAATGACGATATATCATCCCAAAAGAACAAACGACATTGAATTGTCGATTCTTGTTCACACTACACTGTTTGTTTGCCGCTCAAAAAAGTTTGTCAATATCAGCTGTTATGGAATGGTGTATAGAACTAATCTGGAGCCCCTCCTATTTTACAGTTTTCGCCCCCCTTCTTAGCAATAGGAACCTTTGAACTGATGACGATATCCGCCGGAAGTGATGTCTCGGTGACGTCATGACATCTTACGTCAAATTAATGCAAAAGAATTGTCACTGTCATTATTTTTATTATTTCTTATTTCCAATCCAATCGAAAATCGTACTTATATCCATTTTCTAGCTAGAACGCTAGAGGGCTCGTAGCCCTTAGCTCCAAGGTTTTCTAAAACTTAACTTCTAACCTAACAAAAACCAAAAACAATCGACGATTGGTCAATTAGATGAATGGCAGACATTTTGTCATTGAGTTAAATTATGAGGTAGGAAATAATGGAGAGGCTAGTTTTGTTACTGTTGTCGCCATTTTTTAGCAATGTAATGACACAGAAACATGGCGGACTTCCGGGCAAGAACCAGAATCAATTTTAAAAAAGTTAACATTAATTGTTTGTTCTCTTCATTAACTCATTATTGAGTTAAATGTGATAAAATATCAATATAACAGCGTTTTCGGGAGACCAGTCTAAAGCGCTCTGAGAGTATTGCCATCCTTAAATTCTTATTGAGGAAAGAAAGGAGGAGAATACTCACAGAGCGCTCTAGAACGACCACCCGAAAACGCTATAAGACAAACTGTATTATGGAAGTGCAGATAGCGGGTGTAGGACAAATAAGAAGCTGCTTCACAGATGCGAATACGTTTCGATCTCCATTTAGATCTTCTTCAGGGCTTTCTGTTCAGCAAGGCGCCCAGCTTAGTCTCGAGATTTGTCCATGTCTTAAGTACTCGCAGAGTTCGTTCACCGTATGCCTGTAGGATGTGTCGTAGTAGCTTGTAGTGTGAAGTAGCTTTTTATTTGTCCTACACCCGCTATCTACACTTCCATTGTACTAGAAAGGACACAAGGTAAACATATAACAAACTGTATTGATTTTTGGACAGATTTAATTTCTTAACAATGTGAAGCGAATATATGCTTGGTGTTTCTTTTATGCGATCCCACATTGCTATCTCCAAAACGGTAAGAGGTTGTTTAAATTAGGAAGAGTTGCCTGTTGTTGAGCTATCTTAAAGTTTTCAAAAGTTCAGTCTCCTGTAATTCATGAACAATTTGTGAAAATTTTAAATTAGAAAGTGTAATCACTTTTTATCTCTACAAAATGGCGTATCACATGTCACTCAATAAAAGGCCTTTTGTTGAGTTCAAACCAAAAAGCAGGCAGAGAAAACAGTAGTTACAATAAAAAAAAAATGTTTTCATTCTATTGAATACAGTTGTTGCCTTCTCGATTCTGCACCTTTCTTCTACGGATTGATCCCAGTTTGCATTCACCACTGATCCCAAGTAAGTGTATCTCTCGACTCGTTCTATATTTTCTTGATTTAAAGTCAAAACCATAAGAGGCTGATGATCATATGTTTTGTCTTGGAGGTGTTCAGGCTAAGTCCATATTCCTCTCTCGTATTGATTTTCTCCAGAAGAGTTTGAAGATCCTCCAGGCTACTTGCGAGGATAACAGTATCATCTGCGTATCTGTTGTTGTTTTTGTTTTCGCCTTTATTTTTATCCCTTCAGGAGAATCCTCCAGTGCCTCCTGAAATATCTTTTCAGAGTAGATATTAAACAAGGTCGGCGAGAGAACGCACCCTTGGTGAATGCCTTTTTGGATCTTCACCTCCTCTGTTTTGTTGTCGGCTATGTTCACGTAAGCCGACTGGTTGCAATATAAATTCACTATAATTCGTATATCTTTGCTGCCTAGGCCTCTCTCCCTGAAACCACCAACTTTGTGTGTTTTACTCTGTCAAAAGCCCTTGAATAATCTATAAGGCATGCGTACACATCTCGGTTCATGTCCCTACAGTGTTGTACTAGGGCTTGTAATGAAAAGATTGCTTCTCTAGTTCCAGGGCATTTCTAAATCCAAATTAAGATTCGCTGGTGTATAAGTCATATTTTCTATATATTCTGCTGTGGATGATCTTGGTGAACACTTTGACGAAGTGACTGATGAGACTAATAAGTCTCTAGTGTAAAAGGTACAGCAAGATACCTACTGCGAAGGTAACTAGATGATAAAAATAAGTGTATGGGTAATAGATATAAATATTTTTAAACTTTTACAAGAGTAAAGAAAAACTCGACAATAGAATAAGTGAAAAATTAGTTTTTAAACAAGCAATAAAGGAAAATTCAAACTCAGGTTGTGTGTAAGACAAAAAGAATAAATTCATGGAGGAAACGAAATGAAAAAATATGTTAAAGTAATAAATACTAGGTCTAAATAAATTGTTTGTTAGAAAAAAAATTATAAAAAAAACGACTCAATAAATATCACATATTAAGGAAAATTAAAAAAAAAAGGAGAATAGTCTAGGGTGAATATAGATAAGAAAGGAAACAAAAAATTAGTTAATAATATTGAAGAAAGAAGTTTGAAAACAGTTATCAAAATATAAATTAAAGCTAAAAAATTGGTAGGAAGTAATAAACTCTAGGTTTAATTAAAAAATATATAAACTAGGTTACAAAGAACATACTTAAAAAGAAGATCTTGGAATGACCAGAAACACACAATTGGAAAATAAGTGAAACTCTATCATACCATAAAAGTGCAGGCAAAAGTATGTCGCGGATATAAAAGAAAATAAAAAAATGGAAGGTTGGTGTATTAAAAGAAACATAAAGCAGAGACAAAAGATTAAAAAGGAAAAGAATTTTGTGTCAATAGTTACCTAAAATTGGTAATTGAAATAATCAAACACAAGAAAACATAGAAATCAAATGAAAACTCATATTAGGAAAGTCAATGAGAAAGTAATATAAAAAACACCTTCCAACAAGCAATAGAAAAATTATAGTAATATAACAAACTCAGCTGCTTAATTTCAAATGGAATTTTAGTCATTACTCATTTCCCTGCTTTAAAGAAATATGTCAAATATACATAAAGCAAAGTAACAAACATATTTTAAAGTGAACTACATAATAGTGCCTAAAAATGACCTCAAAACATCAATGAAAAATAAATATTACATTTTAAGACCTCACATAGCACAAATATATGCCAGGCATCTACTTTTATCACTGGGTATATTCGAATAAATATGCCTCGCATATTCCAGGAAATGAAAATATATGCCAGGCATATGCTTAGCATTATACTTGCAATAGCATTATACATACTGCTGACTTCATGTGCCAGGCATATGCCTATATGCACCTAAATATAACATTTAATAAGATTTTCGGAACATGCCTGGCATGTGCTTTAAAGGAATAAATGCATAGGCTCTGGCAGCAAATTAGAACATTCAATATGACTTATGGCATATAATACTTTGGCGGCTCTGTACATGAGTGTCCCATTAGTGTGGTAAAGTCGTATAGCTTTTATTTGCTAATATAGATGGAAAAGAACTTGTGTGGGTTATTTATAAATGGTCACAAGGTGTACCTTTTTTAAAATTATTTTGAAATATACAGTATACAAGGTGCCCCAAAAAAATTTGTCAAACCTGACAAAAAATGTTTTAATGGAACACCTACGGTGATGAGGTGGTGTTGATGAAAATGTAAGAAAAACCAAAACGTGAGTGGTGGCCAGAGATGGGAGCGTAGATAATTAACTAGTAAACAAATATTTTTCTACGCGTAGATAATTATTTTTTTACAGGTGCGTTTGTAGAAGGTGGCGTAGAGAAAGTAAAAAATAGAAATTTTTTTTTAATGGATAAAATTACTTTTTAGATTATTTGCTTTACAATTACCATACATTTCTTCTAAACTGAATTCTCAACCAATCATTTCTCTCACCAGTCCCAACAGTAGCGTTGTTCTTGTTCCTCTGGAAGTCTCTGGAACCTATTTAGACTGACAATGTATTTATTTGCCTATCGCTGTCGCATACCAGGTGCAGGGGGCTAGAGCTAGCAAAATTACTTTATTTAAATTTTATAAACCACAGTCTGTTAATTGAAATCTAGACTTTTTAGCACTTTGAACTGGCTGCACTAGTGCGCACCGAGTATATTTCCGTGTTTATATTTGGTTGAATTGGCAAAGGAGAGAAATACACTCAGTGTCATTTGTCACTCATTGACACTCAATTCTTACGACAAATGCCAAAACTGACATTCCGAATTGTCATTACTGTCATTCTTAATTATCTACATTTATTTACATTATTTACGAGTAAAAATATTTATTTACGTAGATAAATGTAAATAAATCCTAATTGGCTTATTTACCCATCCCTGGTGGTGGCATTTGGGTTTGGAATTACAATGGCCGACTGCGAGAGAGCAATGACCGCATGCGTAGCCTGTCAACAATGTCAACGTCTTACGTCAACGACTATCAATTTTGAGTGCTATTTACGTTCACAAACACATTTTTTCTTTTCGACGAATTTGCCTTTACAAGAATCCAGGATTATAATAAAGGAATAATCTGAGTAGCTTCTTGCTTATAAAATAAAACAAAAACGTTCAACAATCTGAATATGTCAGGTATACACCTGACATATCCTAAAGGGAATATACCAAACTCCAAAAATGATAAAATGCCAGGCATGTGCCAGGCGGATTTTAAAAGTCATGTGCCTTTTGGTATATGCCTGGAATATATGTGAAATGTTATTGTGGAACGTGAATGCTCTACGCTGAGGGTGAAGGAGTTTACATTGGGCAGACCCTCTTCTCAAAGAACGTTATCGTGAATAGAGAGTTAAAAGCAAAACTGGATATTGGATAAAAAATAGCATTAAAAACTCAAGCAAATTTGAAAATATAATAACAGATGAAACAACAGATGAAAGAAGTCGAATCATTATAGGCAGTTTTTGTAAGAGAAAAGACCTGAATATACAAGTAGATGCTTTGAGAACTTGCACCCACTTTGATTGAAAAAAAGTAATTTCGGAAAGGCCAACAGACAAGTACAGGAAAAACGATCAAGAAAAATTAAGCTGTGTGAACAAAAAAGTATATGACTGATGATATAAAACGTTGGAAGAAAAAATAATTAACCCATTAACGACCAGGAGCAAAATTTGGGTTAAAGAAATTAAAACAATCACAAAAGTGAAATTTTAGTGTATTAAAATTTGAAGAAAATCTTTTAAACACAATATTAAAAATGATAAAGTAATTGATGTAAACAAATGCATAACAATTTGAAAATAAATATATATACAAAGAATAGGAAATAGAAAAAAACAAATGTAAAAAATTAAGGCAAAACTTGTATAACAACCGGTAGCTCTAGTGAGCAATAAGCTGGTGAAGTGCAAGTAACAATAATTATAACAAAATTTTAAAAAAGTTGTGAAAAATGTTTAGATAAAGAAAGAAATAATAAAATAAAATTACATTCAGCTTTGGTGAAAACATTGTTTTTTGGACATAAATAATTAAAGAAGAAAAAATCAACTTAAACAGACTAAAGGGTACTCACGACAATTCAGCTTCGGTGAAAACACTGTTTTCTAGTCATAAATAATTAAATTTTCTTGGCTAATTATACAAAAAATTAGATTTAGAGCAAAAAGCTTAATACGAAAGTTGAAGGATACTGTTTACCGCACAATTTAAATTGCAGATAAATATACAGGGTGGCGTAAAAAAGCGAAGCAGACATATTTTACAAATTTTTGACGGAAATCACTTTTTGCGTTTTGTGTTTGATTCCAAAAATTTTTTGTTTTGAACGAAGAGAGAGAAGAACATTTCTTTTCTTTTTAAAGAGGCATTAAAACTTCGACATTTTCCAACTTTGAGAGTCTATCAAATCAAATCTTTTAAACAAAGATTTTCTAAAAATACATCTTTTTTTAACAAAATTTTAAATTATTATATTTAGAAATAAAAATTGCATTCTCGTGTAGGTAATTGTATTTAAATATTTATTATTTGTCCAACTCCAAAAATTGTAGGTACCGTTTTTTAAAAGTTACCCTTCTTTTTTATTAAACTTTTAGCATTTTGCTAATATTTCTTTGTTTGTGCGTCAATTTTGCAACAATCGTATTCATAAAATACCGATTTCTGACTGATCAAAAACCAACACGTAACATTTCCGCCTATTTCTGGTCCAATCAGAATACGATATTTAGGTAATAATACGGAATTTACTGATGTAGACGTATATAAATCATACCATGACATATCTCACACAGGTTATTTGCGTTTTTGTAATACGTACTCCAGCAGGCAGTACATCAGAGTTGACTAACCAAGGTTGCTTAGGTGATAAATATTTAAAATTCACGTTGTTGCCATATTTTCGTCGAACCAATCTCTGCTCACAAAGCTCACACACCCCCAATAACAGAAACACTCGAGTAAGAATTGAAAATATTGCATCATTTTACCAACAATTCAACTAAACTGCGCAATAAATATTTATGCGATCATACTTATGTTTGTTTACTATAAACCACATACTACGCATCACCTTATACAATTGGTTTACAAGCAAAACAGTTGTTCGAACGTGGGAACGTAAACAACTATGATAACAAACAACTTTTGAATGAGTCTGACTGATATGAAATGTGTTTTTTTTCCCGGAAAATTGGCATCGTTGCCAAAAATTACGCGCATTTCACCGATTTAAAAAATAACACCGCGAAAAACGTGCGGTTAGTATTGTGTTTTGACCGTCGTTGATAAGCTGGTTGTTGCTTATAAAATTGTGTTCACAAATCCAGCAGGCAGTCACTAAAGTCACAGAAAAAAACATGTCGGCTTCACCAATGGCTAATAAAAATGTGGGTACACAAGCCATCCCTATTAAGAGGGTGGTGGTCCACGACGCTTCTGATCTGCCCAGCCACTATTCTGAGACACCTGGAGGCACTATGTTCTCAACAACACCCGGAGGTAAGATAAGGATGAAAAAGTTTAGAGTGTATGTTTTTTTAAATAGAAATGGCTTAAATTTTGCTTAATCGATTTAGTTACCTTGGCCTACATTTTGGTGCAAAATCTACAAAAACTAAAATTAAACAGTTTTTTGAAATATCTCGTTTTGATTTTTTTCTGTGTATATTTATATTTGTTTTTTTGGTAAAATATAAACAAAATTATTATTCATTTATTCAGTACTTATAATGTTGTTTCTCGAATTCGAATTAAGGAATCTAAGAAATTCACTGGAAATAAAAGTTGTATTTTAAGTTCACCATCAATGAATCAGTATTTGGGACCATTTAAAATATTTTAAATTAAACAAAATTATTAAGGGTTATTTTTATGCGAAAAACTGACAAGTTGTCTCATAAGCACGCTCTTTTGAAATTGTTATATCAATTGTCAGACATGAAAATATCTTTAAAGTTGTTAAAGTGATTTTTAAATATTAACAAAACAATATTTTTACACATTTTTTCTACTTACCCTCTACCTAGAAAACTAAGCATAAATGTTTGTTTTGAAGTGTCCTACCGCATCCCTAAAAGTTGTAGTTCGTCCTGTATAATACATAGTATAATGTACGGGTATTGTTACTTAAAACTCAAGCTAATTTGAAGAACCAAAGAAAGAATGATAAACGTTGATTTCATGTTGAGGTTGTGCCCTACTGTTTTCGTATAAACACGGAAAATGTCGATTATTTGGCAACATTGTTAGATGGCCCGCCAAGGAAATATGTCAAAGTCACGTGTCCAGAGGCACTTTCCATCTTGTCGTGGGAGTAGCTCGAAACAGTTCTGAAGCGTGAAGTTAATTTTTATAACTTTCCAACACCGACTTCACGATACGGGAGCGTGATACTCTTTAATAGAGTATGAGAAGCAGCCTGGAAGTTCCAACTGGTTTGGGAAATATTCACAAAAAATCGAAATTTTGAACAAAACGTTTTTATTCTTTCTAGTCTTTTTTTTTATGTATGGCGATGCCAGCTCGACACGATAAGATACCCAGCTATTCGGGTTTCTAGTCTTAATCTAAAGATAAATAAAAATATTTAACACTTCCTCATAGCAACTTTTTGCTCTCTTCAACGTGGTATTTTCAAATAAAAAATCGGACGTTTTGTTTTCATGCAACCATCATCAACTTAATGTTTTCTAAATACGGTTTTAGATTTTTTATACCGAATTCTAGATCTCCTTGCAATTTTATATTCGGTGATAGGCGACAATTAATAATGCTATTAGTTTTTAGATTAGACTTTGCTGATATTGTGAAGTGATTATTAAATTTGTTAATTAAGTCGGGTCATGTTTTTTTTGGCCCCCGCACTCTACAGACTTTTTCATCGGGAGATAATTTAGTCGAATTGGGTTGAATCTTTCCACACTTCGATTAGATTAAACTGTTTGATTGGTGGTAGGTCCCGTTTAACATTCTGCGTACCTAGAAACAATCAAACAGTTTACTCTTTATAGTGTTCAAAGATTCAACCCAATCCTACTAAACTATAGGCCAATGAAAAAATCTATAGTCTGCGAGGCCAAAAAGATCGTGACCCGACTTTTATCATCAAATTTTAACAATCATATCACAAAATCCGCAAAATCTGATCTAAATATTAATAGAATGATTAATTGTCGCATCACTGAAAGCAGAACTGCAAGAATATTTAAACTCCGATATAAAAAATTCAGAGCCTTATTTAAAAACAAAAAGTTGAGGAAGGTTGCATGAAAACGAAACGCCGGATTTTTAACTTGAAAACACCACAAGAGTGCAAAAAATGGCTATAAAAAAGGGTCGATTTTTTTTCTCTTTCAATTAGGAGCACAAAAAATTAAAACAAAAATCAAAATTTTGGTTTGTTGCAAATATTTCCGAAGCTGGTTGAAAGGAATTTTCAAAATTTGAAAACGTCATTTTTACAGACTTCTAATTGCGCAATGCCACAATTTAACCTTCGTCGTATCTCTTTGAATAACCAAGGTATATATGTTAAACTAGAAAAACCATCACACTGTATTCTATCAATGTTTGGTTAATACAAATATTTTCTAATAGATAGCAAGTATCCTGAAATTTGCTGATCTTGGCGGCCGATGACGTATAAATTCTGTCGTTTACCATAACTAGAAGCAAAAATATTGTTACGGGATACGGGTTCCAATAATTTATCGTCAATTAACTACACACTTTTAACTATTACAACACGATTAAAACACAATTATTCTATACTAACAATTTGCACTGTTCGCTTGTCCGCTTATTTACTACACTGCACTATCTATTCGATCCCATCTTGCTCGGCTCGCTGGTTTATATACCCGGCCTGAACACACTCTCGTACTTTCGAGAATAGAGGCGACTGTTCCCGGTTCTCGTTTAGTCTAGATGGGTTCCCGGGGTCGCGGTCGGCGCTCGGCGTTGCCGCTTCGGCTCGAATCCCTGTGGACTCACGGTAGGGCGTACCAATATTTAGAATCCATTATTAAAAAAAAAAATGCAGTATTTAGAAAAACCAAATTGATGATGGTTGCATGAAAAAGATAGGTCGGATTTTTAACTTGAAAATACCACAAAAGAGCAAAAATGGCCATAAAGGAGTGTCAATTATTTTTTACCTCTTTAAATTGCTACTACAAAAAATAAAAACTTTTTTCCAAATTTTGGTTTATTGCAAATATTTCCAAAACCACTTTTCAAAACTTGAAAACGTCATTTTTATAGACTTCTAATTGCGCAATGCCCTAATTTAACCTTCTTCGTATCTCTGCAAATAACCGAGATATCTATGGTTAAAGTAGCAAGGTGGATTAGCAGGTTTGGGGACAAAATAACAACTTAAATCAATGTTCAAATCGTCGACGTTTCGACCGTATATTGCGGTCTCTATCAAGGCTCTTAATAAAGTGACGAAGTTATATCTCGGAATTCCGAGTTTAAAGTTGGAATTTAGTTAAATTCCGGATTCAAAGTCAGAATTTAGTTAAAGTCCGAGTTTAAAGTTGGACTTTAGTTAAATTCCTTGTTCAAAGTCGGAATATGGTTAAATTCCGAGTTCAAAGTCGGAATGGGAATTTAACTAAATTCCCACTTTATACTCAGTATTTAACTAAATTACAACATTAAACTCGGAATTTAACCCAATTCTGACTTTGAATTCGGATTTTAATTAAATTCCGACTTTGAACTCGGAATTTTCCGACTTTGAACTCGGAATTTAACGAAATTCCGACTTTGAGCTCGGACTTGGAATTTAACTAAATTTCGATTTTGAACTCGGAATTTAAAAATACCGACGTTGAACTGGAAATTTAATTAAACTCCCACTTTAAACTCGGAATTTAACAACATTACAACTTTAAACTCGCAATTTAACTAAATTCCGACTTTGAATTAGGAATTTAACTAAATTCTGACTTTGAACTCGGAATTTAACTAAATTCCGACTTTAAATTCAGAATTCAACCAAATTCCAACTTTAAACTTCAATTCAGAATTCAAGTCGGAATTTTTTAATTCCGAGTTCAAAGTGGGAATTTAATTAAATTACGAGTTTTAGGTTTGAATTTAGTAGTGAACTAGGAATTTAACTTAGTTTCCACTTTAAACTCGGAATTTAATTAAATTCCGACTTAGAATGCTGAATTGAAGTTTAAGGTTGGAATGTAGTTGAATTCTGAATTCAAAGTCGGAATTTAGTTAAATTCCAAGTTTAAAGTTCGATGTTAGTTAAATTCAGAGTTCAAAGTAGGAATTTATTTAAATTCCGAATTCAAAATCGGAATTTAGTTAAATTCCGAGTTTAAAGTTGTAATTTAGTTAAATTCCGAATTTAAAGAGAGAATTTAGTTAAACTCCGAGTTCAAATTCGAAATTTGGTTAAATTCCGAGTTCACTACTAAATTCCAACCTAAAACTCGGAATTTAACTAAATCTTAACTTTAAACTCGGAATTTTACTAAATTCCAACTTTAATCTCCGAATTTAACAAAATTCCGACTTTGAACTCGGAATTTAAAAATATTGTTGTAATAAAACTGATCTCGTTGCACTGGCCGATTTCAGAACTCATATCTGAACTACTCTGAACACATTCTCTGTGTCAATGTCGTAACTGTCACTTACGTCAGTATTTTTGGCTGTCAGACTGTCAACCTGTAAGTTTCTTTTACCCTAAAAATAATATATATTCTAATCTCAGGATTATTTTTAAGATAGTTGACTCTTCACGTCGTTTTGTTGTAATGTTAAATGGTGAAATAAATTTTCTAATAGATAGCAAGTATCCTGAAATTTGCTGATCTTGGTGGCCGATGACGTATAAATTCTGTCGTTTACCATAACTAGAAGCCAAAATATTGTTACGGGATACGGGTTCCAATAATTTATCGTCAATTAACTACACACTTTTAACTATTACAACACGATTAAAACACAATTATTCTATACTAACAATTTGCACTGTTCGCTTGTCCGCTTATTTACTACACTGCACTATCTATTCGATCCCATCTTGCTCGGCTCGCTGGTTTATATACCCGGCCTGAACACACTCTCGTACTTTCGAGAATAGAGGCGACTGTTCCCGGTTCTCGTTTAGTCTAGATGGGTTCCCGGGGTCGCGGTCGGCGCTCGGCGTTGCCGCTTCGGCTCGAATCCCTGTGGACTCACGGTAGGGCGTACCAATATTTAGAATCCATTATTAAAAAAAAAAATGCAGTATTTAGAAAAACCAAATTGATGATGGTTGCATGAAAAAGATAGGTCGGATTTTTAACTTGAAAATACCACAAAAGAGCAAAAATGGCCATAAAGGAGTGTCAATTATTTTTTACCTCTTTAAATTGCTACTACAAAAAATAAAAACTTTTTTCCAAATTTTGGTTTATTGCAAATATTTCCAAAACCACTTTTCAAAACTTGAAAACGTCATTTTTATAGACTTCTAATTGCGCAATGCCCTAATTTAACCTTCTTCGTATCTCTGCAAATAACCGAGATATCTATGGTTAAAGTAGCAAGGTGGATTAGCAGGTTTGGGGACAAAATAACAACTTAAATCAATGTTCAAATCGTCGACGTTTCGACCGTATATTGCGGTCTCTATCAAGGCTCTTAATAAAGTGACGAAGTTATATCTCGGAATTCCGAGTTTAAAGTTGGAATTTAGTTAAATTCCGGATTCAAAGTCAGAATTTAGTTAAAGTCCGAGTTTAAAGTTGGACTTTAGTTAAATTCCTTGTTCAAAGTCGGAATATGGTTAAATTCCGAGTTCAAAGTCGGAATGGGAATTTAACTAAATTCCCACTTTATACTCAGTATTTAACTAAATTACAACATTAAACTCGGAATTTAACCCAATTCTGACTTTGAATTCGGATTTTAATTAAATTCCGACTTTGAACTCGGAATTTTCCGACTTTGAACTCGGAATTTAACGAAATTCCGACTTTGAGCTCGGACTTGGAATTTAACTAAATTTCGATTTTGAACTCGGAATTTAAAAATACCGACGTTGAACTGGAAATTTAATTAAACTCCCACTTTAAACTCGGAATTTAACAACATTACAACTTTAAACTCGCAATTTAACTAAATTCCGACTTTGAATTAGGAATTTAACTAAATTCTGACTTTGAACTCGGAATTTAACTAAATTCCGACTTTAAATTCAGAATTCAACCAAATTCCAACTTTAAACTTCAATTCAGAATTCAAGTCGGAATTTTTTAATTCCGAGTTCAAAGTGGGAATTTAATTAAATTACGAGTTTTAGGTTTGAATTTAGTAGTGAACTAGGAATTTAACTTAGTTTCCACTTTAAACTCGGAATTTAATTAAATTCCGACTTAGAATGCTGAATTGAAGTTTAAGGTTGGAATGTAGTTGAATTCTGAATTCAAAGTCGGAATTTAGTTAAATTCCAAGTTTAAAGTTCGATGTTAGTTAAATTCAGAGTTCAAAGTAGGAATTTATTTAAATTCCGAATTCAAAATCGGAATTTAGTTAAATTCCGAGTTTAAAGTTGTAATTTAGTTAAATTCCGAATTTAAAGAGAGAATTTAGTTAAACTCCGAGTTCAAATTCGAAATTTGGTTAAATTCCGAGTTCACTACTAAATTCCAACCTAAAACTCGGAATTTAACTAAATCTTAACTTTAAACTCGGAATTTTACTAAATTCCAACTTTAATCTCCGAATTTAACAAAATTCCGACTTTGAACTCGGAATTTAAAAATATTGTTGTAATAAAACTGATCTCGTTGCACTGGCCGATTTCAGAACTCATATCTGAACTACTCTGAACACATTCTCTGTGTCAATGTCGTAACTGTCACTTACGTCAGTATTTTTGGCTGTCAGACTGTCAACCTGTAAGTTTCTTTTACCCTAAAAATAATATATATTCTAATCTCAGGATTATTTTTAAGATAGTTGACTCTTCACGTCGTTTTGTTGTAATGTTAAATGGTGAAATAAATTTTCTAATAGATAGCAAGTATCCTGAAATTTGCTGATCTTGGTGGCCGATGACGTATAAATTCTGTCGTTTACCATAACTAGAAGCCAAAATATTGTTACGGGATACGGGTTCCAATAATTTATCGTCAATTAACTACACACTTTTAACTATTACAACACGATTAAAACACAATTATTCTATACTAACAATTTGCACTGTTCGCTTGTCCGCTTATTTACTACACTGCACTATCTATTCGATCCCATCTTGCTCGGCTCGCTGGTTTATATACCCGGCCTGAACACACTCTCGTACTTTCGAGAATAGAGGCGACTGTTCCCGGTTCTCGTTTAGTCTAGATGGGGTCGCGGTCGGCGCTCGGCGTTGCCGCTTCGGCTCGAATCTCTGTGGACCCACGGTAGGGCCTAACAATATTTAGAATCCATTATAAAAAAAAAAATTCAGGACAGTATTTAGAAAAACCAAATTGATGATGGTTGCATGAAAAAGATAGGTCGGATTTTTAACTTGAAAATACCACAAAAGAGCAAAAATGGCCATAAAGGAGTGTCAATTATTTTTTACCTCTTTAAATTGCTACTACAAAAAATAAAAAAGTTTTTTCCAAATTTTGGTTTATTGCAAATATTTCCAAAACCAGTTTTCAAAATTTGGAAACGTCATTTTTATAGACTTCTAATTGCGCAATGCCCTAATTTAACCTTCTTCGTATCTCTGCAAATAACCGAGAAATCTATGGTTAAAGTAGCAAGGTGGATTAGCAGGTTTGGGGACAAAATAACAACTTAAATCAATGTTCAAATCGTCGACGTTTCGACCGTATATTGCGGTCTCTATCAAGGCTCTTAATAAAGTGACGAAGTTATATCTCGGAATTCCGAGTTTAAAGTTGGAATTTAGTTAAATTCCGGATTCAAAGTCAGAATTTAGTTAAAGTCCGAGTTTAAAGTTGGACTTTAGTTAAATTCCTTGTTCAAAGTCGGAATATGGTTAAATTCCGAGTTCAAAGTCGGAATGGGAATTTAACTAAATTCCCACTTTATACTCAGTATTTAACTAAATTACAACATTAAACTCGGAATTTAACCCAATTCTGACTTTGAATTCGGATTTTAATTAAATTCCGACTTTGAACTCGGAATTTTCCGACTTTGAACTCGGAATTTAACGAAATTCCGACTTTGAGCTCGGACTTGGAATTTAACTAAATTTCGATTTTGAACTCGGAATTTAAAAATACCGACGTTGAACTGGAAATTTAATTAAACTCCCACTTTAAACTCGGAATTTAACAACATTACAACTTTAAACTCGCAATTTAACTAAATTCCGACTTTGAATTAGGAATTTAACTAAATTCTGACTTTGAACTCGGAATTTAACTAAATTCCGACTTTAAATTCAGAATTCAACCAAATTCCAACTTTAAACTTCAATTCAGAATTCAAGTCGGAATTTTTTAATTCCGAGTTCAAAGTGGGAATTTAATTAAATTACGAGTTTTAGGTTTGAATTTAGTAGTGAACTAGGAATTTAACTTAGTTTCCACTTTAAACTCGGAATTTAATTAAATTCCGACTTAGAATGCTGAATTGAAGTTTAAGGTTGGAATGTAGTTGAATTCTGAATTCAAAGTCGGAATTTAGTTAAATTCCAAGTTTAAAGTTCGATGTTAGTTAAATTCAGAGTTCAAAGTAGGAATTTATTTAAATTCCGAATTCAAAATCGGAATTTAGTTAAATTCCGAGTTTAAAGTTGTAATTTAGTTAAATTCCGAATTTAAAGAGAGAATTTAGTTAAACTCCGAGTTCAAATTCGAAATTTGGTTAAATTCCGAGTTCACTACTAAATTCCAACCTAAAACTCGGAATTTAACTAAATCTTAACTTTAAACTCGGAATTTTACTAAATTCCAACTTTAATCTCCGAATTTAACAAAATTCCGACTTTGAACTCGGAATTTAAAAATATTGTTGTAATAAAACTGATCTCGTTGCACTGGCCGATTTCAGAACTCATATCTGAACTACTCTGAACACATTCTCTGTGTCAATGTCGTAACTGTCACTTACGTCAGTATTTTTGGCTGTCAGACTGTCAACCTGTAAGTTTCTTTTACCCTAAAAATAATATATATTCTAATCTCAGGATTATTTTTAAGATAGTTGACTCTTCACGTCGTTTTGTTGTAATGTTAAATGGTGAAATAAATTTTCTAATAGATAGCAAGTATCCTGAAATTTGCTGATCTTGGTGGCCGATGACGTATAAATTCTGTCGTTTACCATAACTAGAAGCCAAAATATTGTTACGGGATACGGGTTCCAATAATTTATCGTCAATTAACTACACACTTTTAACTATTACAACACGATTAAAACACAATTATTCTATACTAACAATTTGCACTGTTCGCTTGTCCGCTTATTTACTACACTGCACTATCTATTCGATCCCATCTTGCTCGGCTCGCTGGTTTATATACCCGGCCTGAACACACTCTCGTACTTTCGAGAATAGAGGCGACTGTTCCCGGTTCTCGTTTAGTCTAGATGGGGTCGCGGTCGGCGCTCGGCGTTGCCGCTTCGGCTCGAATCTCTGTGGACCCACGGTAGGGCCTAACAATATTTAGAATCCATTATAAAAAAAAAAATTCAGGACAGTATTTAGAAAAACCAAATTGATGATGGTTGCATGAAAAAGTTAGGTCGGATTTTTAACTTGAAAATACCACAAAAGAGCAAAAATGGCCATAAAGGAGTGTCAATTATTTTTTACCTCTTTAAATTGCTACTACAAAAAATAAAAAAGTTTTTTCCAAATTTTGGTTTATTGCAAATATTTCCAAAACCAGTTTTCAAAATTTGGAAACGTCATTTTTATAGACTTCTAATTGCGCAATGCCCTAATTTAACCTTCTTCGTATCTCTGCAAATAACCGAGAAATCTATGGTTAAAGTAGCAAGGTGGATTAGCAGGTTTGGGGACAAAATAACAACTTAAATCAATGTTCAAATCGTCGACGTTTCGACCGTATATTGCGGTCTCTATCAAGGCTCTTAATAAAGTGACGAAGTTATATCTCGGAATTCCGAGTTTAAAGTTGGAATTTAGTTAAATTCCGGATTCAAAGTCAGAATTTAGTTAAAGTCCGAGTTTAAAGTTGGACTTTAGTTAAATTCCTTATTCAAAGTCGGAATATGGTTAAATTCCGAGTTCAAAGTCGGAATGGGAATTTAACTAAATTCCCACTTTATACTCGGTATTTAACTAAATTACAACATTAAACTCGGAATTTAACCCAATTCTGACTTTGAATTCGGATTTTAATTAAATTCCGACTTTGAACTCGGAATTTTCCGACTTTGAACTCGGAATTTAACGAAATTCCGACTTTGAGCTCGGACTTGGAATTTAACTAAATTTCGATTTTGAACTCGGAATTTAAAAATACCGACGTTGAACTGGAAATTTAATTAAACTCCCACTTTAAACTCGGAATTTAACAACATTACAACTTTAAACTCGCAATTTAACTAAATTCCGACTTTGAATTAGGAATTTAACTAAATTGTGACTTTGAACTCGGAATTTAACTAAATTCCGACTTTAAATTCAGAATTCAACCAAATTCCAACTTTAAACTTCAATTCAGAATTCAAGTCGGAATTTTTAAATTCGGAGTTCAAAGTGGGAATTTAATTAAATTACGAGTTTTAGGTTTGAATTTAGTAGTGAACTAGGAATTTAACTTAGTTCCCACTTTAAACTCGGAATTTAACTAAATTCCGACTTAGAATGCTGAATTGAAGTTTAAGGTTGGAATTTAGTTGAATTCTAAATTCAAAGTCGGAATTTAGTTAAATTCCAAGTTTAAAGTTCGATGTTAGTTAAATTCAGAGTTCAAAGTAGGAATTTATTTAAATTCCGAATTCAAAATCGGAATTTAGTTAAATTCCGAGTTTAAAGATGTAATTTAGTTAAATTCCAAATTTAAAGTGAGAATTTAGTTAAACTCCGAGTTCAAATTCGATATTTGGTTAAATTCCGAGTTCACTGCTAAATTCCAACCTAAAACTCGGAATTTAACTAAATCTTAACTTTAAACTCGGAATTTTACTAAATTCCAACTTTAAGCTCCGAATTTAACAAAATTCCGACTTTAAACTCGGAATTTAAAAATATTGTTGTAATAAAACTGATCTCGTTGCACTGGCCGATTTCAGAACTCATATCTGAACTACTCTGAACACATTCTCTGTGTCAATGTCGTAACTGTCACTTACGTCAGTATTTTTGGCTGTCAGACTGTCAACCTGTAAGTTTCTTTTACCCTAAAAATAATATATATTCTAATCTCAGGTTTATTTTTAAGATAGTTGACTCTTCACGTCGTTTTGTTGTAACGTTAAATGGTGAAATAAATTTTCTAATAGATAGCAAGTATCCTGAAATTTGCTGATCTTGGCGGCCGATGACGTATAAATTCTGTCGTTTACCATAACTAGAAGCCAAAATATTGTTACGGGATACGGGTTCCAAAATATTTATCGTCAATTAACTGTACACTTTTATTTACTTTTAACTATTACAACACGAGTAAAACACAATTACTCTCTACTAACAATTCGCACTGTTCCATTGTCCGCTTATTTCCCTTATTTACTACACTGCACTATCTATTCGATTCCATCTCGCGCGGCTCGCTGGTTTATATACCCGGCCTGAACACACTCTCGCACTTTCGAGAATAGAGGCGACTGTTCCCGGTTCTCGTTTAGTCTAGATGGGTTCCCGGGGTCGCGGTCGGCGCTCGGCGTTGCCGCTTCGGGTCGAATCCCTGTGGACCCACGGTAGGGCGTACCAATATTTAGAATCCATTATAAAAAAAAATGCAGTATTTAGAAAAACCAAATTGATGATGGTTGCATGAAAAAGATAGGTCGGATTTTTAACTTGAAATAAAGGCGTGTCAATTATTTTTTACCTCTTTAAATTGCTACTACAAAAAATATAAAAGTTTTTTTCAAAATTTTGGTTTATTGCAAATATTTCCAAAACCAGTTTTCAAAATTTGAAAACGTCATTTTTATAGACTTCTAATTGCGCAATGCCCTAATTTAACCTTCTTCGTATCTCTGCAAATAACCGAGATATCTATGGTTAAAGTAGCAAGGTGGATTAGCAGGTTTGGGGACAAAATAACAACTTAAATCAATGTTCAAATCGTCGACGTTTCGACCGTATATTGCGGTCTCTATCAAGGCTCTTAATAAAGTGACGAAGTTATATCGACGTTTATACGGAGTGCGCACTTCTGCTCTGACTACTCACAGCACTTCATGTCTTTCGTTTCGTGCTATTTTGCAAAACTTTGGCCCAGTAACGGATAATGCACACGACAAATTGTATAAACATCGACATAACTTCGTCACTTCATTAAAAGCCTTGAAAAAAGAGGGCAATATACGGCGATTTGAACATTGATTGAAGTTGTTATTTCGTCCCCAACCTGCTAATCCACCTTACTTCTATAGCTATTGGGACACTTAGGGTCACTTCTACATCTCCAGTTTAAAACCTATCTGAAGTTTAAACTCCAGATTTGATGTAATTGCATTGTTTATCTATCAAAATCTTTTTTTACTGAACTTGTAAAAGTCGTTCTAAACACTTGGAATCTATGGTTAAACTATGAAAACGGTCAACCTGTATTCTATCAATGTTTGGTTAATAGTGTTAATACAAATCTTTTGTAATAGATAGGAAGCATCCTGAGATGTACTGTATTTTTTGGAAAATTTTCTTTGGAAATTTTGGACCGATACCAGTTTTAGATAAGTAATAACTATAACAATAAACGCAAGTGGCGCCATCGGACGACGGCAGGTTCTTCCACTAGGGCATGAGAGATATATCGTGAAGTGAAACGAAGCCAGTTTTCTGGCGAAGTTGTCGCTTTCCACCGAAAGATGGCCGAGATTCGTACCTATATTGTCTGGGACAGGTTGCCTTAAGCAAGTGAGGAGACCAAGTTACATTCGAACTCGTATTTCTATCAGGTTTGAGGTATAACATACTGATAAGCTCCAATAAGAGTAAAAACGGTCTATGGTTCCTCTGCCTGAAAGAAAAATGAGTTTGATACTCTGCTGAACGTCGTCCCCAGACAATATAGGTACGAAACTCGACCATCTGTCTGTGGGAAGCGATAACTTCGGCAGAAAACTGGCTTGGGTTCACTTCACGATATAACAATAAACTTTTGTACCGTTTTTGTTCTAGAAATTCATTTTTTTGTGTAACACGAACGAGAACGCTAAATTATTTTTTTTGCTAAGAAAAAATAATTTTTTTTTCAAGCGGACTAAAAGTACGTCATTTGTTTTCTCCATACGTACACCTAAAGTGGGCTTTCAAATCCAGAGACCAAAAAAGTAGCAAAAAAGTCCTAGGCAGTAAAAGTAAAGTCAAAAGTCACCGCTACTGTCATGGTGGCGCATATATAAACGATTTTCATTCACCAAAATTATTTGAACACTAGATGACACCAGATAAACCGATCTGAGTGTATTGCCATCTTTACATTCTTATTGACAAAAGAAAGGATAGGAATACTCTCAGAGCATCACGAAAAACCGTTATTAGTCGAAATCGCATAGGTTCCCGAATTTTGAAATCGTCTGTTAAATGTCATGCGCGTCATCATATTTATCTGTCAATGTGACTTATATTAATTTACCATTGAAAATATTGCTACAAATTCTTAGTTTACCATAACCATTGGTTATTATTTAATATCATTAAAACCATGGACCATCATTAAAACCATTGAACATTGAAAACCACCATTCTAACACATTCTATGTATTTTACAAATAATATACACCACTAATTGGGTAAGTACCTAGACCCGCTTAAAGAAGATGAGAGAAAATTGCAAAACTGAATCACTCTGAAATAGATTTATTATATCCTGCATGCTCGAAAAAAAAATAGTATATGTTACTCGGAGTAAAAGGTCTTTTTGTGCTTCGCCCAGTTGTAGGCCTCAGCTTCGCTTCGGCCGTCAATCTCTGGGCTCAGCACGAAAAGACCCACTTTTACTCCTAGTGATATAATCTACTATTAAATTGTCCCAAAAAAAGTAGTTATATGGTCTTTTTTTTAGAAAAAAAATAAACTACTGAATATATGTCTTAAATTAAAAACCGAGAACTGAAAAGGTGAGAACTGAAAAATGTGCAATTTTATTTAATGTGTCATACTTGACCACATTAAATAAAAGAAGTTTTGATCAATTTGTTCCTCATTAAACAAAATTAACTATGCGACAATTTTCTTTATAAGCATGTTATGGGTACTTAAGATAAAAGTATTTTATCGCATATGATTTAGGTATATTAAAGTTAACTAAATACGAGTATTCTAACAATGGCATTGTATCGGCGATTAATCGCAATAATTAGGTTTCAATCTAAATTAAACATTACCTAGTTATCTGGTTATAAATATAATTTTAATTGGAACGTGATTAATCAAAGCAGGTTCATAATTAGACTGTTTGAGCACGGTTCTACAAAGGGTTTTAGAGCATGATTACCACTGTATTGTTTACTGTTTGAACCAAGCTGCGCATGCAGGTTCTAAAAGGTGGACGAAATCTTTACAGATGCTACAAAAATACCAAATTACTTACAAATAAAATTGATTAAACATTTCTTTTCACCTCGTTCGTAAGCAATAAATGTCTTGCTTAATATTTATTTTTAAACACTTGGCAGAAGTACTCAGTTGGCAGGTCGTGTCCTAAGATGTTGAGCATTATTATTTGTTATAAAAGCTGGTTAATATTAAATATCTCGTGTCATATACAAAAGCTAAAACACATTAATTATATCTATGACAGTTAAAGTGTAATCAAAAATTTACGAACCTGAACTTTTCAAGACAGTAAACGTCCATTTTCTAGGGGTCTAAGGTCTAGTTTTATTTTACCATTTTACCTACCTTTTTAAGTAAAGTCATTTTTTTCTACCACTACTTACATGTACACTTTAACCATAGTTTATACATATAAATCGTTCACCTATTTTTGACATCTCGTTACCTTTTTTTTATACCTATCTTCCTTCAGCACATGTTGAAAAGAAACGATAAAAATGTCAGTCAAATTTCCAACGCCTACTTGATGTCAATAATAGGTGAATTTTTTATATGTACTTATATGAATGACTTTTAGGTACTAAGATTGTCTACGAAAGGAACTTCTTGCTCAGCTTACGAAACTCGCCGGTCTCGAAAACACCTCCAATGTATGACATCCCCGAGATTTTAACTAAAGGATCCGACAGCCAACCAAGAAAGAGTAATAATCATTACAATAACCAGAGGAAGCAGAGTCTGACAAACAGGAATCGAAGGAATAGCAATGCCAGGAAGAATAGTATTCAAGATGACGACCAATTTCCTATAGAACTATAGTTAAAATTAAAACGACAAAGGCTAAAAAGTAGGAAAATTTCGATTACGTTGATGTCTTCTATATCTTAATTGCTAAAGATATTTTTGTTTAACAAAACAAATTTAATTATAATTAAAATAAATACAGCTTTTTATTTTGTTTACTTACTTTTAAAAAATAAAAAAAAACTTCCTACTCTAGATATTACATTCTTCTAGTTTTCCTGTCCGTCTATAGTTAGATGATTATTTGTTATAATATACATAAAAGTCACCCAATTAGGAGAATAGGAAAACCAAATCGAGATGATGTTTTCCGTATACTAGCGTTAAGTTAATTAATTATACTAATGTTATTACAATAGTTTATTACAATTTACATTAAATTTTGTACAATTTATATTAAATTGTGAATTAAATGTGTACTTATCTAAACATAAAATAAAAAAAAGTTTCCAAAAACCCTTTCATAATATGGAGTGAGAACCCAAAGTAGGTATATATTGAGTAGCCCGTTCTAAATTATATCTCAACTCTACTCAACTCAACTAAAAAAGCAACGTCAACAAGGTGTCTGTAGTACTTCGTCTTAAATTTTTTTGAAAACAGATGCCTTTCAACATGTGTCTGTAGTACTTCGTCTTAAATTTTTTTGAAAACAGATGCCTTTCAACATACATATATAAAATGGAGGGTGATTATTTGAAAACGTCATCTAGTTGACTGTGAAATGTCAGAAGAAAAAGATTAAAGAACAGAGGTCCACTTACTTTGATTAAAAGGTTGATACTTAAATCAACCTTTTTTGTCAGAAATTTCATAGCAATCTAGATGACTTTTATTATTTATTTATTATAGGGCATTAACAACGTAAATTTCCCATTATTCCAGCCCAAATATAATTTTCCCTAGATATTGCTTACTTATCTATAAATAAATAACCATCTTTCCTTTAACCATAGAATTTAATTAAATTCCGCGTTCAAAGTCGTAATTTAGTAAAATTTGGAGTTTAAAGTTGGAATTTAGTTAAATTCCCAGTTCAAAGTCGGAATTTAGTTAAATTCCGAGTTTTAGGTTGGAATTTATTAGTACACTGGGAATTTAACTAAATTTCGACTTTGAACTCTGGGTTTAACTAAATTCCAACTTTAAGCTCGGAATTTCACAAAGGCGTAGAAGGGCCAACAAGATATTTTTTTCTTAAATTCCGACTTTAAACTCGGAATTCCGAGTTTAAAGTTGGAATTTAGTTAAATTCCGGATTCAAAGTCAGAATTTAGTTAAAGTCCGAGCTTAAAGTTGGACTTAGTTTAATTCCTTGTTCAAAGTCGGAATATGGTAAAATTCCGAGTTCAAAGTCGGAATGGGAATTTAACTAAATTCCCACTTTATACTCGGTATTTAACTAAATTACAACTTTAAACTCGGAATTTAACCCAATTCTGACTTTGAATTCGGATTTTAATTAAATTTCGACTTTGAACTCGGAATTTTCCGACTTTGAACCCGGAATTTAAGTAAATTCTACTTTGAGCTCGGACTTGGAATTTAACTAAATTACGATTTTGAACTCGGAATTTAAAAATACCGACTTTGAACTGAAAATTTAATTAAACTCCCACTTTAAACTCGGAATTTAACTAAATTCCTACTTTGAATTAGGAATTTAACTAAATTCTGACTTTGGACTCGGAATTTAACTAAATTCCGACTTTAAACTCGGAATTCAACCAAATTCCAACTTTAAACTTCAATTCAGAATTCAAAGAGGAATTTTTAAATTCCGAGTTCAAAGTGGGAATTTAATTAAATTACGAGTTTTAGGTTTGAATTTAGTAGTGAACTAGGAATTTAACTTAGTTCTCACTTTAAACTCGGAATTTAACTAAATTCCGACTTAGAATGCTGAATTGAAGTTTAAGGTTGGAATTTAGTTTGAATTCTGAATTCAAAGTCGGAATTTAGTTAAATTCCAAGTTTAAACTTCGATGTTAGTTAAATTCAGAGTTCAAAGTAGGAATTTATTTAAATTCCGAATTCAAAGTCGGAATTTAGTTAAATTCCGAGTTTAAAGTTGTAATTTAGTTAAATTCCCAATTTAAAGTGAGAATTTAGTTAAACTTCGAGTTCAAATTCGAAATTTGGTTAAATTCCGAGTTCACTACTAAATTCCAATCTATAACTCGGAATTTAACTAAATCCCAACTTTAAACTCGGAATTTTACTAAATTCCAACTTTAAACTCCAAATTTAACAAAATTCCGACTTTGAACTCAGAATATAAAATATTGTTGTAATAAAACTGATCTCGTTGCACTGGCCGATTTCAGAACTCATGTCTGAACTACTCTGAACACATTCTCTGCGTCAATGTCGTAACTGTCACTTACGTCAGTATTTTTGGTTGTCAGACTGTCAACCTGTAAGTTTCTTTTACCCTAAAAATAATATATATTCTAATCTCATGTTTTTTTTTAAGTTAGTTGACTCTTTACGTCGTTTTGTTGTAATTTTAAATGGTGAAATAAAACCAACTAAAAGTGATGAGAAGGTTTTTATTTTAAAGTAAAACACAGATGGTCAGTCTGGTGTACTTTACTCTTAGCTTCCCAATAATTTTTATCTAAAGGAAATGAAGGGAATTTAACTAAATTCCGACATTGAACTCGGAATTTAAAAAATAATAAGTATGAATTTACTTAAATTCTGAATTCAAAGTCGGATTTTAATTAAATTCCGAGTTCAAAGTTAGAATTTAATTAAATTCCGAATTCAAAGTCGAAATTTAGTTAAATTCCGAGTTTAAAGTGGGAATTTAGTTAAATTCTCGGTTGCAAAACCGGAATTTTTAAATTCCGAATTCAAAGTAGAAATTTCGTTAAATTTGGTGATTAAAGTTGGAATTTACTTAAATTTCGAGTTTAAAATGGGAGTTTAACTAAATTCTGAGTTCAAAATTCATAATTTAAAGCCCTCTAGATTACTTTGTCTAATGAGCACGCGGTATTAACAACGTAAATTTCCCATTATTCCAGACCAAATATAATTTTCCGTAGATACTGCTTACTTATCTATAAATAAATAACCATCTTTTCTTTAACCACAGAATTTAATTAAATTCCGCGTTCAAAGTCGGAATTTAAGTAAATTCCAATTTTAAACACCGAAGTTAACGAAATTTCGACTTTGAATTCGGAATTTAAAAATTCCGACTTTGAACTGCGAATTTAACTAAATTCCCACTTTAAACTCGGAATTTAACAAAATTCCGACTTTGAATTCAGAATTTAAGTAAATTCCGACTTTGAACTCAGAATTTAACTAAATTCCGACTTTGAACTCGAAATTTCACCAAGTTCCGACTTTGAACTCGGAATTTAACTAAATTCCGAGTTTAAAGTGGGAATTTAGTTAAATTCTCGGTTGCAAAACCGGAATTTTTAAATTCCGAATTCAAAGTAGAAATTTCGTTAAATTTGGTGATTAAAGTTGGAATTTACTTAAATTTCGAGTTTAAAATGGGAGTTTAACTAAATTCTGAGTTCAAAATTCATAATTTAAAGCCCTCTAGATTACTTTGTCTAATGAACACGCGGTATTAACAACGTAAATTTCCCATTATTCCAGCCCAAATATAATTTTCCGTAGATACTGCTTACTTATCTATAAATAAATAACCATCTTTTCTTTAACCACAGAATTTAATTAAATTCCGCGTTCAAAGTCGGAATTTAGGTAAATTCCAATGTTAAACACCGAATTTTACGAAATTTCGACTTTGAATTCGGAATTTAAAAATTCCGACTTTGAACTGCGAATTTAACTAAATTCCCACTTTAAACTCGGAATTTAACAAAATTCCGACTTTGAATTCAGAATTTAAGTAAATTCAGACTTTGAACTCAGAATTTAACTAAATTCCGACTTTGAACTCAGAATTTAACTAAATTCCGACTTTGAACTCAGAATTTAACTAAATTCCGACTTTGAACTCGAAATTTCACCAAGTTCCGACTTTGAAGTCGGAATTTAACTAAATTCCGAGTTTAAAGTGGTAATTTAGTTAAATTCTCGGTTGCAAAACCGGAATTTTTAAATTCCGATATCAAAGTAGAAATTTCGTTAAATTTGGTGATTAAAATTGGAATTTACTTAAATTTCGAGTTTAAAATGGGAGTTTAACTAAATTCTGAGTTCAAAATTCATAATTTAAAGCCCTCTAGATTACTTTGTCTAATGAACACGCAGTATTAACAACGTAAATTTCCCATTACTCCAGCCCAAATATAATTTTCCGTAGATACTGCTTACTTATCTATAAATAAATAACCATCTTTTCTTTAACCACAGAATTTAATTAAATTCCGCGTTCAAAGTCGGAATTTAGGTAAATTCCAATGTTAAACACCGAATTTAACGAAATTTCGACTTTGAATTCGGAATTTAAAAATTCCGACTTTGAACTGCGAATTTAACTAAATTCCCACTTTAAACTCGGAATTTAACAAAATTCCGACTTTGAATTCAGAATTTAAGTAAATTCAGACTTTGAACTCAGAATTTAACTAAATTCCGACTTTGAACTCAGAATTTAACTAAATTCCGACTTTGAACTCGAAATTTCACCAAGTTCCGACTTTGAACTCGGAATTTAACTAAATTCCGAGTTTAAAGTGGGAATTTAGTTAAATTCTCGGTTGCAAAGCCGGAATTTTTAAATTCCGAATTCAAAGTAGAAATTTCGTTAAATTTGGTGATTAAAGTTGGAATTTACTTAAATTTCGAGTTTATAATGGGAATTTAATTAAATTCTGAGTTCAAAATTCATAATTTAAAGCTCTCTAGATTACTTTGTCTAATGAACACGCGGTATTAACAACGTAAATTTCCCATTATTTCAGCCCAAATATAATTTTCCGTAGATACTGCTTACTTATCTATAAATAAATAACCATCTTTTCTTTAACCACAGAATGTAATTAAATTCAGGGTTCAAAGTCGTAATTTAGTTAAATTCCGAGTTCAAAGTCGGAACTTGGTGAAATTTCGAGTTCAAAGTCGGAATTTAGTTAAATTCTGAGTTCAAAGTCTGAATTTACTTAAATTCTGAATTCAAAGTCGGAATGTTGTTAAATTCCGAGTTTAAAATGGGAATTTAGTTAAATTCGCAGTTCAAAGTCGGAATTTTTAAATTCCGAATTCAAAGTCGAAATTTCGTTAAATTCGGTGTTTAAAATTGGAATTTACCTAAATTCCGAGTTTAAAGTGGGAATTTCGTTAAATTTTGAGTTTAAAGTGGGAATTTAATTAAATTCCGAGTTCAAAGTTGGAATTTAATTAAATTCCGAATTCAAAATCGGAATTTAGTTAAATTCCGAGTTTAAAGTTGTAATTTAGTTAAATTCCGGGTTCAAAGTCGGAATTTAATGTTGGAATTTAGTTAAATTTCGATCTTGAACTCTTAAGTTAACTAAGTTCTGACTTTGAACTCGGAAGTCCACTGAATTTCGACTTTACTCGGAATTTAAAAAAAAATCTTGTTGGCCGGACTACGCCTTCCTAGTTTTGTATGCTAATGATCCAGATTAAATAAAACCTTTTTTATTATTAAAGCGCGACATACCCCGAGTTCATTAGAAAAAGTCACCTTGAAGGATATAAACTTTAGACAGAAAAGGTGAAATAATTAAAGTAAATGGACTTTTCTTCTTTAATCCTTTTATTCTGACTTTTCACAGCCAACTGACGGACGTTTTTCACCCCTATTTTTTTACAACGCAAGGAAAATTTAAAAGATAGAAGTAAACTTTCGAATCATTTCACGAAAGAGGTCAAATGACGGCGCCATTTTTTGTGTGGGCGCCACACCTAAAAAAAAAGAGGGCCTAAATTGTGAAACAGAAAAGTCTCTCAATGTCTAGTATACGAGCTCGTTGGTCTAGCTAGAGAACTGTCAAATTAATGGAACAGCCTTAGAATAGGTAGACAGAGGAAGTAGGATACGATGCCGGCGTCTGTTACCAGTTTGCTCCAATCTGTCAAGTTCGAAAATGCCAGTGAAGTAGCATTGGTATTGTAGCACATAAGAAAATATTTTATTAAAAATAATAATGGAACTAAATTACTATTTGTAACATTAGTGATATTATACGTAATATTAATAACAAACATCAACTTTCTATTAAATAAATAAAAATAATTGTGAATTAATAGTCGTTGATAACCTTGGGATTACATCTCCTACGCCACTGGACTAGCCCTGCTCAAAAATTTAAATAAAAAAACTGTCTACAAGTTACAGTTTTTAGTTACAGGAAAAACGCTTTTTTCTCTTTACCTGTAAAACGTAACTCCAGGCTCCTTTCTATAGCCGCTGCTTTTACAGCCACAAGCTGCACATACCACCATTGTAAATAACACAATTATTTATAATATTACAGTCTTGCAAAAAAACACATAGCTAACGAAACGTTTGGTTTTCGTCTTAAACATGGCGTCTCAACATTTTTGGTAACAGCTGTCAATGTAGCGTAGAATTGCTCGCGCGGATTCCATTGTTTTTCCTATTCAAAGGGAACTGCCATCAACCAGATGCTATAGTTATTTACGATACAAGGCCGATAACAAGTAAATAACGAGCAAAGTGGGAGTTGTGAAGCAAAGCGTAAATAATTTGGTTCCTCCAGTCCTTCCTCAATGTTTTTTTTTTAGATAGTGACATGTTTGCCCGATGTATACGGTGTTGTCTTGTTAAAGTATTTTCATAGAATCATCGTTTTTTTGTTCACGTTTCTTTTTTATTGACAAGGAAGGCGTTACACATGTTACATACTTTAATATTCAACAGTCCTCATGCTTTGACTTTTATTAATTCTTTCTCAGAGGTTTTTTGAAAGTGCAATCCTCTTTCTTGGAATCCTCTTACCACTTAATATCGACTATAAGAAAGCAGCTTATGGAAGCCTCAAATTGAATCTTTCTTTTTAGTCCTTAAACCGAAAATCGATTTGCAATCGCACTTATTGAATTACATGATTTTCAAAATATTTAAAAACAATTATATCCAGTACATATACATAAAAAGATATATTGATAAAATTATAACACTTGGTACTTGCAGTTTATTTGGAGCACACTTCTCTTGATGCAATATATTTAATCATATCGTACAATCGATGGGCAAAAGCATATTCGGCATCGTACCATGCAAAAATCTTCACGGTACATTTGGGCAGTCCCAGTCCAGCCTTTGCATCGATAATGCACGAATGGGTGTCTCCGATGATATCTGAGCTTACCAGCTCTTCTGTCGAATATTTTATTACTCCTTTCATATGACACTCCGAGGCTTCTTTAAATTTTACTCGCGCTATTTCATAAGAAACTTCTTTTCCCAAGCTGGAAATTTAAACAAACAATTATCGATCAAAACGAAGTGAAATGATGAGAGTAAAAGAAAAAAAAATTTTTTATTAGAAAAAAAGTTTGCTTTACCAGGCAGTCACATCTACAGCTCCGATACAAGGTAAAGGCACCTTGATGGCCGTGGAATCTACTTTCCCTTCCAATTCTGGCATTATTCTAGCGATATATCTTCCTGGGGCTTGTGATCTTATTGGCATAAAATTTCTTATGGCAGACCTACCCTCTCTTCGATTTGTAGTGCCACTACTTACATCATCGAGAATTTTGTCATTGTTGTTTAGAGGAATGATCGCCGTTGCCATTGCTCTCTGAGCAAAAAATTGATATAAAGAGAACAGCCGCAATAACTAAGTTGATACCTAGCGGGTGTTCATAAAGGTCAGGGTCATACAGTAGGTCACAAGGGTCATAAATTTGGACTATGAAGTGTCAAAAGAAAAGGATGCAGTAACAAAAGTTTTGGCCTCTCTTTTTAGCAAAAAATATGGCGTCGCTTTCTGCAAATTGACGTCTTGACGTGACGTCTATTCGCCAAATAATTCAAATTTGCGATTTGCCAATTGATGTGCTCTAACGATGAAATTACACCATGGTTCCTGTAAAAATGGCCGACTTCTGCACAAAAAAAACATTACTAATTTTAGGAAAATATCCGCATTTGTTTGCTCTGTCCATATCCCCTAGGTCATTGACTTTAATTATGTCATCCTTTTCTGTCAAATTTCACAGCCAACTTGAAGACTTTTCTAATGAACACCCATAAATAAAATATGTGGACAAGAAAAAATAATCCTTACGTCAAGTTTAAAATTTTCATGCAGAACTCTTAAAATAGATGTAAGACAATTCAGGCTGGGTGTTCCAGCCGATACCGTTTTCATGGTTGGTTTATAACAAGTGTGGTTTACACCCATACAAAAGACTGGTATGTCGGCACACCCGGTTACCAGAACACCTTTTATGTTGTCATGTAAGTGCTTCTGAAAAATAATTTTATTTGAAAAAACCAACTATATTTCTGCTTTTAAGTGGTAATTTCATTATGCTTACTGATGCCGTTGCGCAGGTAATATTCAATCCAGTTGTGTCAACAATGTAATCTATTTGGCAAGATTTATGCCAAGGTATTTTAGTAATGTCTGTAACTTGTACTGCTTCCACACGTTGCCCTATTACAAGAGACGGTACAAGTGATTTTGCAGAGGTTTTATAAGATACCTACCTTCAACCATGAGACAGTTGTCCATATCTATAACTTCTTTTCTGTAAGTTCCATAAATGGTGTCGTGTTTTAATAGATATCCCATACATTCCGGTGATAAATTAGGATCATTAATTATTGACACTGTAGGTAATTCGGAGCCAGCTGTTCCCTATTTAAATATAATTGAATTAAATCGGTTATTGTTTACTATAATAAATATTTCAAAAATTATGGAACACCCACCTTACCACACTGATCTAAAGCTATTCTCAGTAAAAGCCGACCAAGTCTTCCAAATCCATTAATACCAATTTTTACCATTTTCTGTTAGTAGTTAAGCAAGAAAAAATTATATAATAAAGAAATTATTAATTTCTGAGATGAGCGACATGATACGTAACTTCAGAATGACATCAACTGCCATTTGAACCAATATTTAAACTTTAATCATTAGCAGGTGATGGTAATTAACTAGGTGCGCAACTTAGAACCTGCGAAGTAGAGTAGGAAAGCATATACAGCGTGTCCCGTAAGCACAGGATCAAAGGGGTATTGCGATGTTCTTTGGTTAAAACAAAAACGATTTGATTAAACTTTTATTAAGAAGAAATGTCTGGTTCCGTTGCTATTGATGATCAAAGTTCTTGGAAAAAATGTAATCCTAACGTTCTCAAGTTCTCAGATGTTGTTACGCCTGACCGTCGGTCCACAGACATTCGGGCCGAAGCGACAACGCCGAGCGCCGGCCACGGGAACTCATCTAGACTAAACGAGAACCGGGAACAGTCGATTCCGTTCTCGAAATTACGAGAGTGTGTTCAGGCCCGGTAGATAAACCAGCGAGCGTTGCGAGATGGGATCGAAAAGATAGTGCAGTGTAGTAAATAAGCGAAATAAGCGGCCAAACCATCAGTGCGAATTGTTAGTAGAGAGTAATTTTATTGTGTTTTAATCGTGTTGTAATAATTAAAAGTAAATAAAAGTGTGTAGTTGATTGACGATAAATTATTGGAACCCGTATCCCGTAACAATATTATAAAAACGTAAAAATTAGAAAACGCATTTTTTTCCAAGAAATGTGACCATCAATAGCAATAGAACCAGAAACTTTTTCTTAATGAAAATTTGATTAAATCATTTCCTATTGAACCAGAAAATGTCCCACTACCCTTTTGATCTTGTGCTTACAGGACACCCTGTATATAACCGCCAGTGTAGCTTGAAAGGGGTGACAAATAGAAATCATTACTGGTACCAACTCACTGTTCTGCTCCCTTTCAAGAAAGTCTGTTCTAGCTCAAAGTAACCCAATCTTTGTCCGCTCCTGTGCCGTTATTGCCGGTCCCGTTCTAAAGAGTCTGTTCCAGCTAGAAAATTCTTCATTACAGTTAGGGATGTGATTTCACCGGGTGCATTTGTTCACACCGACATTTGGAGAATATGCACCCTTATTGCACCCGGTGCATTCAATTCGCAGCGTTGCCTTTTCAACTTAAGTTATCACGTTGCCATATTCTTATATGTCATATGTCATATTATGTATTTTTTCATTTTCTACATTAACTACAATCTACAAGTCAGGTGCATGCGTATTTTTTATTTTTATTATATATTTTACCGCTCAGGAACTGAAATATACTTTTGACCACCTGATTTTATAAAAAAAAACTCTCTTTTTGAAAGAATATCATAAGAAAAAAAAGGATATAATATTGCTTTAATTGCTGAGTTTTTCTTTCTATTTGAGTATGTTATTAGAGCTAAGAGATAAACAAAATTTAACGAACATATTTATAACAAAAATAGCTTAAACTGTTTGGACTTTGGATCAAATACCTTTATTTGGACGAGAACGGAGAAATACAGTAGTACTTTACAGTTTACACCGAGTAGGAACAACAAATAACGGTTCTGCTTTTGCAGGATGCAAGATACCGTAATAGGGAATAATTTATTAACAGACATTTATTTATGTAATTTGCATATTATTTAGTATTTGTTTATAAAAAAAAATATATTTGATTTATGAAATATGAAGTTGACAGATGACATTTGTTGACTGATCACATTTGACAGATCGAGATTCATTTGACAATTCTGACATATTCGGAATGCACCGGGTGCAAACACAATATGCACCGTTCATAAACACCGCACCCGGTACAATCATATGCACCGGGTACAATGAAGATCACAACCCTAATTACAGTTGCAAAGAGGGTTCAGTGGGATGGGGCACACAAAAATGGCAGGAAAATTCGCCGGAAGTGACGTCACGACAAATGATTCGAAAACGCGATTCGCCAATTGATATGCTCTGACGATGATATATTACGTCATGGAACGCACAAAAACATGGTGGACTTCCGGTAAGAAACAAAGTTAAAATTTTAGGAAAATTTCGGCAATTGTTTTGTCATCTCCAGCCTCCCGTCCTACCTCCATGGTTCCAACAGATGACTTTAATGACGACCGACAGTGACATTTGACAGCTGGATTATTATCAATTTGACATATCTCTGCCTTGTTTTTTGTTTTGCTCTTACCGATTGACTTGTTTCTTACCGGACTTCCGGTAAGAAACTGTTGTGCAAGCTGAACTCTTTATTTGCATATGAGTTCATGTGTGCCAACGTGGCAAATCTGTAAGCCATTTTTCCAAGCTTTTAAGGTTTAAACTTATGGAAGTTTTTCTGTTTTCGGTTTTCTGCTTACCAGCCCCATTAAGCCCTAAATGAACATATGCTTGCAATATTTTTAATTTTCGTCGAAGAGCATTTCTTTTGTTAGTTTTTGGACAGGCATTTTCACAATTTCTTGGGAATTTCGGCCATAAAACATACTATTGCCCTTCTTCTTTTTCGGAAGAATTTCAGATCTGTGCGTGACCCGAACAATAGCTTAAAAATTAAAGCAATTTCACGAATATCGTTAATTGAAATTAAAATCTTATTCTCTCATCACTTTCATCTTTTAATTTCTCATCCTTTGAACGTAAATTCGAGCAATTTATGTCTTAATGTGTGAGGTGTCATTTTAAAGATCATTATTTACTCTGTCCAATGATCACATTTTCAGTCCCCTTTTTCCAACAGATTTTTCAGAAAAGGTCATTTTCTAAACTTATGCCAGCACCGACCGCGCGCCCGTAGCGCCATACAGTGGCCACTAACGCGATGGTATCGATTTTTGTGGAGTATCTTCGTAAAGAGGGAGAAGCGTTTTACCCTCGCTAGAGTTATCACCGCAAGAGAGAAACGGGATGACGGAAAAGTTCGAATTTTACCGGGAGAAAAAAGTCAATCCTGGGCTCCGCCGTTCCGATTATCCAAAAGACACCTACCGATGTGTACCAAAGTTCGCCGCGCTAATTATTTGTATTTTTAATTAGTGCCAAAACAATTAAACCACTTATTGCCCGTCTACAAAAAGTTTCATGGAGTGTTCTTTCGGTTGTACCATATAGTGTCAACCCACCTCTGCCCTTTTCCTGAATAGGCCATTTTCTGGCAGATAGCGAATACTTTGAAGATTCTCTTAGAAGTTGAATTATTTAGTATATTATAGCAGTGTTTTGTTTACCATAATATTGAAAATCCCAGCGACCTGGCAAAATTCTTCTTTCATCTAGAGTGCCTGTAATGAGAGTGTGGCCATAAGGTGGTATCGTTTTCTATTCGTGCCGCCATGTTTTTTCCAAAGTCAGAAGTCAATGGTCAGATTGACATATATGGAATATGGCATTTTGATTGATTTTCGGGTTATGGCCCTACTACGCCCTGGGAATATACCCGTCTTTTGTTTCCTCAATATGAATTTAAGCACAAGAATACTCTAAGAGCAATTTGGAATTCCGTCGGCTGTCAGTACTCAGTACGTCAACTCGATGATGGATAAACGTCATCTAAAAGTGGCGGGATATTAAAAAAATTACCTGTACTTAAAAGGGTTGTTGTGGGAATTTGTGATTCCTTCAACAATTCTCAATTGCTCATAATGTATCTTGAACTAAAGCGTTTACTTATTAGTAGGAAGGAAGAATTATAGTTCATCGTTTGTCTGAAAAAAAATCATTTGAAGGGTTTCGCCCATAAGAACAATGTTAATCTTGGAAAGACAAGTCGTTATGGCCACACTCTCATTACAGGCACTCTACTCTCATCTACACTGCTTTGTTAGTTTAGTTTCTTTTGTTTTATTTTTTTCAATTTTAGTAAGAAATTGTGTACCCGTCAAGCACGTTTCTGAGGACCACGGAGCTTATGGCGAAAAGTTCAAGTCCGCCTGAGCGAACACTGACAAATCCAATATTTTAAAGTCAATTGAAATTGTTTTTTCATTTTATCACACGGTTTGCCAGTTTCCTCTAAATTCACTATAATTTAATAACTTGCTGGCATCCCAAAATATTATATTTGATCTCATTTAAATTAGCACTTATTAATTATATCCGTTTAGCAATACCATGGAAGTGTTTTTTCGCTACAAAGGTTAAAAGCCAGGGATTAATTATCGACCTTTTGCCCCCATAATTAGCGACCTAAGGGGCAACGAAATAGATAGATCCTTTACGGGAGTTGAGTCCCCCTTGCAGCGTGGTAAAAGAAATTTGACACACGCTTATACGTTGGACTTAGAACATCACATAGCAGACACGGCGGCGACGGCAACATAGCAGCCTCAACCACAGCCGCCGCCACGCAACGACTGATTAGCGGGGGGATAGAATTTGGTTATTACCGCGCTTATATCGTGGTTCAAACCGGATTCAATCTGACTCACGGCATCACTCAATTTTCCTTTACCTCTAGAAAGGTTATTTTATTTAATATTGCTATTATAAGTCACACGTTTCAACAATAATGTTATCATATTTTTTGAAAGCTCGTATACTAGAAAAAACGGCACTTATTTTTTAATTTTTTGAATGAGTAACAATCCACAGACAAAATGTCAACAAATGAGATAAAACACAGTAAGATTCTTTACCGCTTTTCCGAACTTCGACGATTTAAAAATATCAGCAACAAGAATTTCACACATTTTACGTTTCGCTCTATATAAAAATTCAGAGTGCTTTAATAAAAAAGCTGACGAAAAGGTCCCGAGATATGGATGTTGGCTTACTCCTGACCTGATAAGGAAAAAATAGCTTATTGCGAAATGGCAGAACATCAACATTTTGAAATTTTTGCATCACTTTGTTTCACACCCTATATAATAAAGATAATGTCGGGTTTTTCTTCAAAATTATCCGCTTCCTTAATCTAAAGGAAATGAGGTTTCAGACAGTGCAAATTGTATTTAAAACAGTTAATTGCTTAAAAAGTTACAGCTATATGAAAATGTTACGAAAAATTGCTTGTGCCGAACTTTAAGTTGAGCAGTTTATATGGGGTGGAAACATGGACATTAAAAATAACAACAATAAATAAGATTGAAGCTTTTGAAATGTGGACCTTGCATCGAATGCAAAAGATCTTGGACTGAACACATAAGAAATGAGGAAGTATTCCAAAGAGCTGAACTAGAAGACCGGGAACTCTTTGCATATATAAAAGGAAAAAAATGTTCATACCTGGGACACAACCTACGCGAAGAACGCTATCATTTTCAGCGCCTCATTCTTCAAGGCAAAATCGAAGGTGGAAAAGGTAGAAAAAAAATATCCTGGCTACGAAACAACCGACAGTGGACAGGCATCCAGAACTTTCAAGAATTGCAAAAAGCTGCGATAAATAGAAACATCGAACGGACGGTTGCCAACGCAGGAATCCTGTAAGGCATCATAAGAAGATGAAGATTTACCGGGCTTTTCAAATTTTGTTTGTTTACTTTTCTCGTTGCTCGCCTACATACAAATCTATTTACCATTTGTAAGCAAATTTGCTGTTTCTAGGTCCTCCACTTCAACCTGGTAGTCATTTCCTTCGTGATTTATTGACAACATGTATTTAACAATTTGTTCTTCCATTTCTTATAATTACCTATTATTGAATTGAACCTTGAACGTGAAATAAAACCTTCAAATAACACTTCCTGTTTCTTTTCTTTTCCTGCGCGCATATAACCGCGCAAGAAACAGCTAGAGAACAAGGTTAAAACCAAGAGCTTTGGTGACAAGTTTGGCAAAAAACCGCGGATTTTATAGAATAACCATAGAATAACAAAACAAATAAGGAAAGTCGATTTAACGGCGGAGTAAGAACCAATTCGAATTGGCTACGTTTGGTAGATCGCATTAATTCACCTATAGCGTCAATTTTAGCAAAATTTCGGCAATTGTTTACTATCTCCAGCCTCCCGTCCTAGCTCCATGATTCCAACTGATGACTTTAATGACAACCGACAGTGACGTTTTACAGCCTGGATTATCAATTTGACATATCTCTTCCTTGTGTTTTGTTTTGCTCTTACTGACTGTTAACCCTTGTTTGTGTGTAAATAATTAAAGTTTTCTGGTCTTGCCCGCATTTTCTCTTAATTATTAATTGAGTTCTATACAAGTATATCTAATCTACTTATGATGAACATATAAACAAATAGATTTTATCTAATTATTTATTGTTCCCTGGTTTTAATGGAGATTGCAGAGGATACTAATGGTGCAGAAGTGGGTATTTTATCAAGGTTTTTGATTTTTTGCTTAGAAGGAATTGTTAAGACCACCTGGTCGTAATAATGTATGTTTCAGTCTGTAATGTTATTTTTCATAAAGAAAATATTACAAATCTATCAGGTCTTTAATTTAAATTGTAATGGTAGGTATTATTCTAAGTACCTATCAAGGCATAAATATACCTAAATTTGTAAGTAGGAAACTTCTCAGCTCAAGTACAAATGAAAACATTAATTACTATAACAAAATTTCGTTTCCAACCACATATGTAATGATATCATTTCTGTCTTTTTAAAACTTGGAAGTTTCATTACTGGTCTAGAACGGGAAGTAATTCCATTACTGGATTGATAGAACCAGTAAGTTCAGAAAATGTGGTTGAAAATAAAATAGTATACATATACTTGATGGGAAGCTTCATTACAGTCTCAAAATTTTATTTATCGTGATGCTAAGCATCTCGATAAATAACATAATCTCAGTCTCATAGACAGTAATGAAAGACTTCCCATCTCATATTGTAATATACTATTTTTTGAGACAAGTCATAGTCTACTTTTTATTGCATCAAATTAGTTTGATATATAATGAGATCATATTTATGCTGAGTTGGATTGATCTAGTCCAACAAAAGAATAGTAAGAAAATAAGTATTTACATTGGTACTTATCATTAACCTTTTAGGGAAATGAACAATTCATTCAACAAAACAAACTTAATAAAAAATATAAGTGATACACAATGATAGGGATATTCAATGGGATTATGTTGGTTATTATGCATAAACCTGGCATTCCAAAGACTATTTCAAAATTTTTACATAAAATGAGCACAGTATACATTGTATCTTCTTTATTTACTTATTTGGCCTGAGCATGACTATTTTTTAATTAACATTATTTTTTTTAGATGCAGCCAAAACCCATTTCAACACTTGATACTGCTTTAAATGAGCTTGGCATGCTATCGACCAGTACTAATTCTAGGAAAGAATACCTGACTGAAATTAGAGAAAATTATGTAAATATGCTAACAATGAACACAAGATACGTCAGTAGTGTTTCTATAGGATTTAGAGTTAGGCCTACTGTTCCTCATGTTAGATATAAGCCATATCAGATGCCATTGAAGGAGCGCCATAGGTAAGAAGGTTTTTCTCATTTTAACAGTAAGTACAGTGTCCTCCAATTCCCTCTGAAGAGTAGGATTTTTTATTATGTACATATTGTATTTCTGAATCTTTCCAGTTAATTAATAAAAACCTTACTGGCATTTGTCTTAAGTACTTATCTGTTAAGTGCATACAGGGTTCATTGAATTTGCTGCTCATCATTGGGATCTCTTAAAGCATAATGTATAGAGATTCGGTTAAATTGGAGCAAAGTTGTGCATTTGGATGCAGATCGTAATGACATTTTGGATATTTGAAAAGAACTGAATTTATCTACAAGCCTCTCACTTATTATTATTGTCGTCAAGTAGGTGTTACAAAATTGACTTTGACATTTTTATCATATCTTTTCAACATGAGCTAAAAGGAGATGGGTATAAAAAAAATGAAGGTTTCAATGGTAACTAGATGACAAAAATAACTCCTGAATTCCTGAATTTATTTGAAGCATTATTTTAAAGTAAATGAAACCATTTCTGGGGTATCATCAAGTTTAGATTCTCAAATATGACTCACAAATTCGAATGTCGAAAATCGGGAACCCTCTTCATTACAAATTCAATGATATTTCAATTTTATATTTTCCTTATTGTATTGTATTCAATGTGAGTGGACTTATACAGTCCGCCACCGCGACCTGCGGTCTATTGTGGCTCACTCGAAGTGTTACCAGCAAGGTTTGCCCCTGCTAGCTCTACTAGTGGTCACCTCTGATGACCATCACTTTTGGTCGGGTCAGAAGGGGATTTTGTTAGTCTCCAAATTTGTCAGCCGGCTACCCGAAAGTATCTCTCTTACTTCACTACCAGTGGAGGTGTAGGTTCCATCGGACCGTTTTATCGATCCAAGCTCCTGTACACGGCTCCCTGGAGAGAATCAAATGGATTCGGGTATATTTTCCTTAGAGTTTATATCATTTTTAACAATCTAGATTTTTATGCAGAGTATAGGGGTTATTGAAATTCGCCGAATTAGATTAAATTGGGACAAATACGCCCATTTTAATATTCAACAAGATGTTGGTTTTAAATTTACAAAATACTGACCATTTTCAGAAATATTTAAAAAAAAAATCAAAATTTGCTATAATTTCTTTTATAGTTTTTCTGAACTTTTTTGAAGAGATTTTGAAAAATAAATTTTACTTCTTCAATCACACCTTTTCTCTTCTACAAGATAGTGTGACCAGGTAAGAAAAGTAAAAAGTTTTAAAAATAAAAAAGTTAATGTCTCTATTTAAAAAAGTTGATGATGGTTAGGTACTGCAATTCAAAACGTTATATTAGAAATCTAACCTGTAGAAAAATAAGTGCTAATAAGAAAATACAAATTATTTTTCAAAACTTCTTGAAATGGGTTCAAAAATACACCAATTATAATAAATTTCGATTTAATTCGATTATTTCCGGAAAAAGTCGGATATTTTACTATAAATTTATCTCGATTTAATCTAGTTCGCATCTTTTACGATTTTCGAGATTCCAATGACAAGCGACGAATTTGAGTAACTTGCATACTATGTGTAAAAGTAAGTAAACCGTTAAAAAGGACATAAACTCTAACGACAACATAAAGTGTTAAGCATCATTAAGTTTGTAATAAAAAGGACTTTCAATTTTTTGAGAGTCAAATGCAACAGCCCTATTTAAAAAAACTGAACTTGATTATGCATCAGTAGAAAAGTATAAACGTCGGAGTAAAAAATACTGTAGATAGATTTGGAAAAGTGCTTACGATAATGTGCAGTTTAACTAAATCTGCATCTCTACGGTTTACGTCTTACGAGACCAAAATAATGAACGGCAAATTTGAATAACCCTGTAGATCTACTAACACTTAATTTATAGATTCACTTTTCTTAATAGCTTTTTTCTCATGCTTATAGAACTCGATCAGAAAATAATGATGTTGAAGCGACTGCAAATATAGCCCAAAAAATTGTTGAAGACTGTATATCTGAATCCTTAATAGAGGTTTCACATTTGAAAAAAGCGAAATCGCTTGAAAGCATTGTCGCTGAAGGAACTGAAAATCGAGACCTTAAGAAAATTAGTTTCGGTAGCCATAGTGATCTGGAGCAAGTTTCGGATGCGGTTCAGAAACTCAACGTACGAGAGTGAAACCTACGGGATTCATGTAGAAGTTACTTACATAATGTGATGATAATTTCGTTTGTATTATAATTAATAATAATAGAAGGGTAAACATATTAATATGTATTTTAATTTACATAATGAATAAATACGTTAGTAATAATTAAATAGTTTATTTTTGTGTTATGGAATAGCTAATCTTTGTTGCTAGAGCAAGAAAGTTTTCTGACCTCTGGCGAAAGTTCTTTATGTATTCAATTTTATTTCACTTTCATTTTCAATTAAACATAAAATAAACTGTTAAACTTGCCAGAATAAAAAGTTATCGTCTGCACTCAAGTGAAGCACGTTTTGGCAAAAACTCTGATTTATTTCTCTCAATCAACACAACGAAAGGTTTAATTGAAATCAGCCTTTAAGAATGTCATAAATGAGTGTCTTTTTGACAGCAGTAAACTCTCGAACCCGTGTGCAACGATGATACACTTATCCGAAAAAGGGCCACTACCCGCCCTTAAGAAATACAAACTAGTTTTCTTAGGGGAGCAGAGTGTTGGCAAAACTTCAATGATCACCCGCTTCATGTACGATAGCTTCGACACCCATTACCAAGCGACCATCGGAATAGACTTCTTATCGAAGACAATTTATCTACGAGATAAAACCGTGCGCCTTCAACTGTGGGACACTGCTGGACAGGAAAGATTTAGATCATTGATTCCTTCCTACATACGGGACTCGCAAGTTGCTGTAATCGTTTACGACATAACCAATTTAAACTCTTTCGAGTTGACGACGCGGTGGATTGAAGACGTTCGAAAAGAAAGAGGAGATCAAGTCATTGTTGTATTAGTTGGAAATAAGGTAGTTAAGAGAATAGTAGGTAAAATATCGCTTCAAAACGATACCTACCAGAAAACTTAGATGATAATGATACCATTATTATAATTCTGAATTTTGGCTCACTCTGGATCATTGTTGTGCATCCATTGATTTTAATACTAGCGGGAAGTATAGGTACATGTAATTTGGACCTTAGTCTGAAAGTCTTTTTATAATTCTTAATTTTTTGTGCTACAGAATGTCCTAAAGTTTGTCCACATAACGCTTTTTTTCAGCGACATTAAGAGAAAAAAAGAATATCCATGTACACGGGCGTCCCAAATTGGTTGTCGGAATAGGGTATCTGCTTTATTGTTAGCGCTGGAAGAAAACCGACATCGCAAGTCCGTGCTCTTTTTTTCAAGATGCTTTTGATAATTTGATAGTCATTTCTTTTGGCGCTACATTAAATTTTTTATTTTTAGCCAAATTTTGCAAATCTCATGTATTTCGCTTAATGTGGATATCGCAATGGTGTTCTCAGAACTCATAGGCGTAGCCATACTTTTTGTGCTTCTTCACATTTTCAAGTTATGACGTCTACATATGTTTTTTTAAATGGTTATCATGGTTTACCATGACTGTTCTTAAAAGACATCTTTTCCTGATTTTAAGGATGTTTTTTTATAACGGGTCTGAAATGAAACGCAATCCCTATTTCTATTAGTAATAGAGAGTTTTTAAACTACTTATTTTAACAATCATCATCCTTATGTTAACATACTGTTACGGAATACGGGTTCCAATAATTTATCCTCAATGCACTTTTATTTACTTTTAACTATGACAACACAATTACTCTCTACTAACAATTCGCACTGTTCGCTTATTTACTACACTGCACTATCTATTCCACCCCACCTCGCGCTGCTCGCTGGTTTATATACCCGGCCTGACTGAACACATTGTCGTACTTTCGAGAACGGAGACGACTGTTCCCGGTTCTCGTATAGTCTAGTTTTTCAACTTATTGTGCAGTACCATTCGAACCCGTTAATTATTGCGCAATTTACTTTTACACTTAAAACTGCAGCATTTACCTAATTGTATGCTATTTTTATAGGTTGACTTAGAAAACATGCGTGAAGTTCCCACGGCAAAAGCTGAAAATCTCGCTAAAGAACTAAACATAACTTTTATTGAAACAAGTGCCAAATGTGGATATAATATTAAACAACTTTTTCGAAGAATTGGAGATGTGTTGCCTGACTTGGATCCAGCGTTAAAAAGTGAAAATTCTTTGCATGAAGTCTGCCTAGATAAGCATTTACCAAATAAATCTGATGACGTAAAAAGTTATTGTTTATGTTAATTTTGCCTCTGTGTAACCTATAAGTTAATTGTGTATAGTTTTATATTAAGTGTGCAATAAAATATTCTTTTTATCTGCTCATGATTTTTATATTTTTTTAACTTAACTAATATAAAAGTTTATATGTATATTTTACACTTTATATGTACAACAAATTAACACAAATAAGTATTCTAGAAGAGCTATTCACATCACTGTTATTCAGATTTTTTTGGATTGCCTAGCATTAAATCACAAATTAACATAAATTAGATGTTTAATTGAGTCATAAAGGAGGTCATGACATATTATATACAATTCTTTTGCTAATACCACATTTACCTGAATATCCTTTATGTTTCACCAGTTTTTTGTTTAATTTTTGCCTCCACCTCTTCAAAGACTTTTTCTGCTACATCGTCTGAAGGTTCTGTTACTTGTTCCACAGCCACAACTTCAGGGATGTAAAATTGCAACATGTTTTGCACACCATTTTTCAACGTCACAACTGAGCTAGGACAGCTGGAACAAGAACCCTGCATCTTCAGCTTTACGACGCCATCATCATAGCCCATGAAAATAATATCTCCTAAAAATAATTAGGAAATTTATAATGAAGGTATAAGAATACTGTTTTACGTTGTCATTCAATTAAATTCATACACCCTGTACCTAGGCACTTTACTTACCACCGTCTTCCTGGACTGTTGGACGAATTCGTGTATCTAGGAGTTCCTTTATCATTTGTACAGTTTCATCATCATCCTCATTGATCTCTAAAATACAAGGAAGACTAAATTAGTAATAAATATGGTATGGATTAGAATAAAAAAACAAAGAAGGCTAAAGTTATTATTGGCTATGTTCCCAAACAGTAGGAATAAAAACTATTAAACTATCAAGCGATTAAACTTAATATTGTTTTTAACTACATCTGGAGTTGGTAAAGAAGCATTGTAGCTATAAATTCCATATTGTGACTTACGTGTATCAAGATTTGGTTTTGCTTCACTTAGAACTGGTAAATTAGAGGCAAAAAAATCCATAATTGTAGCAAAAATTTCAGGTTTTATGATTTTCCACTCAACTTCTTCTTCTGCTTTAGTGATAGTTATGAAATCAGGTCCCAAGAAGACACTTTTTACTCCTTCAATACGAAAAAGCAATTTTGCCAATGGGGAACAATGGGCATCCTGAGCTTTAGGAAAATCTATGGTTTGTCCACTTTCAAGAACTTGTACACCTGGCAGGAATTTCAGGCTATTTGGGTTTGGTGTATCTTGAGTCTGAACAAACATACACTGTACATTTGTTGTAGATATCAAACGAAAGTCCTGAATAGAGTTTACTCTCCAGGCTTTAGGTGAAATGCTAAAAGAGAGTCCACTCTTAGCAGTATAAGTGATGTTAAAGCTATTAACTATTTTACTTCAGTCAGTGAATAAATTTTTACTTACTTATTGAGGGTTCTGCCAAGTGTTTGAACATTTTTTGAATGGTTACTTGCTGGCCCTATAAAATTTCGCAATAGGCCTGCTGGAAATTTTCTGAACATTGTTTAATATTTGTTTTATATGAGAATCCTCTAGATCGACTCCAACCGTAAAATAAAGCCACAAACTACAAATAATTTTATTGTGTTTGCCCAGGATTTTTGCTTGAAATTTTATACTAAAAATATAAGGTTAAGTTTCGTTTTAACTGTCATAAATGTCAGCGAACATAATTTATAGTGTTTTCGGGCAGCCGCTATATGGTCATTTTCGTTTCGCACCGATTCTGGTTGAGATAAAAATGACAGACGAGCTGAATTTCAACCAATCAGCTTTGACGAAAGTCAGCTGGTCTGTCATTTTTATGTCAACCGGAACCAGAACCACTGTGAAACGAAAATGACTTAAGTATTTCTGATCCGGAATACAAAGGATTGGAATTGAAAAACTTCAAAGCAGTGCTGCCAACCGTACGGTAATTACCGTACTTGTACCTGTACCAATTACCGTACTTGTACGGTAATTGCGATGCAAATACGGTATACGGTCCAAACATGAGTACCGTGCCCTAATGTACGGTAATTCTACCTACGCATGGTAAGATTAATGGAAAGGGGATTCCCAAAACGAAATTAGGAGACGTTATCGCCTGTTCCCTGTTCTTGCTGATGCTGATCCGCTGAGGCTCTGAGAGATTTTATTTTTATGTGCCTTCGGGCATATATTGCATTCGAAGTTCGAAGTATTGGCACTATTGGGATTGCTAGTGATTCTGAGCCTGGCTCGTCAAAGAAACCGAAATCCAAACATAGAGCTCAGGTAAAACAATTTTCAACAATTGCTCATAATCAAGGTATAAGGTGTCGCGCAGTGTCCCCCCCGCTAATAATAATAATCCGTATTAATCCGTTTAATCGGTGGTCGTTGCGTGGGGGCGGCCGTGTTCGCGGCTGATGCCGTGTTGCCGCCGTGTCTGCGGAGGAGATTCGACTACGTGGATGTTCTAAGTCCACCGTATCTTCTTGCGCCAAATCTCTTTTACCACGCTGCAAGGGGGACCCAACTCTTGGAAAGGATCTATTGTCCCTTAGGTCGCTAATTTAAATAATGTAAAATTTTATTGTTTTAGAGGTGCCAGCAAGGTTTTATGGTTTAAGACAAAAACCTGCAAAAAGCCAAAAAAAACTAATTGAATCGTAATTAAGAAAGGAAAAAAAAAATTAAAAAAGACAATTCTTAGTTTCTCCAGAATCTGAAATGAAATAGCGGCGGACGTGAACTTATTGCAAACAAGCTCAGTGGTCCCCAGAAACGTGTTTGACGGGTACACGATTTCTTACTAAATTGGAAAAACACAACAAAGAAAACTAAACTAACGACGCAGAGTAGAAGAGAACAGAATTCTGCCAGTAACTGGGATCCTCGATATTATGGTGAGCAAAACACTACTATAATATACTAAAAGTTTCAACTTCTACAACTACTCTACAAATACTTAATTGCCGATAGTCTCCTGCGTCTGCAAAGTATCCGCTATCTGCAAGAAAATGGCCTATTCAGGAAAAGGGCAGAGGTGGGTTGACACTATGTGGCACAACCGAAAAAACACTCCACGAAACTTTTCGTAGGCGGGCAATGAGCGGTGTAATTGTTTTGGCACTAATTAAAGATAAAAATAATTAGCGCGGCGGACATAAAAACGGGATTCACAAGGGGGAAAAAATTACGAATTGGCGATAATCAGAACGGCGAAGCCAAGGACTTTTCTCGCGGTAAAATTCGAACTTTTTTGTCTTCCCGGTTAATCGTCGCTTTTAGATCGTAACTCTCTTGAGTTCAAAACGCGTCTCTCTTCTTCGAGTGTCGAAGATCGTCTTCTACCACCCCCTCGGTACTTCTCATCCCCGAAAAGGGTACTCCGAAAAAATCGATACCACACTGACCAGTGGCGATTATATGGCGCTTCGGACAGCGCGGGCATAAATTCAGAAAATGAGCTTTTCTGGAAAATGTGCTGGAAAAAGAAAATTGAAAATGTGATCATTAAATAGAATAAATTATGCTCTTTCAAATGACATCTCACATGACATAGTTTAATTGACAATTAAAGCTTTTTATTGAAATTAACCGTTAATTTCCTGGCTCAGTCAATTAAGACATTAATTGCTCAAATTTACAATCAAAGGATCAGAAATTAAAAGCTCTATCTGCTGAGAGAATAAGATTTTAATTTCAATTAACGATATTTGCAAAAACGCTTTAATTACCAAACTATTGTTTGGGTCACGTACAGGTCTGAAATTCTTTCAAGGGCCATAAACCATTGAAAGGGCGCCTTTGCCGGTCAAAAAAAGAAGGGCAATTGTAGTGACCATGTTTTATGGCCGGAATTCCCAAGAAATTGTGAAAGTGCCAGTCCAACACTAACAAAGGAAATGCTCTTGACGAAAATAAAAAATATTGCAAACAGATGTGCATTTAGGGCCTCATTGGTCTGGTTTATTTAGAAAACCGAAAAATAGAAAAAACTTCCATAAGATTAAAGCTTAAAAGCTTCGAAAAATGGCTTACAGAGTTGCCACGTTTCCACACATTAACTCATATGCAAACAGAGAGGTCAGTTTGCATAACACCCCCCTCTGTAGGCGAAAACTTGATTAAAGAAAAAGAAATATTTTCTTTGATAAGTTTGAGCAAAAAACAAAAAAAAATATTTAAATGTGTAGAAATAAATTTAAATATGCTAATGGTTATGTTAATAGACAGGTTATTGTCAAAGTTAACAGTTAGAGTTCTCTTCTAGGATATGTTGTATAGTATGCAGCTCGGTAGTTAGCTGCTTACGAATGGAGCGTACTGTAGAGCTTACAGCTTCGATGCTATCTAGCGTCAGGAAAGCTTGGGTCACCATTTCATCAATCCGGTTAAATTCCTGGGAATTTCTAAATCCGGAGAACCTGGTTGCTCTGGCTTTAAGATCTGCAATTGTTTTAACAATGCTGTCAATTTTTTGAAGTGCAGCATACTCAGCTTCGAATTTATTTCCTGGAATTTCTTTTTCCTCAGATCCTGGCTCTTCTTGAGAGTGATTAGGCTTATTAATCGCTTCTACCGCTGGCACAATATCCACCTCAGTACTTACTCTGGATTCTGGGAATTCAAAACCCTCAAGGTAATTCAAAAGGTCTGAGTCGTGTTCAGGCTGTTCGTCTTCAAATTTGGGACTCTTTGGTGCTTGGGGCAAAGGGGCATCAGATGGCTGTTCCTGCTTTTTTGTTTCATAACATTTATGGCAGTTTTGAACGTAGCTAGCCACATCTTTGTGCATCCCAGGCCAAAAGTATTGCTCTCTGATGTTTCGTAATGTCTTCTTAAGAGATAAATGTTTAGTTCCGTCCTGTGAAACATGACATTCGGAAATAACTTGTGCCGAGAGGTTATAGGGCACTACCAATCGATTTCCGGCTACTTGTTTCCTAAATAAAAGGTTGTCTTGGACGGTGAATCGTCGCAGTAACCTCTTCTGTGCAGGAAGTAGATCTTCAGGTTTCCTGCTCTCCAACAACTTTACAAAGGACTTGGTGCTTCTTAGTTGCCGTACTTTTTTCTGTCCTCGAGCTACTTGGCTAAATAAGGCAGCTTCAGTAACCTCATAAACTCTTGCTTCCTCATGGTGAAACTCCTGAGACTGTTGAGGTCTATGTCTCGCTTTGTCCAGCTGCCTTGCAATAGGAGCTTTGTCAGGATTTTTCTTAAGGTATTTGCTTCGTTTATTTGTGGTTTTTGCTGAGCTTTCTTTATCAAAGCGTGCTTCGTGGACTGATTTGTACGTTACTGGCACTGTCTTTCTAGTAGGTTGTGGTCTAGGGGTCTCATTTTGTTTAACATGGTTTGAGAGAGGTCCATTCCGATGCGTATTAAAATGTTTATTTCTCCTAAGCCGGTCCTGTCGTCGGGGTTGATTTCTATGCTGGGGTACCTGCTTCTCTATATCGGCTAGGTCCTTTTCTAGAGTAGCCGTTACGGTGATTAACCGTTCTATGCTCTCAATTGGCATGAATCTGACCCGAAGTCGAAGGGCTGGGCGTAATAAAGTTATTATCAAACATATTAATTCGCTGTCTGAACCTTGGGGAAAAATGCGATAAAAAAGGGCACGTTTTCCTAAGATGAATAACTCCGCTGATTCGGTAGTTTGACTTTTTCCATATAACTGTGCTTTACAGGACATTAATATTTCTATGCTGTCATAACGGTTAACTAATAATTGACCAAATTCCAAATACGTGATTGGATACTCTTGTAGGGGTTTAAACCAATCACGCGCTGCTCCTCTCATTTGTGCCGCTGCTGTGCAAACTTTCTCAACATCGCTGACGATGTGGTTGCGAAGAAAATAATCCTCAAGTTCGCTCAAAAAATGCTTTGGACACTCATAAGGTTTTCCGCTAAATGTGCGACTAAATGGAACTGGATTATTGTTTCCCATTCGCTGTAAAATTTGGCTCATAGCGTTAGAGAAAAATTCTATTATTTGTGTAACGCTAGCACTATCATCTAGGTGGTTTTCTTGGTTCCTGATAGAAGGGTTATATTGGGGCTCATCATTAATAGTCGAATCGAAATGGTTGATCCTTTCAAGAGGCGATCTATTTTCTGTAAATGTTGGGGTCGTTCTCACATATTCCATACTCGCTTCACTGCGAGGGAAATTTAAAATACCAGAGTTCTCCACCTCTGAGTAATCTAAATTACTTAAGTTCCCCGCCAGGGATGCCATGTCGCGCAGTGTCCCCCCCCGCTAATAATAATAATCCGTATTAATCCGTTTAATCGGTGGTCGTTGCGTGGGGGCGGCCGTGTTCGCGGCTGATGCCGTGTTGCCGCCGTGTCTGCGGAGGAGATTCGACTACGTGGATGTTCTAAGTCCAACGTATCTTCTTGCGCCAAATCTCTTTTACCACGCTGCAAGGGGGACCCAACTCTTGGAAAGGATCTATTGTCCCTTAGGTCGCTAATTTAAATAATGTAAAATTTTATTGTTTTAGAGGTGCCAGCAAGGTTTTATGGTTTAAGACAAAAACCTGCAAAAAGCCAAAAAAAACTAATTGAATCGTAATTAAGAAAGGAAAAAAAAATTAAAAAAGACAATTCTTAGTTTCTCCAGAATCTGAAATGAAATAGCGGCGGACGTGAACTTATTGCAAACAAGCTCAGTGGTCCCCAGAAACGTGTTTGACGGGTACACGATTTCTTACTAAATTGGAAAAACACAACAAAGAAAACTAAACTAACGACGCAGAGTAGAAGAGAACAGAATTCTGCCAGTAACTGGGATCCTCGATATTATGGTGAGCAAAACACTACTATAATATACTAAAAGTTTCAACTTCTACAACTACTCTACAAATACTTAATTGCCGGTAGTCTCCTGCGTCTGCAAAGTATCCGCTATCTGCAAGAAAATGGCCTATTCAGGAAAAGGGCAGAGGTGGGTTGACACTATGTGGCACAACCGAAAAAACACTCCACGAAACTTTTCGTAGGCGGGCAATGAGCGGTGTAATTGTTTTGGCACTAATTAAAGATAAAAATAATTAGCGCGGCGGACATAAAAACGGGATTCACAAAGGGGAAAAAATTACGAATTGGCGATAATCAGAACGGCGAAGCCAAGGACTTTTCTCGCGGTAAAATTCCAACTTTTTTGTCTTCCCGGTTAATCGTCGCTTTTAGATCGTAACTCTCTTGAGTTCAAAACGCGTCTCTCTTCTTCGAGTGTCGAAGATCGTCTTCTACCACCCCCTCGGTACTTCTCATCCCCGAAAAGGGTACTCCGAAAAAATCGATACCACACTGACCAGTGGCGATTATATGGCGCTTCGGACAGCGCGGGCATAAATTCAGAAAATGAGCTTTTCTGGAAAATGTGCTGGAAAAAGAAAATTGAAAATGTGATCATTAAATAGAATAAATTATGCTCTTTCAAATGACATCTCACATGACATAGTTTAATTGACAATTAAAGCTTTTTATTGAAATTAACCGTTAATTTCCTGGCTCAGTCAATTAAGACATTAATTGCTCAAATTTACAATCAAAGGATCAGAAATTAAAAGCTCTATCTGCTGAGAGAATAAGATTTTAATTTCAATTAACGATATTTGCAAAAACGCTTTAATTACCAAACTATTGTTTGGGTCACGTACAGGTCTGAAATTCTTTCAAGGGCCATAAACCATTGAAAGGGCGCCTTTGCCGGTCAAAAAAAGAAGGGCAATTGTAGTGACCATGTTTTATGGCCGGAATTCCCAAGAAATTGTGAAAGTGCCTGTCCAACACTAACAAAGGAAATGCTCTTGACGAAAATAAAAAATATTGCAAACATATGTGCATTTAGGGCCTCATTGGTCTGGTTTATTTAGAAAACCGAAAAATAGAAAAAAACTTCCATAAGATTAAAGCTTAAAAGCTTCGAAAAATGGCTTACAGAGTTGCCACGTTTCCACACATTAACTCATATGCAAACAGAGAGGTCAGTTTGCATAACAAAGGCTATCAAGGCTGCGCTTTCCGGGCATTATAGCCCGGAAAACACTTTAGATAGTAATTGCTCACTGATTATATCATACGTGTATAGCATGATACATTTCTTTTTCTTACCGTTGTAGAGTTTTAAAAACTCATGGTTAGGAATTCCGGAATACCAAATGAAAACGCATTAACGCAAGGAAATCAAATAGAGTGTACAAACCTGTACATTGTAACGTGTACGGTAATTTTTTCTAAAATACGGTAATTTGATGATGAAAATACAGTAATACGCCGCCGAGGTTGGCAGCACTGCTTCAAAGCTTCATCCGAAAACATTAATAATAATTGCAAATCCATCCATCATCTGATTTTGTCAGGATTTCGGATTTCCTATTCCTATTTATTAGAATTAGCAATTTAGCAAAGCAACTATTATTGTAATGTACAACTAACTGTACTACAAAATAATATATCTTGCAGTGGGTACTTTGTAGCCCTCTTAACTAACGAAACAAAACTCTAAGACCTTAAATCTGAAGATAAGTTTTTGTTATATAGCTTCTTAATATAATAGAAAAGTGGGATGACCAAAACTGGACCATAATAAACGACTGGTACGACAATTACTTTGATAACCAAACGGACAACACACTGCAACTAATTTCCGAAAATGAATACCAAGAAGCGCTTGCCCACTTAAAATACTGCACCTCGCAAAGACAAAATAAAAAGCAAACTGTTAAAGAACTTAACTCCTGAAACACACAAAGTTATACTAGACTTACTGCCTGATACTAGAATAACTACATTCAATCAAATATGATACCAGACACCTGGGAAACTGGCATAATAATATCCATTCTAAAAAGTAGGCTAGACAACACACAAACACAAAACTTCTGACTTATTACACTACTCCTTGTACTAAGTAAAATACCCAGACAATCCTGTTACCTTTTCTCTACTTCTACCCTGTTAGAACACTTCAATTTAGAATAAAACTTCTTTTTTCTCCATATTACCTGTACATATTAATTAGAGTAAGTAAAATTGTAAATAACATATATTTGTAAAACATAGGCAGAAAGACCAATAGGTCAATAGCCTTTTTTTCTTAGGAAAAAATGAAGATAATTTATGTATATATGGAAAAGTTGAATGTGGTTCACCTGGGTATTAACACTCGTCATAAAAAATGTATTCAGTGTTCAATAACATTACGGAAACTAGACAGAAAATGTTTTATTTTTTCCATTATGTACTTACAAATTCAAAAAATAAATGGAACAAAAACTCTAAATACAATTTATTAGCTAAGACTTACTTTTTACAAAGATTCTGATTATAAACCAACTTGCTATAAACAGAACTAGACACTACTCTACTCATTTATGCGCCTTTCCTTCTCTTCTCTGCTGTTGAAAATTCAGTCATTGGCTTTCCACTAATTCCACATGTACCAATGCCCACTCTACCATTGACACTCTCTGGGGATGCAAAAATACTTTTCGTTGTCAACCCAGTCTTTTTAGTTTTAATGGCCTTATTTGCAAATGCTAACCATTTCTTCTTGTCTTGTTCCCTTTCCTCTTCCAGTTCTTTAAACCTCTGTTGTTTTTTAAGTTTCTTTTTCTTCAAATATTCTTTATTTACTTTACTCTTCTTAAATTTGTCTGCATCTGTGGATCGTTTCTGTAGTGTGAACTCCCTTAGTTCTCCGAGCAAACATACACCTCTGTTTTTATAAGCCGCAAAAGTAACATTTACTTGTCCGTCTGGCTGAATGGCATCAATTTTTGCCTCACAAAATTGTCCATTTTCACTCCACTTGGCCATACATACATCCCCAACCCTCCATATCTTCTTTGCTTTGTTTTTGGCAACAAACTGTTCCACAGCAAGTAGAGATCGCGTAATTTCATCATCTTCAACCACTCCTACTGGCTCGGTGTATTCTGGTAAATTGGCTGCCTCCTCAGCCTTATTTTTCAGGTCTAAAGTTAGTTCTATCACCTCATCAAGGTCGATCTTAAGTTTTTTTAGTTCCTCATTATTTGGATCTGTCAGCAAGGCAGCTTCCACTTGCTGCAGCTGCAGCTGATAGTTCTGTAACTCATCACTCATTTCCTTGGAATAAAAGTTAAACTTATTGAATTTGCGTATTACCTTATAGACAAGAAACCCTGACCTTTTATTTGAGATATTGTTTATTGTTTGAAATTTGCTTTTTCACAAAAATTAGAATAAATTATATCCAAGAACTGAATTGAATTCAACTGAAGTACTGAAATACTGAAGTGATTTTGACGACTTTGACTGCTGACGTTTCGTTTGAGATTTTGACTTACAATTGACATTACTGACCTTAGAAAATGTAAACCAGAGGAAGTAGGATACGACGCCGGCGTCTGTTACCAGTTTGCTCCAATCTGTCAAGTGTGAAAATGCCAGTGACGTTGCATTGGTATTGTAGCACATAAGAAAATATTTTATTAAAAATAATAATGGAACTACATTACTATTAGTAAAATTCGTAATATTATTAGCAAACATCGACTTACTATTAAATAAATAAAAATAATTGTGAATTAACCCTCCTGCGCCCCTGGACAAACTGCTCAAAAATTTAAATAAAAAAACTGTCTTCAAGTTACAGGATTAGAAAAATATTTCCCAAAATAGCATTATTGACTTCACTGCAGTATATACTAAATCATATTTCGAAGATTTAGATGTAAAATAACTGGTTTTAGAGTTATTTGAAATAATTTAATTGTTGCTGAAAAACGCCATTACCTGTTTACCTGGAAACGTAACTCCAGGCACGTTTTTCTTGTTCCCCGCATTTAAAGTGCGGTTTGAATTGTATTCAAAACTTAACGTCATAAGTTCTGGCCCCACAAAAAACAGAATTCATTCTTTCCAGTCATTTACAGTTGACATTTGTCAGTTCCATTTTTGTTGGAGAAGAATAAAAAAAGGGCAGCCCGTGTGTTCCATTAAAAAACAGATTAATATTTGTGTATTATTCATTGTCTTGTTTTAAAGTACGTATATACTATGTAATTATGCATAAACGTGTTAGAGGAGAAAAATAGCTACATGGTACTTCTGGTTCTGGTGCTCCTATCCAAAATTTTGGATAAAAAAATGATCAAAACTTTCAAAACTCAAAAAAACCAAAATAAAGAAAAACAGAAATGCACAGAAAAGAGAGCGACTACTATTAAATACAATTTGGGAATGTTTTTAAAACCAGTTTGAAAGTTGACAGTTCTGACGTCATTATGTCACGCGAAAATAGAAAGAATTCAAACCTTTTTGAACCGTATTATCACAAAAAAATGCCTTTGAATTGAGTTCGGTAATTACATCCCGAGCGCTCGGGATACGGTCTATCTCACTTTAGCTTGTCAAGATTTTGGAAAATGTGTCCGTAGCGCTTGCTTGATGGAATTACCGAACTCGGCTCTAAGTTGGATCATTGATCATTTTAATAGTTAATGGGAAATATAATCGACATTTTTAATTATCGATATTTTGAGGAATTTATACCCAACTTTGGCACAAAAAATCTTTAAAGGACAACATTAGGTAAACCAAGGAGCTAGTATATCACATCTGGAAAAACCCTCCTGTTTTACAGGTTTGGCAGCAGTAGCTACTATTGTGCAAACGGAACTCTTTTTATTTCCATATGAGTTCATATATGGCAGCATGGCAACTCTGTAAGCCATTTTTCGAAGCTTTTAAGCTTTAACTTACGAACTTTTCTGTTTTTTTTCGGTTTTCTGAAAAAACCAGCCCCATGAGGACCTAAATACACATATGGTTGCAATATTTTTAATTTTTGTCGAGGAGCATTTCTTTTGTTAGTTTTTGGACAGGCACTTTTCTCTACAATTGCCCTTCTTCTTTATCCGGCAAAGGCGCCCTTTTAGTGGTTTATGGATGGCCCTTGAAAGAATTTCAGACCTATGCGTGATCCGAACAACAGTTTAGTAATTAAAGCAATTTTGCGAATATCGTTAATTGAAATTAAAATCTTATTCTCACATCAGATAGAGTTTTTTCTTTTTCTCTTTTAATTTCTTATCCTTTGAATGTAAATTCGAGCAATTTATGTCTTAATTGACTGGGCTCGGAAATTAACGGTCAATCTAAATGAAAAAGCTTTAATTGTCAATTAAACTATGTCATGTGAGGTGTCATTTTGAAGCGAATCATTTATTCTGTCCAATGATCACATTTTCAATTTCCTTCTTCCAGCAGATTTTCCAGAAAAACAGAATCATTTTCTAAATTTTTGCCCGCGCTGTCCGAAGCGCCATATAGTCGCCACTGGTCAGGGTGGTATCGATTTTTTCGGCAGTACGCTTTTCGGCTTAAGAAGTACCGAGGGGGTGGGCTAGAGGATCTTCGAAACTCAAAAAAGAGACGGTTTTTTAACTCGCTAGAGTTATGACCTAAAGGGAGACGATTTTGGAACTCGGTAGAGTTATGACCTAGAGAGACGCTTTGAACTCGAGGGAGTGATTACCGTAAGTGGGAAGACCAAAAAGTTCGAATTTTACCGCGAGAAAAAAGTCAATCCAATTCGTAATTTTTCCCCCTTTTTGAATCCCGATTTAAGACCGCCGCTCTAATAACTTTTATTTTTAATTAGTGCCAAAACAATTAAACCGCTTATTGCCCGCCTACGAAAAGTTTCGTGGAGTGTTCTTTCGGTTGTGGCATATGGTGTCAACCCACCTCTGCCTTTTTCCTGAATAGACCATTTCCATTTTCTTGCTGATAGCGGATACTTTGCAGACACAGGAAACTACCAGTAATTAAGTATTTGTAGAGTAGATGTAGAAGTTGAAACATTAGAATTTTATAGTAATATTTTGCACACCATAATATTGAGGATCCCAGCGACCTGGCGGAATTCTTTTCTCTTTTACACTGCGTCGTTAGTTTAATTTCCTTTTTGTTGGTTTTTCAATTTTAGTAAGAAATCGTGTACTCGTCAAGCACGTTTCTGGGGACCACTGAGCTAATCGCCAAAAGTTCACGTCCGCCGCTATTTTATTTCAGATTCCTTAGAAGACTGACTTTTCTATTTTTATCATAATTAATTACTATTCAATTAATCATTTTTTTTATGGCATTTTGCAGGTTTTGTCTTAAACAATAAAACCTTGCTGGCATTCCCAAGATATTAAATTTTATCGCATTTAAATTAGCATTTATTAACTATATCCCTTTGGTGATACCATGGAAGTGTTTTTTCGCTACATAGATGAAACGCCACGGATTAATTATCGGCCTTTTGCCCCCATAATTAGCGACCTAAGGGACAACAAAATGGATAGATCCTTTTCGAGAGTTGTTTTCCCCTTGCAGCGTGGTAAAAGAGATTTGGCACACGCTTATACGTTGGACTTAGAACATCCACGTAGTTGAATCGCGGCGGCGACGGCAACACAGCAGCCTCAACCACGGCCGCCCCCACGCAACAGCCGATTAGCGGGGAGGACACGGCGCGACAGTCAGCTAAGGGCTAGGACTGCTAGGAGCCCTAGGGCTCTAGCTAGGAGATGAATACAAATTCGATATTTGATTAGATAGGAAATAAGAAATAATAAAAATAAAGATAGTGACAACTGTTTTGCAATAATTTGACTTAAGACCTAATGACGTCACCGAGTCGTCCCTTCGGCCGGAAGTCGTCAACAGTTCAAAGTTCAAAGCTTTCCACTGCTAAAAAGGGGGGCCAAACCGAAACTGTAACATAGGAGGGTCTCCAATTTAGCTCGATGGATGATCGATTGTTGCCCATCACTACTTGATTCTTCTTTCTTCCTTAATGCCAAGTTTACATGTAGGCGGAAACGCAGAAAAGCAGAACTGGCTCGCATGCACTATTGGTGGAAAATCAGCCAGTTTCCCTTACGTGTATCGTGTATTGTGGAATGTAGATTTAGCATCACACTTGAATTTTTACTTTTGTTTGAGTTTTGAGTTTGTTGTCTAATCTGAGTCTAGCTAGAATTCTTGTTCTAGTCTTGGTCAGTGTTGTTTTATTCTGTTGAGCTTTAATTAATAAATCAAGTATTTTCTCCATCATACAGCTCTCATATTCATATCATTTCAGCAAATGAACATTTAAAGCAGAAGCCTAATGGTACTGGAATAAATTGGGCTATTGGGAGGTTCATATTTATTTCGGACTCCTCAGTTGATACCTAATTCTGCAACTTGCACTAAAAAAGACTCTAATATGTAAAAATGGTCAATGTTATGAAAGGAGTTTTAGTCAAATGGTAGGTCATAGTTATATCCAATTTAGATATTTAGTTGGGTACCTGTAGTTTTGTTCTTTTTCCCTTATCTTTCCCCTCTAGGGAAGGGAAGAAAATAATCTAGAAAGTTTTTAAAAGATAAGCTGGGAATTCAAGAGCCAATTTACAATAATGCTAATTATTAGTATTATTGTAAATTATATTGAAAAAGCTTCCATGGAAAAAATGGCTATGCACTAACTGCTCAAGCCATTCGATTTTTGAGGTAGCAAGTTCAGTCTCTCTGGGTTTCACCTGGCGACTATGGTTTTTGATATAAGGTCTCTGGGCCCTGGATTACTAGGTATTTTCTGTGGAAATGATTATTTTCATGCCAGGAAATACAGTTTTTAGAAGCTGTTGCTATTGCTCCGTTATTTGAAAGATCAAAAGTTGGGTTTCTTGGGTAGTCGGTATGGGCAACAAGTATTAAAGCTCCTAAACTGCCAATCTTTCAACAATTTTTATTGTCTTCATCAGGGCGTCTACTGTTTTATGTCTATGTGGGTCCCGCAACAGAAAAATGTTAAAAAAGGTATTAAACAGACAGACACACGTTTACGACAGACATTGTACTATGTACCGTACGATGATGGGACATTTTTATTTCCCTTACAGTTATGTGTTTTTTAACTAATATTTTTATTTCCCTTACAGTTAAAAAACACATAACTGTAAGGGAAATAAAAATGTCCCATCATTGTACGGTACATAGTTCAACAATGTCTGTCGTAAACGTGTGTCCGTCTTTTTAATACCTTCTTTAACATTTTTCTGTTGCGGGACCCACATAGACATAAAACAGTAGACGCCCTGATGAAGACAATAAAAATTGTCGAAAGCTTGGCAGTTTAGGAGTTTTAATACTTGTCGCCCAGACTGACTACCCAAGAAACCCAACTTTTGCTCACCTAAGCGGTCAAGAACAGTCTCTCCATTTGAAAGAACAGTACTTCATATTAAAATCTTGTAGGTACTTTGAGTCTTTATGTGGTATAACATTTGGTGGCAAATGAAATTCAAAACAATGGTTTCTAACAAGTTTTTAGTACCGAAGGGAAGTTTAAGTCACAATTTCCCAAAAAGGTGGTGACCTCAAAAAACATGGCACCTCAAAAAATTTTTGCCTGCAGCACAGTTTGTAGCTTCATTACAAAATCTCTGGGTTAAGTCTTCTTTAAAGGGGTAACCATAATAACATGTGAGCAACCTTACAAACATCCGCACACAAAAAAAATTATATATTAAAAAAAAAAAGTTTTATTTAACATCGATTATTATTAAACATTAACAGTAATTCGACAAAAATAAGATTATTTTCATTTCAAGGCTATCACATTTTCTTATGGTCTTCTTGTAAACAAGTTTTTATGTTCTTACTAATATTAACTAAATTTAAATATTTTTTCCCTTTCTAAACACTTCAATTAATGAACAATTCAAAGTTAACAATATTGCTTTTGCAAACAGAAAAACCTTTAATCTTACAACTAACATTATTTTATTCAAGGTAATCAAGATCTTCAGGTATTCCAAACTGCTTGTCTAGCACCTTATCCTCCATAAAAAACTTCCTTTTGCACCAGGATTTGATTGCAAATATATTATCAGTCCAACGATTAGCTGCATCCTTAAGTCCCTATAGAAAGCAAGTCTTTCTGAATTGCTTGTTATTTCCTTAACTAAATAGGTATACCTTTGCTTTTTCTTTCATTTCTTCAAATTTTGCTGGATCATTTTCTTTAAATTCTTGGAACCTTTTTGTTAATCCTGCAATATCAATCTCTAATGCAGTTATCTCGCTTAATGTTTGATTTAATGTATTTTCTTCCCCATTTTCCTAAAAAAAAATACAGAATTACCTTTGCAAAATATTCCTTGAAGATACTTATCTTCTGTATATGTGACTTACATTACTGGCTGTTTGGAGTGTGCTTTGTATTAGCTTAAGCTTTTTAGTGCTCGCAGCATGTTCTTTTGTAACATCTTCTAGCTTTCTTTTCCTGGTTTTAAAGGCTTTACTAGAAGGACAAATTATTTTATTATTATATGAAGTGTTGATTGGTGGGTTGATTAGGCTCACCTAGGAAATGACCAGAAATATAAAGATGTACCAATTTTATCAGATTCTATTAAACCACCATCCAGTAATTCTTGAATGACAGTTTTCACCGAGTTTGCCACAATGCCTTTAAGTTTTGGGGCTACTTTTTCTAATTCCTGAAGTTATTAAGTAGCTTTCAAAGAACCTTTTAGAATAGAAAAGTAAACATGTACCTTTAGTTGGTAACATTCTCCAGTTTCATAAAACAGTTCTAGCATTCTTGATTTCTTTTCTTCTAAGGTCACACCTTTCTTCGCCATGGTCAATTATCCACAATCCTTACAAAAAAAAAACATTTGGTGATTAAATCTCCTTAATTCTTAAGATATTAAAACCAAATTTATTGCATAATAGTTATGTTTATGTCCAGTAAATGTATTTTTACAGTAGGGGTAAGACATTTCCACAAACGAATTCTGCAAAGAATTTTGAAATGAGTATTGTGAAACATTACCATACTACAGAAAAAAAAAAATGTTATGTACAGTGAATATTTTTGAAAAATCCAGTATAATTTTATTACAGTATCTAGTACTGTAATGACATTTCATTACAGTACTCAGTACTGTCAAATTTCATTATGATACCCAGTACTGTGAAAAGCTATTTCCCGGACTAAAATCAAGTAGAAAAAACTGTCCTAAATGATGCAGCATGAGGTAAACTTGCCATTTTGACCTCACTACTGTTTTTTTTAAACTTGTGAGGAGCTTAGCTAAGTTTTGCATTAGATTGGTTAAAACACACATTTAACACTCTTTATATTTGGAGAATATTAAAAGAATCATCTCTCATATTTCAGTGATCCTGCTATGAAACAATTCTTGTTACACTTGGATGAGACTCTAAAATTAGGAAGGAAATTTATTATTCAGGAGTTAGACGAGCATCATCTATTCATATCCGCCGACATCTTAGACACTTTGCAGGCGAAAATCGACGATTTGATGGACCAAATTAGTTTTCCGTTGGCAGAAAAAGGAAACTAAACAACCATATTTGTTTGATTTATACAAAACCCTCAACATTTCGTTTAAAAAGCCCAATATGACTATATCAAAAGGAGCACAGCGCGGTTCCAGCCGCATTAAAGAACATGACAAACGGCGTGTCATCGATGAGACGCAGAGAAAGAGAAGACAGAGGAAAGTTATGGAGATGCTAGAGTCGGACAATTATCATGATGATCCACATGCTGACTTAGTTATGAGTAAGAAAGTGCCAAAGTTTGAAGATAATCTAGAACAAAGATCTGGAAGAAATAAGAAAAAGGAGCGCTCAGGTAAGTCAAACTTGTCCATATGTAAACCAGTATATTAAGTCAAACTAAAGCAGATATCTTCATCAGTTTGTAATTTTACTATCTCTTTTCTATTATTTATATGAAATCATATGTTGCCCTGCTGACAAATAAAGATTCAAAGGTAACTTAAATGTTTGCCTTTTAAACCCAATTAGTTATTTAACATTAAAAAGGGAAATGACCAAAAGAATGACACATCTTTTAACTGTACAAAGAATCAAAAAACTAAATGGGCCTCTATCAAAAGCAACACGGTATACAAGAAGCTATAATATTAAAGATAGGAAATAGCAACTGTAACTTATCAAAAATCCAGTATGACTTATATACTACCATTCATATATTAGCAGTGTTTAAGCAATTTAGGAGAAATTGTACTTTCTTTGTCTACTTTTTTTTTATTTTACAGTTGATTATTACCAGTTCAAGTATCGCAAGAATTTTCAACAACTTGTGGATGAAGACAGAGCAGAATCAGAAACTAAAAGGAGACCATCATACATGGACATACAGTGCGAAGAATCTCAATTGCCGCCAAGACATTTTTGTGCAGTGTGTGGCTTTTTAGGACCTTATAGTTGTTTGTCTTGTGGGACTAGATATTGTAGTATTAGGTGCATGGAAACTCATATGGATACTAGATGTTTAAAGTGGGCAGCATGAATGCTACCTCATCTGTCTACATTCAACAAAAACTAAGTATGGTCTGATATCAACAACCCATGCATTTACCAAAATTAAACTTTTATATAATGTATTAGGGTTTTTCCTAGTCCCAATTTTTAATTTAATGTGATGTCAAAACCTCACTGTTATTTTTAGAAAAGGTTAGGTTGCACAATTTTAGTGTTTATAAAGTAAGTTCAGTTTCTAGAAGCATCTTATATACACAGTAAATCATGGATCATAAAATGTTTTTGACTTAGTAGTGCATATTCTTATTTTTTTAATGAGGTGATTGGCACTAGAATTCCATTTCACATAGGTAGGATATAGATCAAAGCTAATAGCATTAAAAAAAAAACTAAAAATTTCAATCTCTTAACATACCCCAGAAAATAAATTCCTTTCAACTTTCATAACCTTAAGTATTTGCTTGCTTTTCAACAGTTTTTGTATTGCAGATTGCAGGCAGCAAGAATTCAATGATCTCGATATTTACATAAGACATATTTTACAATCTTAGGAAACTGTAATAAAAATGATTATCCAAATTATCATCTTCATCTATCAAAAACTCTAACCTTATATTTATAACTCTTGCATTCAAATAAATATTTCTTGTACATGTAACATAGTTTTCCTTCTCTTCCAATTTACATAAAGGATTTAGTTCCAAATAGGGCTATTAATTAAAAAAAAAAATATTATAGGCTATTCTGCCAGAATCAAGCAAATCTAAAGTTACCAATTAGACTATATTATTCCCAGCCCCAGGCAACTTGGCTGTCCAGTTTAGCCCCTGTAAACCTGTCTAATCAGAAGTAGTTAAATACTTATGAGAAATTGAGCAACTTGTTATTTGTTATTAATGAAAACAGTCACAAGATTACTTACAATTAGAGGAACACACAGGATAATTTCAAACTGCCGCGCGGGATTGAACTCTATATTAAAAGTAATATATAAAACCCTCTTGCTTTAAATACTAGACAATACAAGGATTTTCTCTGTAAGTAAGGGCGGGGGCGCGGCAGGGTTCCAGGTGCAGGTAGATACTCTTGTAACAGAAATTTTAATGAAACAGATTAAAAAACTTCTTGCAGCACATACCTTCCCAGTTATATTTTGATTTTGAACTTGAAACTTGAACACTTAAACTCTGTTTGATACTTTTATTGACATGAAAGAAAACTGCAAACCGTTGAGATTTTCGTTTCAGGTTTTGGTTGACATAGAAATGACAGACCAGCTGATTTTTACCAAAACTGATTGGTTGAAAATCAGCTGGTCTGTTATTTTGTTGTCAATCAGAACCTCAGAAATTGTAAACTAATGGAATCCACGCGCGCAATTCTCCGCTATATGGTCAGCTGTTACCAAAAATGATGAGACGTCATGTCTAAGGCGAAAACCAAACATTTCGTTGGCTCTGTGTTTTTCTGCAATAAATTGCATTTTGCAAGACTTTAATATTATAAATAATTGTGTTGACTACAATGGTGGGATGTGCAGATTACGGTTTTAAAGCAGCGGCTATAGAAAGGAGCCTGGAGTTACGTTTCACAGGTAAACAGATAATGGCGTTTTTCAGCAACAATTAAATTATTTCAAATAACTCTAAAACCAGTTATTTTACATCCAAATCTTCGAAATACGATTTAGTATATACAGCAGTGAAGTCAATAATGCTATTTTGGGAAATATTTTTCTAATCCTGTAACTTGAAGACAGTTTTTTTATTTACATTTTTGAGCAGTTTGTCCAGGGGCGCAGGAGGATTAATTCACAATTATTTTTATTTATTTAATAGTAAGTCGATGTTTGCTAATAATATTACGTATAATATTACTAATTTTACAAATAGTAATTTAGTTCCATTATTATTTTTAATAAAATATTTCCTTATGTGCTACAATATCAATGGCATTTTCACACTTGACAGATTGGAGCAAACTGGTAACAGACGCCGGCGTCGTATCCTACTTCTTCTGGTTTACAATTTCTAAGATCAGAACCAAGCCGGTGCGAAACGAAAATGACTTAAGTTGTTTACAACTTACTTTTTTTTTCCGCGCTTTTGGGTGGACCTTTGAATAGGTAGACAATGGAAACCGCGCGCGCAATTCTTCGCTAATATTGACAACTGTTACCAAAAATGATGAGAAGCCATGTTTAAGACGAAAACCAAACGTTTCGTTGACTATGTGTTTTTTTGCAATTAATTGCATTTTTCAAGACTTTAATATCATAAATACTTGTGTTGCTTACAATGGTGGGATGCGCAGCTTACAGTTGTAAAAGCAGCAGCTATAGAAAAGAGCCTGGAGTTACGTTTCACAGGTAAATAGATAATGGCGTTTTTCAGCAAAAATTAAATTATTTCTAGTAACTCTAAAACCAGTCATCTTACATCCAAATTTTCGAAATATGATTTAGTATATACCGTGATACAGTGAAGTCAATAATGCTATTTTGGGAAATATTCTTCTAATCCTGTAACTTGTAAGACAGTTTTTTTTATTTAAATTTTTGAGCAGTTTTTCCGGTGGCGTAGGAGATGTAATCCCAGGATTATCAATGACTATTAATTCACAATTATTTTTATTTATTTAATAGAAAGTCGATGTTTGCTAATAGTATTACGTATAATATTGGGTTACTATTTTCCAGGAGAAAGGTAGTGGGAGAAGGACCCAAAATACAACTTCTACGCTTGCGCAGAAATTGCCGACGTTTCGACGTTTATTTTACGTCTCTTTCAAGGCTATTCCACTTAAATTGTAGAAGTTTATCGTCAGATAGGAACGGTGTTTATTGTCCATCAGAACAACCACGGGGAGTGACGTACATTGACACAAAAACAAAAACGGACAAAGCGTGACCCAACGCATTGGGCTGTTGGCTGTTGGGTACCTACACACTGCTAAGCACGGTTCTCTTATGTTTGTTCACGCTTTGTCCATTTTTGTTTTTGTGTCAATGTACGTCACTCCCCGTGGTTGTTCTGATGGACAATAAACATCGTTACTATCTGACGATAAACTTCTACAATTTAAGTGGAATAGCCTTGAAAAAGACGTAAAATAAACGTCAAAACGTCGGTAAGCGTAAAAGTTTTATTTTGGGTCCTTCTCCCGCTATCTTTCTCCTGGAAATAAAAATCTTGAGGACGCTACACCTAAACCACTAATATTACTAATGTTACAAATAGTAATTTAGTTCCATTATTATTTTTAATAAAATATTTTCTTATGTGCTACAATACCACCCCATTGGCATTTTCACACTTGACAGATTGGAGCAAACTAGTAACTAACGCCGGCGTCGTATCCTACTTTGGGCGAATTCCAAAACACACCAGATCATCTATCGGGTAGATCCGTCACCTACTTAATCCATTGAATTGCTACATGACCATCAGATGACCAGCTTAACCGGTAGATAACTTGGTGAGTTTTGGAATTCGGCCTACCTATTCTCTATATATAAGGGGTGGACGCTTTGACGCCCCCCTCACATACCGCGGAGCGGAACGGAGCAGAAATGTCAATAACGTCATTACGCATGTCAATACATGTCAATTCCTATTTTAGCTTTTATCCGATTGGTTTAAATTCAACTGTCAAATTACGCTCCGTTCCCCTTTTAACCAAATTCCGCTGTATGTGACGTCGCCCTCAGAGTATTGCTGTCATCAAGCTAATCTGGAGTAGTAGGAAGGAACAGTAGAAGGAAGAGAGCAGTAGGAACCTTTGAACTGATTACGACTTCCGCCGGAAGTAACGTCAGGACGTCACTTCCGCGAGCGCTAGGACTCTTAGCCCTTAGCTGACTTAGCTCCAATGTTTTCTAAATCTTATCAACCTAACAAAAACCAAACACAATCAGGGATAGGAAGGCAAAAATTGCTACGTTTACTACCTAATTTACTACCATAGTAAATGTGATTTACTATGTTGCCAATTTATATCTACTTTACTACATTTACTACCCTACAAGTATTTTTTTAGTAACTAACTTATCTATTGTTTAACTGAGTTTTTATATTTTATTGCTTTAATTTTAAATTATTTATATAATATAAATGTTCCCCCTAGTATGCAGTCACAAGGAGAATACAGCAGGGCGCTTATTCTATAGGAAAGTGTGAAATGAAAGTGAGAATTTTGACAACCTTGATTGGTCAAAAAATTCTGTTGACGAATTCTATTGGTCAGCAATTCTCAAATTCAGTTTCACTCTTTCCTATAGAATAAGCGTCCAGGGGCATTATTCTATAGGAAAGAGTGAAAGTGAAAGTGAGAATTTTGACAACCTTGATTGGTCAAAAAATTCTGTTGACGAATTCCATTGGCCAGCAATTCTCACTTTCACTTTCACTATTACCTATAGAATAAGGCCGCAGGAGTTGACAAATAGCATAAAAAGAAAAAGGCCATGCTTTTTGTTAACAAATTTTGAAAAAAAAGAAAAAGTAAGGTTATGTAATGTATAATTGGTAGGTAAAACAGACAGGAGTGACAGGAGACACGACAGTCGACACACGACACGTGACCGGTTTTAATTGACCAACCAAAAAACCGTGACCATGACTAGGACCAATCAGGTGATTTACTACATTTGCTACACAATAATTCACTACATACGGCATTTATTACTACGTAGTAAATGTAGAAAATGTCGTAAATACAATCTTTGTGATACTTTCCCATCCCTGAACCCAATAGACACTTGTATGACGTGTGCTGAGAACAAAATTAGGTCAGGGGAACCTTTGAAGCGTCGGACTTCCGGCCAAAACAGGAGGGCCATTTTTAAGAAAATATCGGCATTTTTTTGACTCTATTGACATTTGTCCATATCTGCCAGGTCATTGATTGCCGTCATTAGACTTTTATTGAGAATATAAAAGATGGGAATACTCTCAGAATCCTCTAGAGCAGTCAGTCAAAAACGCCTTTTAATTTATGTTTTGTCCAAATCAGAGACCTTTAAATACTAGATACCACCGTGGAGATATAACTGCCCCTCTTCTTTCAATTTTCCCTTTTCCCAGATTTTCAAGAAAAGCTCATTTTCTAAATTTGTGCCCGCGCTGTCCGAAGCGCCATATAATCGCCACTGGCCTGGGTGGTATCGATTGTTTCTGCAGTACCCTTTCGAGGATAAGAAGTACTGAGGGGGTGGTTCTTCGTGAAGAGAGAGACGCGTTTTGAACACGCGAGAGTTATGACCTAGGAAGACGGTTTTGAATTCGGTAGAGTTACGATCTAAAGACGACGATCTAACCGGGAAAAAGAAAAAGTTCAAATTTTACCGCGAGAAAAGTCAGTCCTGGGCTCCGTCGTTCTGATTATCGCCAATTCGTAATTTTTTCCCCTTTTTGAATCTCGTTTTAAGTCCACCGCGCTAAGTATTTGTATTTTTAATTAGTGCCAGGACAATTAAACCGCTTATTGCCCGCCTACGAAAAGTTTCGTGGGGTGTTCTTTTGGTTCCGCCATATAGTGTCAACCCAACTCTGCCCTTTTCCTGAATAGGCCATTTTCGGATAGCGGATACTTTGCAGACGCAGGAGACTCCGGCAATTAAGTATTTGCAGAGTTGTTGTAAAAGTTGAAACATTTAGTATATTATTATTATAGTTGTGTTTTGCTCACCATAATATCGAGAATCCCAGGGTACTGGCAGAATTCTTTTTTCTTCTACACTGCGTTGTTAGTTTAGTTTCTTTTGTTGTTTTTTTTTCAATTTTAGTAGGAAATCGTGTACCCGTCAAGCACGTTTCTGGAGACCTCTGAGCTTATCGCGAAAAGTTCACGTCCGCCGCTATTTTATTTCAGATTCCTGAGGAGACTGAAAATTGTTTTATTTTTTATTTTTATCGTAATTAATTACTATCCAATTAGTTTTTTTTTTTGGAGTTTAGCAGGTTTTGTTTTAAACATTAAAACCTTGCTGGCATCCCAAAAAAAATAATAAATTTTATCTCATTTAAATTAGCATTTATTAATTATATCCGTTTGGAATGCCATGGAAGTGTTTTTCCGCATCAAGGATGAAACGCTACGGATTAATTCTAATTCATCTCCGAGGACACGACGGCGACAACAATACCGCAGCCGCAACCACAGCCGCCCCCTCGCAACGGCTGCTTAGCGACGGGGACGCGGCGCGACAATCTTCTATGCCATTGAGAAATTCCATTACATTTTATCTTCGTTTTGCACCAGGCCACGAGAAGAAAGAGTGCCACACGAGAGACGACCTTATCGGAGTTTAATGTAGAAAGAGATGGGCAAAAAAAGAAGTTAATGTTTTGGCAAGTTTATTCTGCGTTTTGACTAAGAGAGTGGAAACAACGCCTAGTTGTTACCTAGGTTGACCATCTGTTACCAAAAAATGATGAGACGCCATTTTTGTGGCGTCAAAACAAGTAATAGTTGGCGGTGTTTGTAAGACTCTATTATAAATGTCTTGTTTAGAATCAGGAAAAAAATATTACAAATTTTGACGATTTTTGGTAAATTTTTACGGTTTTAGATGTTATACAAAGTGATAACAGAAAAAAGTGAGTGCATGAAAAAAAGGCTATTTTGATAGAATTGTTCATTTTGCCTCTATCAACGTTCCTCAATCGTAGTAATTATGAATAAGTTACACATGTAGAAAACTATTTTATTTTATTAGAAAAAATTATCATCTTGTCTTTACAAGAACAAACAAATGTATCTCTTACGATTGTTAAAGTTGATACGTATAATATATTAATTCTTATAAATAATGTTAGGTAATCTTATTACACATTACTTTTACTACTTAGAGTATGACCATATAATCTACTTTTGGAAGTTTAGATCCTACATTAAAGTTACGATTTTCATTGGCATCAAAATAATTATTATTGATTTGAGTGTGATGAAAGGCAGTGCACCTACAAATCTAGAACCTTTTTCACTTTCTGCTTGCATTCGTTTTCAACTTTCCAAGTTCCTTTTTTATCATAACCTAAAAAAGTAAATGTTGAAATCTGGATATCTTTCTGCTTACACGTATGAACTTCGCCAATAATTCACATCATAAACCGACTCTTATATCGATAAATGTCACTATCGCACTTACCAAGAATTTTCTTTTCGTTTTCTTTATATTGTTGCACAATTTCTTCTAATGTCTTATCAGCGTCCAATACTAACACAGGAATAGTATTAAATCTAAAAATGTAATTTTATTAGATAAACTAGTGAATAATTTTGGTTATTTTTGTCATGCTTATTATTGGCCACAAATAATGGCCACAATATAGTCTCGCATTCTATATCAAAATAGTGGGAAGTTAAATAATATTGTTAAGAATTTTTGGCTGTAAAAAAATCAGGCGGTTCGTTCTTTCCCCGGAGACCTTTGGACATGGACGTCTCCGAGCGTAATTTATCACCTTGTTTACTCGACATTTAGTGGTATTTAAACGTTTAGCGGTATTCTTTGATTATTCGATGAATGTTATATAAACAGTGTTTTAATTCAAATCAGTTCCAATGGAATTATTCGAACCCCGAGCTCGCAACAATACCATAAGGTAGGAATAAAATGACAATTTTATGAAGTTTTTCTGAATAATAATAGTAGGTACCGTTCATCATCGGTCATTAACCACTTCTCGTGACTATCATGAAGCTGTTTTAAATACTCAAATGACAGACCGGCTTCTTCTGGACGACCTCTCGCTTTGACTCTCTCGAAAACGACTTCAGGACTACTTCTCAAATATACTAAAACGTATTTCTCGTAAACTAAACAGCTACCTACGAAAAACCTTACTAAATTCCTTACCAATCAAATCTAAACTTATATCGACATTAGCCCTTATCCATCGGTACCACTTGTCTAATACAGCGTAATCTGCTCCATGTAGGTAGCCATTATCAAAAGCTTGTTCCATAAAACAAAATCTGTTGTTTTGAATTGATCTAGAAATAAATATATGTAGGTAAATAGATACACACTTAATCATTCAGTGAATACGTACTAAACGCCTAGGGGATAATCACAAACTAATGCATTAATTACCTTTCAAACATTTGCACTCTCGTAGAGCTATCCTTTGGTTTAGTTGTCTGAATAGAGAGACGAGTGAATTGAACGTAACTTTGAAACACTCTTAGCCATTCATTGATGTCCGAATACATTAACTCCAAAAGGTTATGTCCACCAACGTTTCGCCACCAGTCGATTGGTTCCTAAAATATTAAATAAAAAACCTGAGTCAGTTAGAAAACCTAAAAAGGTCACTGAAATTTTAAAGAATAATGGTACAGATTATACATGAGACCGTCGATCCACAGAGATTCGGGCCGAAGCGGCAACGCCGAACGCCGACCGCGTCCCCGCGGGAACCCTCTAGAATAAACGAGAACCGGGAACAGTCGCCTCCGTTCTCGAAAGTAAGAGAGTGTGTTCAGGCCGGGTATATAAACCAGCGAGCCGCGCGAGATGGGATCGAATAGATAGTGCAGAGTAGTAAATAAGCGAAATAAGCGGACAAGCGAACAGTGCGAATTGATAGTAGAGAGTAATTGTGTTTTAATCGATCGTGTTGTATTTTAATCGTAATTGTGTTTTAATCGTAATAGTTAAAAGTAAATAAAAGTGTGTTTGACGATATATTATTGGAACCCGTATCTCTTAACAACTGGTGTCAGAAGAAATTTGTGACTGTACGGACAAAGGAGTCGTCGCGTGCGTGGAATTTTGCGTGGTAAGGACAGTGCAAGAACTTTGGTGTTTTCTACATGCCATATATTCGATCTACGATGAAAATCATGGATGATCAACTGCCAGCACTTATGGACATGCTGAAGAAGTACAAATCCATCCAATCCACGCAAACGACGATACGACAAGAGAAAGATCTAGACGAGAAATTAGAGCATGAAACTGCTTCAGAGGATCAACCGCAATGTGATATAAGCACGTCTCGTACCGATGTGAGTGAGGATCGTGGCAGTGTTGATTTGTGGAGACCTGTCTGCGGTAAATCTGGGACAATCACTAAGTGATCGTCTGTGCAGAGAATATAAGCCTGAACCGTGGATCGAGAAAGAGAACCATGTTGGATGAAGTTTGGCTGAAGGAATGTTTGTTAGGACGACACAGTTTACAGACATGGACACGGTTGTACTATGTTTGGACCTGTGCAATGGTGCTCCAACCGCGACACAGCTGAGAGAAATACTTTCCATCAGTAAATATACCAACCTTGTTGTATTGATAAAAGCAGATTTGAGAACGGTTGATCGGTGTTTCTACGAGAAGATCTGCCGATTTATCACCAACTTTACTTCCTTGAGGAAGAATATTTCTAAGACTTATCAAGGACATGAAGACGAGAAGTGGTTATCGTCATTCTTTTGGATCAATGAGTGACTTATTAATTCTATACATAAAGATGAGCGTAGTATTTGCTAGGACAAACAATGTTGTTAAATCAGTTGCAGTTAGGGACGTGATTTGTACTGCTCCATGTCACTCGGATGCATTGCATGATATAGACAAGGGAATCGGAGGGCAACAGGCTGACCAGACAGAGACGTTTTTGAGGGGTCTAGATGGACTCTTGGGCGGGCGGACGAATCGAGTGGGTACACCTGTGTCTGATGCAACCGGACCGTCGAGAACGGATGATTTGAGCGGGGATGCGCCCAGTGCGCAGTGTCCTGACGGGCATTTTTTGGATTTGACTTCGACCGGAGACAGTCTGACATGATGTCTTTCGGTTCGCAGCTGAATATGGGAGTGGGAGCTAATGCTTATCGAGCACCAAGGAGAGATGGCCAACCAGGGGCTTCCAGCTCCAAGGAAACCACATCAAAATCCACAACAAAACTAAGAATTTTAAACATCAATGCGAGATCCCTAAGAAACAAAGTGCTGCAACTGGAGGCGTTTATTGCAGACAAAAGTATAAATGTGCTGTGTGTGTGACAGAGCACTGGATGTTTGAGGCGGAGATTGGTGCACTCCATATTGACGGCTACAACACTGTTGGGTTCTCTGCAAGACATGAATATACAGGGGGGGGGGGGGTACTGCGGAGTTGAGGGCAAGTATGAAACATTTTAGCATGGATTGTAATAGGGAAAAGTGTATTGAATATTCATGGGTTTTTGTGCACGATCTGAATGTTGGTATTTTGGCAGTGTAATAGGTCTCCATGGGGACATTTTTACACCTTCCTGTCGAGCCTGGACTTTCTGCTTGGTAGTCTTGGTATTGGCGCGAGGGTCATTTTAGCTGGTGACTTCAATGTGCACTTTGGCACAAACGATCAAAGTGAGTTACAGCTTTGTGATGCAATGGCTGGTTTTGGAATGCGGCAGACTATATATGTGGCAACTAGATATTAAGCATGCCTGGATAATGTTTTCGTGAGTGGAAATATAGATGTTGATCAGGCCGAGGTGGCGGATTTGGACATGTCTGATCATATGGGGCAGATTGTTGATGTTTCTCTTCCCCTACAGGGGGGGCACCTTTACCGAATGAAACGGAAGTTTAGACCGATTACTCAAAGGGGATTGTTCATATTTTATTGTCACGTTTCTGAGGTAGCATGGGATTTTGTTGAGTGTGATGGTATGGGGGCAAATGAAAAATGGGCAATGTTTGTTGATATTTTCAACGATGCGTTTGTAGGTAGCTTCCCTGAGAAGCAATTTATTATGCGCTCTGAAAATAATATTGGATGGTTTGGACCAGAGTTGAGGGCAATGAGAGAGCATTTGAGGCTGTTGGGTAATATTAGCAGGCAGTATAACACATATGCAAACAAACAATGCTATATGAAATTTAAGAGAGAGTATAAAAATCACCTTCGTAAAACTAAAATTTCTGCAAATAATGATAATATAAATTCATCAATTAACCCTGTTAAGACCATGTGGCAAATTATTAATGAAGGCATGAAAGATAAAAAGGCCAATAATGGATGAGGTGGCCTTTCTTCAGATGATTTTAATACCAAGTTTCTGAGTGTTGTCGAAAGACTTCTGCGGGATATGCCGGAGTCTGATATTGATCCTCTATTTAACCTTGAGAATATGTGTGGTCGGGTTCAAAGTGATTTCTCCTTTCGTGAAGTGAGTTTTAATGAAGTTAGGGATGTAATAAATCAACTAAAAAAGATCATAAAATCAGTAAAGAAAGAATCTTATACTGGTACCTCTTACAAAACTAATAAACGCTTGCATTAGGGAGGGAGTTTTTCCTGATTGCATGAAAAGGGCAATTGTGGTTCCTCTGTTTAAGGGGGGAAACGCGGATGAGATAGAGAGTTACAGACCAATATCGGTTCTTCCGGTATTGTCGAAGGTATTTGAGAAATGCATGTCTGAGCAAATTGTAAACTTTTTTGAAGATAACATTTTTAATGAACAACAGTTTGGGTTCAGGAAAAAGCACATTCCTGGGGATCAATAATCTGGTGTCGGGTATCATGGATGCCTTTGAAGCCCGACATTTTAATACTGTTTTGATTGTGTGGACCATGGTATACTGCTGCGCAAGCTGGAGGCATACCGCTTTGTTAATAGCCGCATTCAGCTCTTGAAATCCTATCTTACAGGGAGAGGCCCTGTAAGTCCGTGAGGTATAATGAAGTAACATCGCCCGAGCAAGAAATAACGATTGGAGTGCCACAGGGATCTATCTTGGGGCCAGTGCTCTTTCTTATATACATTATTAATCTTCTCTTAATTGACAAAAAAACCGGATACACTCTCTTTGCGGACGACACCACCATCTCTGCCACGGCGGAGACCCGAGAGGCTTCGCTTGAGGCTGAAAAACTGGCCAAAAATTTATCTCATTCCAATCGATTGCTGCTGAATATGGGCAAGACACAGAGGATGGTGTTTGCATTGAGGGAGATTGGAACCGTAAATGACCACGTATCCCAGGTTAAATTTCTTGGGGTTGTTGTGGATGAGAGCGCCAAGTGGGATTTTCATACTGATAACTTGGCTTCAAGACTCAATACAAGTGTGTACCTGCTACGTCAGCTTTCAGATAGGATATCTCGTACGGTACTTAGATCGGCTTACTTTGCATCTTTTCATGCACGGCTCTCTTATGCTGTACTTGTTTGGGGCCACGCCTCGGGGGCTAAGCGTTTGTTTGGGCTTCAGCGAAGAGCGGTCAGATTGTTGGCTGGCCTGGGCTACAGGGATGACTGCAGAGCGCACTTCAGACAGCTAGGCATACTAACACTGCCCTCCATGTTTGTATTCGAGAATTTGCTGTTTGTGAAAAATAACATGTATCTGTATTCTGCTCACGAGAACACGCACGCTTACCTTACTAGAGGCCGAAAAAATTTAATAACCTCATACTGTCGTTTGAGAAGATGTCAGAATGGCCCTGGCTACTGGGCGGTAAAATATTTCAATGTACTGCCCATAAAAATTAAAGCGTTGACCGTGGATAGTTTCCGAAAGGAAATTAAGCAATTTTTTAATGGTAAATGTTTTTTATTGTGATGAAGAGTATTTTAAGTATTTTAATCAAAATTATTAATTTTTTTTCTTCTCTCTGTCTAGTCTATTTTAGGATGTTGACTGTAAGCTTTTAGGATTAAGTAAATAATGGAATCTGGACTGAATTTATTTAAATTTAATTTGTAGATTATTCTATTTTTGACGTATGTACGTACATTGCTGTTTTGGTGATTGTACACATGAATAAATTTGAAATGAATTGAATTGAAAAAACGAAACGTAGATGTTTGGCAACAGTTAGCTGAAACGGAAAGATGTAATGGATCACATTACTTCATAAACAGGGATACGTCTAAAAAAGGGGAACGAACCGGCTTTGGTGTTTATATTCCAAAGTTGGACTTTATATTTTCAAGTAGATCATCTGACGAACTCTCAATATGCAACGCGGAAATTGTTGCGATCCATGAACTCATTATGATAGTTTTAAAAAACTATATTGTAGATTCCATCATATTCTCAGACTCTTTGAGTGATATTAAGAAAATAACTAAAACAGGGATAAGAGCAAGTTGAGAAATTATGACGTCCGCCATATTGAGTAGCCTTTGCAGGAAACTCACAGCGACTTCTATTGACATTCCTTGGGTAGGCTCAATCACGTCCAGTTCATTATTGGGCGAAGTGGCCGAAGATAGAAGGGGCAACAGTCCACAGCACGCGATGATCAGATTATCGACCAATTGAGATATCAAGTGAATAATGTTGACCACAAAGATCGCGTTCTCGCTGCTATTGACAAAATCCAGGACGGATTTGGTGGAATGGTTGCGCCACACCTCGGGTAGGAGTCCTTGGTGGATGTAGGACCACTTGAATTCGGGTATTCTAAACGGAGGTCTCGTGGGGCCCGGGATGAACATGGGCCTCGTGGAGGAAGGGTCGGATTTTCGCTTCGAAATGATTGGCATCGACTTGGGTAGAAATTGAGGCGCTTCGCGGCCTCCTCTGCGGCAAGGCTTGAGGCACGTATGAATGAAGATATGGTGAATTATATAGAGCGGGCCTTTCAGAGCCTTTGGATATACCGAGAGTGCTGAGATTTCCTAAGATAGAGGTAGTTGATTTATTAAATAGATTCCTAAGTTACAACAGTATTAAGTTGTAAGACTAGAACCAGAAAATATGTAAATAAAAAGAAGAAAAAAAAAAGTTTTTTATTCCTAATTCATTTATATTCCTTCCTACCTGTGACAATGGATGGTTTTTGTGATGTGCGTAATGTTTTGTCCCTCCTATATGTGGTTTTGGTGGAACAATTTTGACGTCTAATTCATAATCGCAACTTCTGGGCCTTCTGGACCCCTTTAGTTAGACGACGGGCCCAATAAGGATGGTACCAGGGGAAAGAGCATATCCTTGGCTACTTTTAATCCTATCCCGCCACAAGTGTCACTTTAATACAGAGTGGTCAAAAAAACATGTCCAAAGACAATTAAGGAAAAGTATCCAAAATAATAAGGTAGTTTTTTGTGATTAATACGAAAACTATGGAGCGGTCTAGCTTCGGTGGTATATGGGCAACTAGAAGACGTGGAGAGAAAAAAAAATCAGTAATTAGTTTTGGTATAGTTCTTATACCGAGTGAGCTGCAAAAGTTTTTCTGTGCCGCAATTTTTGCCAATTTTGGTGTACTTTTCTCACATTTCACCCTGTAGATTCCACATTTTTGCAGCAAAAAATCTGAAATAATTCAGGGAGATAGTACACACATGGACCCTTAACCGTGCCAAAAATCAAGGGTCTAGAATTTGAAATTTTGACGAATTTTTAAACTTTAAATTTCAAATTGCCACTTTGAGGTATATTTCTGCCCAGACCGTGCATCTAATACAATGGCTTTCTATCTCAGGGGATACCTTGGAATGTTTTCTTTTTGGGACTTAGGAACCACTTTTCGTTGAGAAATGGCCTTAACTGAATTTCGAAGTAAAAGATTCCAAGTTCCGAATACTTCCGAAATTCGCCACTTAACTAGTTGATCGGAACCATTCGGAATTAGGCTCCTCCCACTGAACGTCAACTGACAGCTAAGATTTTCCGAAATGTAAACATTAACTTTAAAACCTCAGACTAAGGAAAATCGGCCGAAAAGAGTGGAAAACTGTCTGGCCGGGGAAAATTTGAACATTTCTAGGAAGATTATTGGCAAAATGCCCAGTTCTCGAGGATGTTTTCACAAAGACTGATCGATTTGAAAATTTCGTGTCGGGATTCGTTTTTGGCTAATGACGTCGAAGCCCGACCACGCTGTTTTTGCCAAGACAGTAGCGGTTACAAATTCGGGCAAAAATGTATTTTTTCGATTTTTCGGCAGACATGGGCGTAGTTATTTTTTTTTGCCATTCTTTGGCTTTCCTATAAGAAATACAATACATTGTGCAATGCTTTTTAAATGGGACAATATTGATTTCGTCATAAATAAAAGATGGAGGCGAAAAAAAAATGGCAGCCGTAGACAGGGTAATTAAAAAATGGGGATATCTCTGAAACGAATAAAGTTAGAGAGCTAAAATTTGGTACCATGGTTCATTAGGGAATGGACTGCAAGTTGCCATGGATGGAAACCTTATTTATGGTACGAAATCCATGGGTACTATTAACGAAATTTTGCATATAAGTTTTCAGACTTTTGCACGCGTATTTCCCATAAGAAAAACGTTGGGCAATGCGTATTATATGGGTGGAACGTAGATTACGTCATATTTGGGGTACCATTGATGGTACATAGTTCAAATTTGGATCGTAGGTACCTATGGGGATATCAAAAATTATGATAGAGCTGACTCAGCTATCATAGCTACAATAGCTGAGTAACGTTAATATTTCGAGAACTGTTAATGATACATGGTTCAACCTTGGATGCTGGGTGCCCATTGAGGTACCAGGAATGGTAGTATAGCTGACATAGCTATGCGTAGCTGACGGTAATAAAATTTTTTGAAAATTGTGAAAATTTTGAAATTTTTACATTTTTCTGTTTATCTTGGAAACGGTAAGGTTTTTCGATATGCATGTTGATATGATATATGAAGAGGTCATTAAGGGCTATCAGATGCATGTATCAGAAAGAAGCTACGTTTCATGGTTTTTGAAAAAAAATTAAAAAAGTGCAAAATTTTTACCTCATTTTGGGCCACCCGTTGACAATCGAGTGGTAGGATTCCCTTATGTAAAATTCGCTAAAAATGACATTTTTAAAAATCCAAAATGGGCGCCTGAAAACTTTTGGTTTTATGCCAATACCTCTGGAACGGTTTGAGCTAGAAAACTGAAATTTGGTATGTGGCTACTTTATGGGAAGGGCTAGAGGTCTCTAAGGTCCGGAACCCTAGCGGGTTCTATTTTAGAAACTTTTTAAAATTATTGACACTTTCTTGCCACACTTCAGTTATTTTTGCTAATGTGCGCTGAAACCAAATATATCCGACGTTTCGACTTTATGCTTACTACACGCCATCATCAGCGCATTCTGTTTTATTACAAATATTGTTTTATAGATGTGCCTCGCCAATAGTTTTAACGAAAACCATTCGACTGGTATTAACTGGTCGATTTTATCGTTTTTAGCTTCCGAGATTTAATTGATTAAATTTCTCATTGATAGGGGTAGAGTGACATTTGCCATTTAGTCTAATAACACAAACACTAACACTTTTAGTTGCTTAGTTTAATTACACTCTTATAGGAAGTGAAAAACTGTTAAAATTGTATAAAAATTAGCTAATGTTATAATTTGATCGAATATTATGCCAACTAAATGAAAAAGTTGAAAAGACAAATAAAGCAGGTGTTTTGTGGTCCTGAATGCTCTATTCATTGGTGTCAATAACATCCTTATATCAAGTTCAGTTTTAGAATTATATAGGTATAAGTATTAAAATGTCGATAAAAAGTAGAAAAATTACCTTTTAAGCGTCATTTTGAAGGTTAAGGAAACTACTGAAAATTCCAAAATTGCATATTTATTACATATTCTTGTATCCTCTTTCATATGAGACTATTTTTGATAAAATCTATGACAATGAATTTCGGTCGAAAATTTTGACGACTCCCCCTTTGAAATTTTTGAAATTTTTACATTTTTATATTTATCTCCAAAACGATAAGGTTTTTGGATATGCAGGTTAATATGTTGTATGAAGAGACTATTGGGGACTAGCAGATGCATGAATCAGAAAGAAGCTGTCTTTCACGGTTTTCGAGAAAATTAAAAAAAGTGCAAAATGTGTACCTTATTTTTGGGCCACCCGTGCTCAGTTACTGTTCTAGGCAGAGCTTCGAAAATGGGCTCTCCGTGTAGCTCTATTCTTGTACTTCCTTAGCTCTTCTTACACATTTTCTGTTAAATCTTCATCGCAACGAGATATTAGCTGTTAAAGGCAGCAATGCACGATTTTTATCTCAAAATTTAGTTTTGTGGCCGGTTTGAGAGCCCCATATGTTTAACATAGAATTTTCTATATGTGTCATATAAATCTATAGTAATCGATTTTATTTGTTACTTCGAGTCGTTTTATAATGAATAGGACGTTGATTTCTGTTTAAGATAGTATAGGGTGGCTCAAAAAATGATGCAGAAAGCTAATATATGCTAATAATGCAGAAAAGGTCCATAAGCAGTGAGTATTTTACATAGAAAGGGTGGATTATTTAGTACGTAGGCAAGGCGGAATAAAATGTTAGATATAGGCGATAAACGCTTTATTAAAACTTACTGGTGTTGATATATATGAGTATTTACTGCGAAATAATTCCTTCGCCATTTTATCCACAAACTGTTAAAAAACACTAAAATTATTCTACTTTTTTGGCTCCTCGTATAGCTTTTCGGATAAATCTTCGTTAAAACGCGACATAAACTGTTGAAAGCTGAAATTCACGATTTTGATCTTAAAATTTAGGTTTTTGAGCCAGTTGGAGGGAGCTTCATATGCTTAATATAAAAATATTGACTTTTCACACATAAATCAATAGTTATCGATTTTATTCGTCGGTTCTAGTAGTCGTATGATAAATAGGGCATATATTTACGTTTTGGATAGTATAGAGTGTCTCAAAAAAATGTAACTTGGAATTTTAGGATTTTTGCATGTAAATCGATATCACTTAATTTATTGCGTAAGTGGCAGTAGTTTTATGATAAATAGAGCGTTGATTTCTGTTTTAACTAGTATCCCAAATAATGCAACATTTAACTTTAGATTTTTCTGTTTACTAATACTTTTTTGTAAGTTTTATTCCCTTATTATAAATTGTGCCTTGATTTCTAATTTAGATATTATAGGATGACTCAAAAATTGACAAATATTTAATTTTTAGGGACAATCAAAGCTAGAAAACTGAAATTTCAATTGTAAATTTTGTTCCCATTCCCAAACAATATATCATAAATGGGAACCTTTATATGGGTACTCGTGGTACCATTTTATATCTTTTATGAATTTTAGCAGGTTTTTTACTTGTTTACCTATTACTTAATATGAAATAAGGTATTTGGGACGTTTCGACATTTCACTTACTTTTAGGTGTCTTCAGGTTCTTTGTTAATAATTTTACGGCAGTTTGGGCTACATCTGAGGAACGTTCGGATATTTCCTAAACTATGGGCGTGGTCTTAAGCCACAAAAGTACTTTGCCCACAGCGTTCAGATTTCCTAAATTACGGCCGACACGGGCGCGTGGTCAAAAAAAAAATGACGCGTCTCAAGTATAAAGCACACCATAAACAAACCAACTCAAGATTTCTGCTGACCAACTTGTTTATAGTAATTGACGATAAATTATTGGAACTAGTGTCCCGTAACAATATCCCAGTTACTAAGATACATAATGACATGCGATCTGAAATTTTGTAGTGATTAAAATGTGATGACGCTTTCTAATTAAAAATTTTCCTCTGTCGCGAATAGTTCACGAAATACAGGAGATTGAAATTTTGGGAAATCATTTTCACTTCTTTCCAAATAACTAGGAAATCACCGAAAATATGGCATCATTGAAATGGAATCTTAAAGGAGCTCAACAAAAGGCAACTATTTCCTAATTTAAGCGACCTTGTAACTCTTACCGTTTCGGAGATGGCAATGGTGGGATCACATAAAAGAAACACCTTGTATAATTATCTACTTCTACCATTCCTTTCAAAACATTATAGTTGGCGTTATATAACTCACCGCATATGTTTCGATCCCGTCCATCCCCTGGAAATGCTTGATTAATGTTGATTTTCCCGCACCTATATTGCCTTCAATCGATACTCTAAAAGGCCTATCGGTGGGCGTTTTAACGTTGGTTAGTTCCTTTAATGGCGAAATTCCCACAAAATTCGTTTTTTTAGAAGGAGAACAGGTTGGTGATGCGGCTGGACGTTTGAGTCCGCTAATAGTAGTTATCACTCCTTCCATAATGCTCGGATTTGTTTGAGTTGATGCTAATTTTCTGAAACTACACAATACGTTTCCTAGTGGGTTGTTAAGAACAAATTAATAATACAGGAGCTGGGTTTCAAGGAGTGGTTTTTATAGGTCAAGTCATAAAATAGCATGCTTCAACTGATACATCTAATAAAATTGATGTACCTAATTAAAGCGTAGTGAACCTTATAGTGAGCTATATTAACGTGGGGTAGTAAATAATACATTTTTAATGTATAACTACTGTTAGACGAATTGTAATTTTAATTATTTGTAACATTGTTAAAGAGGGTTTGATTAAAAACAGTCGCACTGGAATTATTCGAACCCCGAGTTCGCGACGGTATAACCATTAAGCTTATTAAGCTCTCGAGTTTTGATGAACAGTCAGCATCGCGTCATTTGGCAATATTTGCCCTTTAAATATCTTCTTATAGACATACTACAGATATATCGCTCATTGTCTGCAATAGTGGCACAACTCAAAAAACATTGTTTTGAGAAAATCAATAATTAAGATTTGGGTTATACATAGGACACTGTTTTGACTTGAAAATGAATTATATATAATACGATCATAAAAAGAAATAATTTTGTTCCAGTTTTGACTCTTAAGGTAGAGGTTGGAATTTCTAGTTCGGACATTTTGTTATCTAGAATTTCGACTTTTTTGAGTTGTGCCACTATTGCAGGCAGTCAGCGATATAACAAAACCTCTATCACTTTGTCTACAAAATTTTTATTCAACAATAAAGCACTATAATAAGATTCTACGGTACTCCTTATCAAGTTTCATGGTAAAGTAATAACGGAAAATCATCTGTATAAATTACCTAAAAACTGTAGTAATTAGACTTTTTATTTCAATAAAAAGAAAAACTACCACTCGAATCATATTCAATAAATGAATCAATTAATATATAATAAGTAAATTTAAAAAAAGCGTTATAACGCATTTCAATAAAAACTCTGAATTGTATAAAAATACTGGTGTTTACATGCTTTAGAAATATGCAGACCTTCAACATTCAAGCAACTTTATAAAAATTATTAAAACTTAGTCTTACACTAAGAAGCTGCAGGTTCATGTCTGAACTGGAAGCCAATAGTTCTAGGAATCTAGTTACTATAGTGTCATAAGCTTCTACGCCAGTTTTCACTTTCACTTTAGTGTCACTCAAAAACTGATGGAATCTTGCAATCCTTAACTTGGCCGCCGCTTGGTCCTCTTTCGTGATTTTAAAACCCTCACTACCGTCGGCTTTTTTTCGGTATTCCATGTACGCTTCGTATTCTTTGGAAGCGGCCTCGTATATTGCTTCTTGGTGTGTGTCGAACTTCACTACGAAATTGTATATAGCCACCAAGTGTGAAAATAGCTCCCGAGAATTTTCGTCTAGTAAAACACCTCTTTGAACTGAACTTAAAAAATTGCTGTGGGCTGTGATGATATCGTCCAAGCATTCAGCTTTGTTAACCTGAGTCTGCATTTCGTCCCACGAGCACTCGAGTACTTCAAAAAGGAAATAATACTGTGTTTGGTGAATGAAATGTATCATTTTTGTTGTCAATATATGAATCAGATGCATCACTGGTTTTAGTTCTTTGATTTTCCTAAAGAGCTTCGACATAGACAGCTGCTGTCTACGCATATTGGCCAGTACATATTCGGTTCTCTTGGCCTTCCACAATGCACCAAATAAGCTTTGATAGGTGGGCATAGTCGGGTGAAATATTGTTCCAATAGGGCCGTCTACTATGTAAACCAAACTGAAAACATCCCAACCTACATCACCGATGGAATGACTCATAAATGTAGTGGTAAGTCTTTTTAATGTATCTTCATCTTCAAATTGTGCGTTCGTAACTCTTATTGCGGACTCCAAAATGCCAGATAAAGTATGACCATATATTTCGCCAGCTGATTTATTTAACTCGGGCGTCAGCAATTCTAGCAAATGTCTAATGAAATCTCCTTGGCCCAAAAGTAAGTATCTCCTGAGCGACTGCAAATGTTCATAGAGGTTAAACTTATTTTTCAACAAATCTAAAACCCTTAAAGAGGTTTCTTTATAAACGCTTTCCAAACTGGAATGAAATTCTAAACTCTGCTCTGGAGTGAACAGGGCTTCCGCTGAAGTGGTGTTAAATAACTTTTGCAATGCTTCCCTTCCTGGTAATTGTCCACCATCCTTGCATATCTGCCTCAAAAAATTGATACTTTTGCCTGTAGCTAATATCCGCTTTGCCTGCTCCATGTTAATAAAGGAAGGCACCATCGTTTTCCTGACAATATACTTATCATGCCACAACCTCTCCGCAGTTACGACGTGTTTAGCTTCAATAAAGAACTCGTTATAAGGATCATTTATCTCTCCGTCCAACAGCCACCTTGAAAGCATTATATAGAGAGGTTTGCACACAGCTTTCAAGACCTTCTCAGCTACTTCCTGAGCAGTTTTTGAGCCGTGCTGTAAGAATCCATGGACGGCAGTTATAAGGGCACCACCCTTTTTATCACCACATTGCTCAGCTATGTAAGCCAACCATTCAAATCTAATTCTGTGATCTTGAAGAATGAACAAAATCCTTCTTAAAGTCATGTCTGAACAATCTCGATTATGTTTGTTTACGTTGGCTTGAAGAAGCGCTATAGTCTTGTAGTATTCTGACAATTCACTGTTTAATGTGGCTATGAAAGCCTGACCTACAGCCCCGCTTTGCTTCTCGGTTTCTTCACAATATTGTTTCAACTGCGTATGCAAGAAACTCATGCCCACTACACGTTCTAATAAATTGCGCTGAATTGGAGAAAGAATTTTGCTACTCTTAGGGTCCAGTGTATAGCCCAATCCACAAGGTTCTTTCCTTAAAAATTTCCCTTGAATTCCGTGCAGACTGTAAATAACATCTTGCAACACGTCTTGTTCCGTTGGGGAGTGACAAAAGCTCGCTTTAGATGAAGATGGAATATCATGGTGTGACCAAGCTGTAGATGATATTGTTGTTGCTTGAGAGTTCGCTCGTAACACAGTAGATGTTGTCGTGTCGTTAAACTTGTGCTGACCCCGATCATACAAATGTCTAATGCTGTTTGATTCATTGGAACATATATTGTGAACTCTGTGTTGGGATGATATTTTTGCACTGGACCACTGCTTGCTACATAGACGTTCTAACCTGGTACACAGCGGCGTTATAGCAGGTTGTTTAGATTTCAACGTTACATTGTACAAAAAACTCAATAAAGCCGTTCGGTCTTTTATAATACCCGACTTCGATAAATTGATATACAGCAGCTCAAATTTTTCGGCATCGTCCGGCGACTTGGCCTTTATTAGTTCCCTGAGTTCGTTAACAACGTAAGGTTCACTCGAGGCGCTAATTTGAGTTTTGGAAGTTTGGGCCAGCAAACGAAAAGCCTTATCTGTTAGCCTGGAAACTAGGGCTTCATTGTTGGATGCCAGGTACTTGCAAAGCTTAATTACTAGCTCAGGGATATTGCTATCATCTCGAGCTTCAGTGCTATTCATGTTTTGGGGAAGACTGATGCCGCCTACAAGAAAAAGAGAAATTAGTGCAATAATATAGGAATTCAAGAAAATAAAATAAACTAAGGCTTACTATTTAAGTTTCAATATAAAAAAAAATCAAGTATGTTAATTTGAAAATGGATACTATGATAATAGATGGAGGCTGAGAAATAAATGAAGCAAATAAAAAATAAATTGAATAATATTTTACATCTTATTTACACTACAAATAGTATATTCAACTATACCCTAAAAATTATTCTTTATTGTTCAAGACAATCTTTATTGTTCAATACAATAATTATTCAAAGACTAAGTTGATTTTTCATTTGCCTCACCTTCCACAGCAGAAATACAAATGTATTATTGCACTAACTTTACTCTTGGCTTTCATTGCTGAAAGAGTTAGTTTTAAGTTGTGTTTATTGATATGTAAAAGTGATAAAGTTTAGATATACCCTTTTTTAGACAGCTTCAGACACCCTTGTTTGATAATGATTAATCTCAACAATGAATATGCAAAACTACTTTAAAATACCTATTAAAGTGTTAAATTGGATATAAAGCGTTAAATCATATAAAATCAAAACAATTTTAGGAAGCATCAGAATTCAGCCACTTTATGGAAATTAAATAGGTAATAGAAAAGTAATAATGAATATGCAAAAAGATAAAAACAGGAAAATAAAGGTGTTACATACTTATACAGGGTGTTCATTTGAAACGCCACCTAGTTGGCTATGAAATGTCAAAAGAAATGGATGAAAAAACACAAGTCTATATACTTTGATTACATCATCTTTTTCTTTCAAAAAATCATAGCCTTCTAGATGACATTTTATAATGAACACACAGTATACTATTGTTACGGTGAGAGGAGCTGGGAGGCAGAGCGACATTGGAGGTTGGACGTTCACGGCTCGCAGCATATCCAGGCACTGCGGCATGGGAGTTGTCATGAATGATTTATTGCTCTGTTTATTTAGAACACAGTTATTTACAACATTTTTTTTATGTCTCTTATCAATTATTTTTCTTCTAAGAATGTTCTAGGCTTTTATGTATTTTTAGAATTTTGTATAAAAGGCGAATAGTGCCGCCAGAAGTAGTAGTCTTAATTAATCGAGCCATAGGTGAGCTAAAGTACCGAACAATAATAGAAGGCTATAAAGTGTTAAGAAGTGAGTTATTTAGTAGGCGAATTGTACTTGTGATGATGAGTTCATTGAGTCATTGCTGGAATAGCACTTGAATGCTATACATTATGGCTCCTTTTCTGATGATTAGGCATTACATGTCAGTCATAAATCTGCATTGCCAGTCTGGCTTGGCTACTAATTAGTGTGTTTACCCATTGTTCTAAAGCTTTCACAATTTTTTGACACCAGATTTTTTAAACAAGGACATCCCTCAAAATATCACCTTGCACCTTGAGAAAAAGATAGAATGACTAAAGCTCAGACTAAAGCCCATCCAAATGTACTTAAATATGTCTATTTTATCTAATTCAGAGCACCCAATCAATCAATGCACCAATTTGAAACTCACTCTCATTCCAGTTTCAACTGTCACCAAATGTTTTGCAATGAGGAAATTTTCTGGAATTTTGAAAGAATGCAAAAAAATTAAATAAAAACAAACAAAAATTATGTTATTTAGGACACATTAATTTAAATAGTGTAATCCAACACCCTTTCTATCAATATCTAAAAGCATGAGGATTCTACACACACTGTAGAAGAGAATGTGTATCTTGATCTTTATTAATTTATATGCAGAGGTCTCGCAGAGACTTTATGTGGTTAGGACGCCAGTTATCTTAATTCTGAACTCAGTGGACCTGTTGCAGTTCCTAATGCTGGATATAACAGTGCCTTACAAGGTTAGATGCACTATAACAGTTTCCGTGGTCAACAAATTATAGTGATTCTAATAATTACATATATAAAAGCCAGAGTGTCAGCCTAAGGGCAAATCTGATATATAAACTTTAGGAATAGTGTAAACTTGACTTGTAAAAGTAAAAAGCGACACTAAGTGCTGAATAATCTCTATGACATTGCCACCATTATTAAACTCAGCAAAATTCGAGGCAAGATGTGAAAATTTGGGTCTAAAATTATTATTAAAATATTCTTTTATTGCTAGTATAGCTTTCAAATCAGGGTGTAGGTGTAATATGTAATACCTAGAATGTAACTAATTTTATTTTGGTAATATTCTTAATGATAATATTAAAAATATTATCAAATTCAAGTTCAAGGAATATTCAATAATTCCTTTTCCATATTATAAATATTCAAAAACTATTGTCGGTTCTTGAACCCTGACCATCTCCCGTCATCCGTTTGTTTAATGCTAAGCTTTCGTTTTCAAGTTCAAGAAGTGGGGCTTCAAGCTACAGTTTATGTGCAGGAGAGTAACCTCATTTCTTTGGTGCTTATATTTTGCAGTTTTAAGTGTGTTTAAAAAGCAAAAGTATTAGTGGAGATATGCCGAATCACTTACCTCTGGCTACAGGTAAATAATTTCAATGATTTCATCAATATTACACAAATTACATTGCAAAAATCCACAATTCTGTTATTTTAATTAAACATATTTTTCATAAAACAGAGCTATATTTTTGTTTGACGATGACGTTTTCGAATGCAATATGAATGACGTCTTGTCAAATTTGGCGCTGTTTTCGGGACCGTGGAACTTAGTGCCGTTTTCCATAAATAACATGTATTAGGCGTTTTCGGTTCGTAATTCAACTCTATACGCTCATTTTACTTGTTAAGTGGTATGTGTTGTCACGCCGTCTCCCCCCCGCGCTAATAATCGGTCGTTGCGTGGTTGCGGCTGATACTCTGTTGCCGTTGTCGCCGTGTCTGCTGAGAGTCGACTACGTGGATGTTCTAAGTCCAACGTATCTTCGTGTGTCAAATCTCTTTTATCACGCTGCAAAGGGACCCAACTCTCGGAAAGGATCTATCTATTTTGTTGTCCCTTAGGTTGCTAATTATGGGGGCAAAAGGCTGATAATTAATCCATGGCGTTTCATCTTTGCAGTGAAAAAACACTTTCATGGTATTGCCAAATGGATATAATTAATAAATGCTAATTTAAATGAGATAAAATTTAATATTTTGGGGATGCCAGCAAGGTTTTATTGTTTAAGACAAAACCTGAAAAACGCCAAAAAACTAATTGAATAGTAATTAATTACGATAAATATAAAAAAAAACAATTTTCAGTCTTCTCAGGAATCTGAAATAAAATAACGGCGGACGTGAACTTTTCGCGATAATCTCAGTAATCCTCTGAAACGTGCTTGACGGGTACACGATTTCTTACTAAAATTGAAGAAAACGACAACAAAGAAAACTAAACTAACGACGAAGTGTAATTGAGAGAAGAGTTCTGCCAGGTCGCTGGGATTCGCTATTATGGTGAGCAAAACACTACTTTAATATACTAAGACTTGATTTTACAATTCACTCTCAAAGTCGGGTTCAGCTAAACTCGACTGGTACTTGAACTCGCCCGTAAGAAACGCATTGCTGTCAGCAAGTGTCACAAATTAACTTAATTTGACAGCAATGCGATTCTTATGAGCGGGTTCAAGTACCAGTCGAGTTTAGCTGAACCGGACTTTGAGGATAACATCATATACGTTTTGCGTCCTTTAATCAGGTCGATAGAAGTGAAAATACCGGGTGTAGGACAAAAATAACTACTTCACATTTGTGAAAGAGCCAACGTTTTGAGGATAACTTGTACAATCTGGCCTAAATGTTTCAACTTCTACAACTATTCTACAAATACTTAATTGCTGGTAGTCTCCTGCGTCTGCAAAGTATCCGCTATCTGCAAGAAAATGACCTATTCAAGAAAAGGGCAGAGGTGGGTTGACACTATATGGCACAACGGAAAAAACACTCCACGAAACTTTTCGTAAGCGGGCAATAAGTGGTTTAATTGTTTTGGCACTAACAAAAATATAAATAATAAGCGCGGCGGACTTAAAACGGGATTCAAAAAGGGAAAAAACAATTACCAATTGGCGATAATCAGAACGGCGGAGCCAAGGACTGACTTTTTTCTCGCGGTAAAATTCGAACTTCTCCGCCTTCCCTTTTAGGTAGAGACTCTCTCGAGTTCAAAACGTGTCTCTTTCCTAGCTCGTAACTCTCGCGAGTTCAAAAACCGTCTCTTTTCGAAGATCCTCGGAACCACCCTCTCGGTACTTCTCCGTACACCCGGTCCAGTGGCGACTATATGGCGCTCCGGACAGCGCGAGATAAATCTAGAAAATGAGCTTTTCTGGAAAATCTGCTGGAAGGAGGAAATTGAAAATGCGATCCTTGGACAGAATAAATGATGCTCTTTAAATTGACACCTCACATGACATAGTTTAATTGACAATTAAAGCTTTTATTTAAAATGACCGTTAATTTCCTGGCCGTCAATTAAGACATAAATTGATCGAATTTACATTCAAAGGATGAGAAATTAAAAGGTCTATCGGATGGGAGAATAAGATTTTAATGTCAATTAACGATATTCACAAAATCGCTTTAATTACTAAACTATTGTTCGTTTCACTCAAAGGTCTGAAATTCTCTCAAGGGCTATAAATCATTAAAAGGGCGCTTTTGACGGTTAAAGAAGAAGGGCAATTGTAGGGTTTATGTTGTATGGCCGGAATTCTCAAGAAATTGTGAAAGTGCCTGTCCAAAACTAACAAAAGAAATGCTCTCCGACGAAAATTAAAAATTATTGCAACCATATGTGCATTTAGGGCATCGCATGGTGCTGGTTTATACCGAAAACATAAAAACAGAAAAATTCCATAAGTTAAAGCTTAAAAGCTTCGAAAAATGGTTTACAGGGTTGCCATGCTTCCACACATGAACTCGTATCTAAACAAGGAGTTCAGTTTGCACAACATTAGATTCACGTAGTGTCCACGAATCACGAACTAGGCGGAAAGCACTTCGATCGTGATTCGTGACATCCAGTGTTGCCGATATTTTCACGAGTTACTCCGGTTACTCGACGTAAATGCGTGTGAGGGACATTTATTCGATACGGAAGTATGTGATTCTAATCATGTAAGTATTCAGATTTGTCAACAACCCACGGAAACGCGCATAGTGATTAGGATTCGAGTCTCCATATTTTGGCATCAAGGTCACTAAGGTATGTCCTGTTCGTTATTGACGTACTGGTAAAAATCCTCCCTTAGGCACTACTTACAGATAAGGATCTAGGGTAACACCGCGTGACGTTACATTTACCATTACCGATTACCCAACTGAAGTTGTTCGGTTTGTGCCTCAATTTTTCATCATTTAATATTTGCGCAATTTATTTTATTTAATAATAACTTATATTAATTTTAATAATAATATTAATTAATAATTAATATTTAGTAAATTAATTAATTCCTTAAATCTAGTTTTTTTTTCATTGTTTTATCCAATACTACTCAGGAAAATCTCTCGACTCAAAGCAAAATAGTTAATCGATTGAGGGACCCCTTCGGACGAGGTGCTGTATATAATTACTGTCGGACTGTGAATTGTCCCTGGTAAATTCGTTTGATCGTTACATTATGTATCAGCACCTCGTTCTCGAGATCACTCCAGACTAATATTGCTGATGTTTAAAGATAATAAAAACGCAATTTTTTCGCAAAAGCCGATATGTGGTCAAAAAAAAAAGAAATACAATTTTTAATTGTATTCTAACTTGAACTTGCTAAAGTATGCACTTTTTAGGTCCGTTTGCACCTGGGATTATCGACGTTATGTTAGGTTACGGAAAAGAGGAGCCGTTTTTTAGATTATATTATCCCACGAAAGAAAAGTTGGACATACCGGTAAGTTTTGTAGTGAGAATGGTGTAGTACCTTGTAGTTTTTGCAAAATAGTTAAATATCAGAAAGTGTGTACAAGTCATGGATAAATACATCAACTCAAGAATAAGATTAAAGGAAAGAAGAAAGAAATTAATATTTACAGCGTTGTCGGGTGGCCGCGCTAGACCGCTCTGAGAGTATTCCCATCATTTATTTTCTGAATTAGAATATAAGGATGGAAATACTCTCAGAGAGCTCTAGAGCTGGCTTTGCTGGAATTCTTTTTTGGAACCCCGGCTTTGGCTTTCGGACCATCATCAGTACCAAAAGTCTATCCTCAGATTGCAACTCCGAAGCGATCAGACAAATATGAACATTGGGAACCACAACCGGCCCACCAAAAAGGATTTGAAAACATTTGCACAAATTATAAATTGCTTACTTCCCCGATTCATATTTATTTGATTTTTATTATATTGATTATTGATATATTTATATGAGTTTTAATTACCCTCTTATTTCCAGAAAAAATCAGAAAAATGGATAAATTGGCTGCCAGATGATACATATTTGACAGGAATATCGAAAGTCCTAATGCTATACAAAATATTTTTGAAAATAGCTTTTTGCTGGACCGGTAAGAATAAAACACAGTCCCTAATTTGGATATATTTGAAACATAATTATTATTGATTATTGAAGTTGGCAAAAATTTCATTTTGAACATGAAAATAACTCGGAAATATATTTTACTATATATCTACTGTAGCTAATTTGAAAATCCCAGCAATTTATGATGGAGCGCCTAGAACAGACGAAACCCTCAAATGCATAATTATGTCCCATGGATTGGGAGGATGCAGATTTCTGTATAGCAACATCTGTTGCGAGCTTGCATCTAGAGGATTTTTAGTAGCTGCTTTAGAACATCGGTAAGATTAAACTATCAATAGTACATTCAATATTTCAAGATTGATAATGATTTATCCCATCAACCTTGTCACATCGAATTATCTACTTTCTGAAGTGCATGGCATAGATCAAGCATATTTAAATTATATCAATTGAATCATGTTGACTTTATTTATAATTAATTATTGCAGGGATCACTCAGCTTGCAGCACATTTTATTATGACAGCCAAGAAGCCGCAGAAAAGGACCATCAATCTCTCTTAGAATTCCGTCATATTAAATTTGGAAGGGACCACTATCCAAGAAGAAATGAGCAATTGAGAACGAAATCAAATGAATGTAACAAAGTCTTGGACTTCCTGATAAATCTTAATAACGGAGTTCTAGTCGACAATATTATGGACTATGCTCCTTTTCATAGAAACTCAAAAATTGCCTTTAATCTAAATGAGTTGGTCAGTAAGCTTGACACTGAAAATATTGGCATTATGGGACATTCCTTTGGAGCCGCTACAGCCCTGTATACTCTCTATAAAAGACCGGAGTTTAAGTGAGTATATTTTTACGTTTAAATATAGTGGGTTCATATATCTCGCTATTACTCAATAAGATGTTGTTACGCCCGACCGTCGATCCACAGAAACTCGGGCCGAAGCGGAAACGCCGAGCACCGACCGCGACCCCGGGAATCTATCTAGAATAAACGAGAACCGGCAACAGTCGCCTGCGTTCTCGAAAGTACGAGAGTGTGAAAGCTAAGACCAGTCAGTGTGAAGGGGCGAACGCAGACTGGCCCCACGGAAGCCCCCAGGATCATTAGGATTGGACAGCTTGGAAGAAGCCTCACCATTCCTGGCAAGATTGAACATCCTCCAGGCACGTCTTATGGCAATGCAGATGTATTATCACGCAGGCCTTGTAAAGTGGAATATTGACACTGGGAGTCCAGGCAAGCTCCAGCATAAGAACGAGGATTTACGTCGACGAACGTTGGACCACTGAACAAATAAAGTGGAACAAACGACCGATAATGCTGTGGGGTTAATACGTCAATGGAAGTTGGAAAATCAAAGACCTGATTGGAAGGACATAGCAGATAAGAGCCCGGAAGTAAAAGCTATGTGGGCTTAATGGGATTCCGTGGCGATTCAGAATGGTTTAGTGAAAAGGACTTGGGAAAGGCCCGACGGGAAAATAGCCACGCTCCAGCTTGTCGTACCAGAAAGTAGACTGAAAGATGTCTTGCAAGAAATGCACAATGCAGTGTCTGGGGGCCATTTTGGAGTGAATAAGATCCTGGATAGAATTCGGGAAAGGTACTACTGGGCGAATTGCCGAGATGGCGTCTAAAAGCGGTGCAGAAATTGTGATACCTGCTGCTCCTTTAAAGGACCCCAAAGAAACACTAGGGGACAAATACAATGTTGGCGCCCCATTTGAAAGAATTGCGATCGACGTGGCAGGTCCTTTTTAAGAACAGGACGATGGCAACAAATACATCTTAGTTGCCATAGATTATTTCAGTATATGGCCCGAAGCTTGTGCACTACCAAATCAGGAAACTAACACCGTGGCAAGAGTCTTGGTTGACTAATTCTTCAGTAGATTCGGCGTACCATTAGAGCTTTATTCGGACCAGGGACGGAATTTTGAATCGCAAACTTTTCAAGAAGATCATGGAACTTCTGGGAATCCGCAAACAACCGGACGACTCCGCTCCATCCACATTCAGATGGCATGGTCGAGCGTTTCAATCGAACCATGGCACAATACCTCTGCAAAATGGTAGCGGACCACCAGAAATATTGGAAAAAATCTCGTCCTCTTATAATGGTGGCTTATAGAGGTGCAGTGCATAGCACGACAGGATACTCCTGTCAAGGTTATATTTGGTAAAGAACTTTGTCTTCTGGTAGATTTGGTGTACGGATCACCGGAAGAACCGGTGCAAGATGTCCAGAACTATGCTGATGAACTTCGAGAAAGATTAAAGGAAATCCATAGAAACGTGAGGACACGGATAAAGATTACCATCAATCGGATGAAAGCCAGATATGACCTAAGGGCGAATTTTGAAGGATTTAAGGCAGGTGACTTGGTTTGGCTGTATAATCCACAGAGGAAGAAAGGAAAGTTTCCCAAGTTGTCTCCAAGTTGGGAGGGTCCATATACAGTCATCAAACGGATCAACGACGGGTATACAGGATCCAACGTACCCAACAAAGATGAAAGTCGTTCATCTTGATCGGTTAAAGACTTACAGTCGTGGAAATTTCTCTGATCGGGATGATCAAAGCTAACAGGGAGGCAATGTTATGCCCGACCGTCGGTCCACAGAGATTTGGACCGAAGCGGCAACGCCGAGCGCCAACCGCGAAGCCGGGAACCCATCTAGAATAAACGAGAACCGGGAATAGTCGCCTCCGTTCTCGAAAGTCCGAGAGTGTGTTCAGGCCGGGTATATAAACCAGCAAGCCGCGCGAGATGGAATCGAATAAATAGTGCAGTGTAGTAAATAAGGGAAATAAGCGGACAATGGAACAGTGCGAATTGTTAGTAGAGAGTAATTGTGTTTTACTCGTGTTGTAATAGTTAAAAGTAAATAAAAGTGTGCAGTTAATTGACGATAAATATTTTGGAGCAAGAAACCCGTAACAATATCAAAAATTTCGTTGAATTTATTTATCAAGGCACTCCTGCCCCTTTATACTACTTAATTTAATTAATAATTTTGCAGGTTTGGCATCCTACTCGATCCCTGGATGTTTCCAATTAAGGGTGAACGATTAGAAGAAAATGTAATGCAAAAACCTATGCTTTTTATTAACACGCAAACTTTTCACATCGCACCCAATGTGGAAGCCATGTCGAGGTTTATAAATGGTCCAAACGTTGAAATGTATACCATCAGGTATATTATTAATTCCTAAACAGTTATCTATACTGTAATACCGCAGTTTTGTCATTTCAGGCATACGACCCACGAAAATCAAACGGATTCAGTTCTAATCGTTGGATATTGGCTGAACTGGTTCATGAGGAAGCTAAATCCTCTACTCGCCCTTAACATTAACAATTCCTTAGTTTTAAGATTTTTGAAAAAACACGTTAATAATATGGTTGATATATCGGATTGTACGGCCCTGTTGGATAAAGAAAAAGACCACTTAGAAGAAGGCCTTACTAAGCCATGGGCCTGATATTTATAATTTTCGTGAATATCCTTGCCAGTGTTTTTAATAATATGTTACTAAAAATTACAGTTTGCTCTGTAACTATAAACTGATAAAATCTATTAAAAATATCAATTTTATTTTGGGGTATATAGTTTGTAACACTAATTTTTATATAATGTAAAAAATACAGTATTAACCTACCTAATAATTAGGAGGCACATTTATAGAAATAACGTCTTAAACTAACACATTACCATGGAACAACTTCCTATTCATTTGTAAAATTGGGGGGACGTTTCTCCACAAAAGCCGACATCCCTTCTTTTCGGTCCTTGGTTGCAAAAGTGGCATGGAATAGTCTCTTTTCGAAGTGTAATCCTTCGGTCAACGTGGTCTCGAAGGCAATATTGACAGATTCTTTACACAACCTAGTTATAAGTTGTGAATTACTGGCGATCTTTTCCCCTAATTTTATACTTTCGTCCAAAAGTTTTTCTACCGGAAATACTTTGGCTACCAAACCCATTTTTTCAGCCTCTTGTGCGGGAATTTGCGCACCTAAAATAGTGAAATTAAAAATATTGAGAACATAAGTTTCACCGAAACCTACCCGTTAGAACAATTTCCATCGCCTTAGACTTGCCAACATAGCGGGGCAACCTTTGAGTGCCGCCAGCCCCAGGAATCGTTCCAATTAGTATTTCAGGCTGACCGAATTTCGCATTTTCACCCGCATAAATGATATCGCACATCATCGCCAACTCACAGCCACCACCAAGCTGAAATTATAACACACCCAATACACCATATTATCGGAAATAATCTCCATGATAAAAACTTACGGCATATCCATTAACTGCAGCTATAACAGGTTTCAGGGTTTTGCTTACTCGATTCCAATGTTCAAGAAAATTCGAGCCAATGCACTGAGCGAATGTGTTGTTTTGCATTTCTTTGATATCTGCACCTGCCGCAAATGCCTTTTCGCTCCCAGTGATAATTATTGCGCCAATCTGTTGGTTGGCTTCTAAAGAATCAAGCGCTTTAGACACATCCAACATTAATCCATTGCAAAGCGCATTTAATGCCTTTGGCCGGTTGAGGGTAATAATGCCGACATTATTTTTGGCTCCCCCAGTACTCAGCTTAATAAATTCGTAGTTTTCTGAAAAGAAAAAACAAAAATACATAAAGAAATGGTGACGCCAAAGTTTGCGACTTTGGGGTGTGACGGGGTCACGCCATAGAGATAGCACCTTTTACTAGAATCGGTCATATCAAGCGTCATAGACGGGAGATAGAATATAGTAACTGGTCCCCATGGGGTACCCAGCTCTTACTTAAGGCTCCAAGCGCCACACTCTGGGAAACTGTGTTGACCCACAGGCTAACTGAGTAGAGTAGCCAGGTATGGCGAACACTGTTGTTGGGCAGCAGCGACAACAGTACCATGCAGCGGTGGCGAAGACGGACTTCATACCCAGTGCTGTAATGCATGTGGGAGGCGCAGCTGTAACAGCTTCCAACGGCTTACACACTGATGCGGTGAAGAAGGGAAACGGAATTCCCACTACACTATTTATTCCACTGTCTAACATGGCGGAAGTAAATTCAAGAATGGCGCTCAGTCCGGGGCACCCCTTAAGTGGGGGGAGGGTGCGAAGAATCCCCCTCCCTTCCCCCTCTCCCTGTAACAGCGAATAAAATACAGTGGTACAAGGAAAAGACAAAGATCGCTGTGTGGAACGTGTGCGTGGCTTATATATGACCGAAATACTCGCCAATGTAGAACAAGAAATGCATAGACTGCAAATCAAGATCCTAGGACTAAACGATCGAAGTAAGATGGCTTGGTGCCGGAACCCACAGAACAGGACCTCCCAGGAAGAAAGCCATGCTGATTGGTTGACAAAACAGTTCGGAAACCACCAATCATATGGTCCAACACAAGGGACTCGAGAATCTTTGAGAGGCAATTCAGTCCGGCGGTAGGACAATAGTTACTGACGTCCTCGCGGTTACCTCCCTTGTGGATCGGTGTGAGGTGTGCGGTCATCCAGGCCAGCGAAAACACGCCGGAGGTCAACGAGAGCTGAAACAAATAACTTAGTGGGCATGCGAGTGTAGGGCTGCGCTCCCTAAAGAACAATGGAGGGATACCATCAAGGCCTAGGTCCTTTTGATACATCCAGGTGAACCATCTCATTGAAAACCATCGAGCTGATGATCTCCAGGGAGGACAAGCCGAGAGAGCCACGGCCGCAGCCAATCAGGGGGGTGCCAGGTCCACTCCGTGGCGATACAGCGCGGCCCACGTAAACAGAGCCGAAAAACCCTGCGAAGAGGTCGGCGATCGAGCCTGGGTCGAGTGCCTCAGCAAGCCCTAAGACCATTCGTGCCGGGTATCCAGCGCGTGCCGGTATCCTGCGCCGCTGTTGTTTGACGTAGGACCAGAAAGCTTTGACATTTTCCCGAACTCTATGCTGAGTAATATTTATGAAGGCACTGTAGTCTCTTTCTACGGACAACTTCGACTCAGATCTCAGTTCACTATACCTATAATAATTAATGTTTGATCGAGAAAGCTTGTATGTTTTATATGCCTTTTTTTATTAATTATTTTTATAGTTTGAGAAGTAAAGTAAGGATATTTATGCAAGGTAATCCTAGCGGATGGAACAAACGAGTCAATGGCTAGGTACAAAATTATTAGAAACTTGTCCAGAGTATCTTCAACCGATGGGGCCTCCCTCAGAAAACTCCAGTCCAGCGGCTCAAAATGCGAATTCAAATCATCGATCAATCAATCAATCGCCTTGCTGTAATTTGGCCTGTGGTTGAGCACATGTGGCAGATGATGAGAGGTGGCATTCACACTGAACTCGACAAGCAAAGGCGGGTGATAAGGATCCACGCATTACGGACGTTATTATGCTGAACCAACCCATGAAAATAGAGCAGTCGTGGATAACCCGTTCCTTATCATTTCGTAATACGAAAACTTGACCCGAGCAACAGTTTGAAGCGTCAGTGGCTCCAACACTGTTGAAACTCCCACTCATGTGTCTGAATATAAATACCCAGGAGCTAGACATAGGCTACATGGAGAGTTCTCCCAGGCAGCGGTGGATCACGGATGAGATCCTACGACTTATGGACGACAGAAGAAGAGAAAATGCCAGAGGCGGGGATCGTTACGAAGAACTGAATCGAAGGGTGAGAACAGAGTGCCGGAAGGCAAAGGAGAGTTGGTTAACAGAGAGGTGCATTGAAATCGGGGCACTACAAGATAAGCACGACCTGTTCAATCTCCACAAAAAATCAAGGAGTTTCTCAACACGCAGCGTAAACAGCAAGAGGGTGTTTTGAGATGTGCCATTAACAGAATTTTGGTGGGCGCTGAAGAAAAGAGAAAACGATGGAAGGAATATGTGAAGACTCTCTTTAACGATGTTCGACCCAAAAAACCTCCTGAAGGGGACGCTGTAGAGTCCAGCCCTGGAATCACAAAAGAGGAAGTAATACTTGCTATCAGGCTTCAAAAAAGCGGCAAGGCTCTGGGACCTGACCAGGCGTGCACGCGGAAACGCTCAAACTCATTGCGGATGCAGATGGGAAGGGCCTAGCCCTTATCACCTCTCTTTTTAACTCTATATATCAGACTGGAGGAATACCAGAGTGGACTGGCTATACTCGATGTTCATCACCATACGCAAAAAACAGAATGCTTTCCAGTGCGATGACTACCGCATGATTAGCTTAATGTCTCATGTCCTCAAAGTATTCCTCCGTATCGTCCACACACGTATATATGCAAGATGCGAGGAACAGATTGATAGGGACGGATTGATTTAGGAACGGAATGGGTACACGCGAAGCTCTCTTTACACTCAACGTCCTGACGCAGCGCTACGTGAATGTAGATATATACGCATGTTTTATTGACTACCGTAAGGCATTCGACTGCGTTTCACATCAGAGACTTGCTGAGATCCTCAAATCCATTGGTCGCAGGTCTTCCTCACGAGGGAGGGAGTACGGAGCTCCGGCTTTGACTACGGACTCTGCGCGTCTTTCCTTAGGTGCTATCTCGAAAAAAACTGTGGTCCCGTAACGAATAATAGACACAATTAACGTTATAAATATCGACATAACTTGGTCACTTCATTAAGAGCCTTGATAAAGATTGCATACGGTCGAAAGTTCGGCGATTTGAAAATTGAATGAAGTTATTATTTCGTCCCCAACCTGCTAATCCACTTTCGTACTATTGCTATTGGGACGCTAATCACTTGGAATGTCGATGTCGTATAAGCGCCCATCCCAGGACGCTTATTCTATAGGAAAGAGGGAAAGTGAAAGTGAGAATTGCTAGCCAATGGAATTCGTCAACAGAATTTTTTTACCAATCAAGGTTGTCAAAATTCTCACTTTCACTTTCACTCTTTCCTATAGAATAAGCGTCCTGGAGGAAAAGCAATACCGTTTTGCGAATCCCCTATTAATAATTCCTATAGATGGGCGAAGGGAAAATTCCCAAAAAACCTTTGAACCCATTCTTGGGTTTTTACCCGGGTTTTTTTCCCACTTTTTTTTGAAAGCACCCGGTAGTTTCAAGATTTAAGGTTAGATTTTAGATTAGAATTCAATAAATCCAGATTCTGGTTTGTTTTTTGATAAACTAAGCACTGGTCAATTGACAAAAGCCTCAAACTGCACAAACCAACAAATTATTGCTTAATCGGCAAGTGTTAGGCGTATTGAAAATAGAAGCGTAAGTTAAATTTAGAGGTTATAATGGAATAAACCCAAAATTTTCCTTTAATTGTCCAGGGAATAAACCCTCAAAAATGAAAAAACCGGGTGAAAACCCATCTCTAAAATTCCAGATTCCAGAACAACGTCGTTTGACAATTAGGCCTTCCAAAGCAGTATGGCCGACCCCAAAATTCACCCGACCAATCAAAATATGAAAACATTTGAAATTTGTTTGCAGAGTTGCCAATTTCTCACTTTTTTTTTTATTCTTAGACGTCTAGATCTAACCTCTCAGAAAATACATAAAAAATATTATTATAAAATTTCACTAGTAGTAGACATAAATAACATCTGAGATATGGATAAACGTGGAAAGAAATAGCTTCGCCGTCACTTTTGGCGAATGGACGTCACCCGACATGTTACATCAAATATTTTGAAATCGTGATTCGCCGATTGATGTGCTCTGACGACGATGTTACCTCATCGGTACTTTGAAAATGGCAGACTTCCTTTTCCCAAAAAAATTGGATAATTTTTATGAAAATATCAGCATTTGTTACATCTGTCCATATTTCCTATAGGTCATTGGACTACACCATCAAGCTAATCTGGAGACCTCTCATGTTTTACAGTTTTGGCCCCCCCTTTTTAGCAGTGGCAACCTTTAAACTGATGACGACTTCCGCCTGAAGTGACATGTCGGTGACGTCTTACGTCAAATTATGGGAAAACAGTTGTCTCTGTCATTATTTTTATAACTTCATATTTCCAATCCCATCCAATGTTGAACTTATATTCATCGCCTAGCCAGAGCGCTAGGGCTCCTGACTCTTAACTGACCTAGCTCCAAGGTTTTCTGACACTTAGCTTCCAATCTAACAAAAACCAAAAACAATCGACAATCAATTTCCGGTCCGGCTTTTTGTTAAATTATTGTTATGACGCTTGATGACGTATGCTGAAGACCAAATTACGTCAGGGGAACCTTTAAAGTATAGATGGGCGAAGGAAAAATTCCCAAAAAACCTTTAAACCCAATTTAGGGTTTTTACCCGGGTTTTTTCCCATCTTTTCTTGAAAGCACCCGGCAGTTTTAAGATTTAAGGGTAGGTTTTAGATTAGAATTCAATAAATCCAGATTCTGGTTTGTTTTTTGATAAACTAAACACTGGTCAATTGATCAAAAGCTTCAAGCTGCACAAACCAACAAATTATTGCTTAATTGGTAAAAGTTAGACGTATTGAAAAAGTTAAATTTAGAGGTTATAATGGAATAAACCCGGAATTTTCCCGAATGTGTGCAGGGAATAAACCCTCAAAAATGAAAAAACCGGGTGAAAACCCATCTCTACTTTAAAGCGACGGACTTCCGGCCAAAAAGGGGGTTATTTTTAGGGAAATATCGGCATTTGTTGGTTGGTCCATATCCTCTAGGTCAGTGGTTTGATCGGCCCTCAAAGCAGTATGGCAAATCTTTGTCAAAATCAGCTGTTCTGGAATGGTAGTGGTTAACATTCAGTATCGATAATTACGTGGTATCGATAATCTTTCGAGATCCCTAGTCTCTCTTCCTTGTCATTTATTCACACATCTTTCTTTTGGGTTTGTTGTTTTTATATTATCAGTATTTCGCTATCAACTGAGCCGATATACAAATATGAACAATTAATTGAGATAATGATTAAAAATGTGTTGTAAATAGAGTACGTACTTATATAGGAATATTTTTTTACATATTTTAAAATACAAACTTACCTCCCGCCGCACTCGATAATAACCTCACATTAGTTCCATGTTGCTGCAGGACGTTTTTCATTACACTTGGTGATGTGTTGTGGAATAATCTTAAGAACGCTTTTGAAGCCATACCGAAATACTTTCGTTTTAATACTTTTCTCAACTTGTCTAAAGTCTAAAAGAAAAACTATAAATATCTAGAAGAGAAGACGAACAGATAAATAGACAACCTTATCTATTTACCTGCTCGATCGACCTTGACGTACCTAGGTATGATGAGGCAGTTGCTTCGTGCTTTAATAACCTTAAACTCGACTGATAACCGACTTGCATCGGCTCCGGCTGTTAATGGATGCAGCGGCGTTTTGATTTACTTGTATAGAAAGTTAACGGGCCACTATAAATGTAAAATTTATCAAAAACAGGTTCAAAGGTCTATTTCTTTATCGTTATGTATTATTGTCGGTGGTTACGAGCTTATTACCTAATTTTGATTTATATTTGTATTTGTCAATTTTGCTGTGTCATTATTTTGGACTAAACTAGTTATATTAATACAGTATATTATGTAACAAGTATATATTAATGTATTATGCTATAATGCAGGCCAACATTCCCGAAGTTAGCGCGATTTATCTGATTGAATAATGCCTATACGTATATATAATCCATTCAGTTATTTCTGTCGTCAAGTAGGCGTTGGAAATCTGACATATTTCACCCGGTATAATTAACATGACTGTCAGTCAAGGACGCTAGAATGACAGGACGGCCCAATTCCCTCTTTTTCTGTACCCGCGGCGTGACGTCACATTAGTGCTCTGGTGAGATATATCATTAAGAGTTTATTCCGCGGACGCATAGTTGTTTTACATATGCTGTGCTTCTGCTTATCCTGTATGAATCCTGTATGAAATGGTCTATAAACTAGTAATAATACAAATAGTTATGATTTCAAAGGTAGGTTTATTACTTTGATGCAGACCGGGTTGCAAGCAACAATATTCAATACTCCATAAGCAACTTCGAGTTTGGAATACTTACACTTATACTTAGCATATTAATGTACCGTCACATTGTCTTGATGTCTAGATAAGTTAGTATTGTTTAGTATTGATAATACTGCTACAAATACATAATGCCACTTGAAAAGATTTTCTGAATATTTTGAATAATGTTGTTCTCGTGCTTGAAGATCTCATTGGCTTCATTAGTTAGTGTTGGATACTGCACTTCGTTGAAAAGGATATCGCGACTTTGCGAAAGAGTGGTCTGCTACTGCTGACTTCTTTGTTTATACCAGCCTGCAAACCTCATTGACCCAGCACCATTGAATTAAAAAAGTCAGGAAGGAACATTGTGCTTTTCTATCAAAATTAGATTTTTAGATTGAATTTATAAGCTAGGTTCTTCAAGATGGTTGCATTTCCGCTAGTCATTGGCGTGCTTGTAAAAAGTATTTGAGAACGGTCTTTCAAGATGGCGGATAAACATTTCCAATAGTCACTGGCGTACCTACTTGTAAAAAATATAAACGGTTTTGATTGTATATTTTTCGTTGTTGCTTGATAATTCTTTTTATATTATGTTTTGTACATTGAAATAAATAATGTGGGCTTGCTTAGGTATTAGGAATAGGTGTCTTGATTTTCTTTAGAAATAAACATATGGGTTTGTATATAATTGTGTGTAGCGAGAATAATTATAGTAGTAGTGATAGTAATAAATACATTACATGTTACAAATAGTTTATTAAGTCAGATAGATATCCATGCATTTCTAAATTATCTATAATTAGTAAAAACAAGTAATTACTTATAATTATTAAACTTACAATAACGGACAAAGTTTTACATGCTTATTCGTCCTGCTCTAGCCTTTATGTCGTTTATCATCCGTGAATTGGTAATAGTTAATAGTAAAGTTTGTGGAGTGTGCGAGGACTTCTTCAGACCACTACAAACTGACCACAAACATGAACTACAAACTTTTAGCTCTGTATTGAGTTTACTAGTTTTTCCTAGATATCGTATTTTTTTATCTTTTACCAATATAACATTTGACATATCAGCCAATTTTCTTTTTACGTTAACTAATTCCAGAGAATGATTGTCTATGGCACCAGTTCTTATGAGTTGATTGTGAGATATATGATTAGCTGAAGTCATCGACGAACTACTCGGATACTCGTTGATGACATCTTCTCCACTTTCTAGAGCCTCCTTGCCCCTAGTTTTCAGCACCATTTCAAGATTGTGCATTTGATCATTGCCTTTGCATGCCTTAAAAATAAAAATAGTTACCTATTGCCTGTTGATTCATTAAATATAAGGGTGGTCCAATAGTAAAACAACGGATGATTGCTCCAAAATGCAAAGAGGAATCAAATAGAAATGTAGGAATTTTTTTTTCAGATACCCCGTATATTTTTGCAGAAAAACTGAAATTTTTCTGGAATTTTATTTATAATACACAAGTTGCTCTTGTTCGAAATGTTGGCTGTAAAGGAAACTATTTTCAACGTCTCCGGTTACATCTGCGTTGTTCAGAAACTGAATCCAAATTCGTCTTATAGCTTTCTCTAGTGGAAATCTATAATAATATAGGGGCTATTGGTAAAACATGATCGCAATTTTTATCGCAATTCTACTGACTATACTCACCAATTTTTTTAACTACTTACGTGGTACTTACTCAGAAAAAAAAGTTAAAATAATATACTTACCGATGGAAAGTGGCTTCCTGCAATTTAACGGCAGGTGATTTTGTTCGATGGCATGCCGTACAACTAACCATGATTTTTCAGGAATAAGGAATACAAATTATTTAAAATCGATTAAGGTAATGATGTTTTTGTTGTGTATGTTGAAAGGCGCGTCTCTTTGCTGACAGAATTGTCATATTACAGGTCAGGTAAGAAAATTTAAGAAGGTAATTTTACCTGAAGTAGGTTTTTCATGATGGCGGAACTTCCGTCGTAGGTCATATTAGTGCAAATTAAATGGAAATGTCATTTAGTGCTCCTTCTTGTTATCTTTTAATTCAATGCCCAGCACAGAAAACACTTGATAACAGAATCTATTCAATTAACAATTTATTTAAATTTTGGTATCTTGCGTCTCCCGAGTCGTCATAATTCAATGTAAAAGCGGCGTGCAATAAATATTGCTCGTGGTGCGTTGCTAATTGCTGGTTGCTTTAGAGCAAGAGCCAGCCGCCTAGGTACTTAATACTGAATGTAATACTTACTTATCCAAAAGTTAATTACGAAAGTCTCTTTCATAATCATTTGCAGTAAAATGCAAAGAGCATGGCATATTGCCGAGGTACCTGGATTGAACGTATCAGTTCGCTGGTAAAGATGAATCCACTTGTTTCTTATTTTAAGTGAAAGAGCATCGTTTCTTTTTGTGAAAAAATGAAAGGATCTTTGTCTGCCTTCTTTCTTCTACTTTAGTTTGTTGCTTTTACATTGAGGAACAGCACAAATCTGACCAGGTATTGTGTACTCGTATGTTTACTAAATCACAACCCAATCGGCACAATCACAACAACAAGGGAAAGATTCAAAAGTTAGAATACGATCATAAAAAAAACGAATAACCCGCGCCCGTGAATAATCATCGAGATGTCAAATCAAATATTCACATTCACAGCGTTTTCGGGTGACCCCTCTAGAGCGCCCTGAGAGTATTTCCGTCCTTACATTCTTATTCAGAAAACAAATGACGGGAATAGTCTCAGAGCGCACGGGGCTCGGGAAATAATGACGTTACTATCGCTCCCAAGTCCGCACTAAGCTGACGTCACGATTTTGGGCTCATGTTGTTTAAATGTTAGTGGACCGTCCTGTACTGTTTACCGATCCTTGACTGTCAGCGACAGTGATTAATAATCAGTTTGAGGTTAAGGCTATTGAAGTTAAAAGAAAGTTATTTTCTGCGAAATATGTTAGTGAACGAAATTTTTAGCTTTTTCGCAGGAAACTCTAGTTTAAAATATGCAAATAAGCAATTTTTACTAATTGGAAATTGAAAACTTATCTGCTTTCAATATTTCCAAAAATATTGCAGCGTTTAAGTAGGAAACAAACAGAAACAACTACTCCGAGGGCTAATACCCCTACCGGCATTGAATTACACTGTTTGTTTCAAAGCTCATTTTATAAAGCAAAAAAAATATAGTAAAATGAATTAATAAAGTAATAAAAAATCACTGCTAAAAAGCCAAAAAAAAAAAATATATTAAGCTTTTTGCAAAGAATATAGAACCAGAGTTTAATTAAGATATGCGAAAATGCATATACAGTTAGAGAAGAACAGGATGACAGGGAATGATATGTCTCTGTCAACGGCAATTGACAGCAAGCAGAGTTAATGCTTACCCCAAAAATAATGGAAACTTTAGCCAAGGTCATAGTGGGCGATTCTTGGGAGAGCTCTCTTCTAAATTGGAGGTAGCATTTTTTTATTGCAAATTCGCATTTTCGCGTTAATTACCTTGGACATTTTTTCTTAAGAAATAGTTTTTTACTAACAAATTAGCTTACAAAATGCACGCTTAGTGTACAAAAAGTCGGCAACAGCGAAATTTTAATGACGCATCTTGACAAATTTGTCTTGGCAACAAGTAAACAAACAATTGCTGTCGATGTCATACTGGTGAAATTCCATGGCTTGGATTGATGTCAAAAATAACTGAATGGATTATATAAACCATTCACTTATTATTGTCGTCAAGTAGGCGTTGGAAATTTGACTTTGACATTTTTATCGTATCTTCTCAACATGTGCTAAAAGGCGACGGGTATAAAAAAAATGAAGATTTCAAACCATCATGGCCGCCATCCACTACATTTATGTTATCATGTTCCAAGATCAGTTAACTTTACAGGTTACCTCATTTCTTAGAGACAGAACCACCTATATACGTCAGCCTACGTCACAAGACTTCATTTCCGCCATTTTCCTTATGCTTTTGTAAAGCGTGGGTTATTTTTTTTTATTAAAATTGAGTTTTGTTAAGGTTTTTGGTATTTTTGTGTGCTGAAACCATATACCTATTATTTAAATATACGGCGAACGTCAATCCCTCACAGTAAATCGAAAATGAAGCCCCTCAGTTGGCTATGAAAATCTCGCAGTTGGTCGACGAGCTTTTAAGGTGCATTTCTAATCAATTTGCAATTGAAGTGAAACTTCGGCACGCGTGCTGGATTGGAATTTATGCATTTTCAATGTCATGTCAAGCACAAATTGGTTTTTGTCTGTAATATACATTAAGAGGTTATTTCTCAAAACATTATTTAGGTTATTCATTTACATTTGTCACTTAAAACTCAAATACCTATATATATTAGAAGCATTAACTGGACTAACTTTACTTTTTTGTGATTCATAGTTGGTTTATATGTAGTACACTTTCCACTTATAGTTTTAATAACCATTGACAGCTCGTGTCAGCACGGATTTTAGGTTATAGTTAAAGTCGACAAAAATAAATAAATAGCAAAATTTTCTATTGCACTGATTCGAAGGGTAGCTGCAAGATGTTTTAGATGTTTAGTCTTTGGGACAAAGAAAGCGTAAAAAAATATAATTCACTTCACTTCAATTTATATAGCTACAGAAGTTATTTCTTGATTCCGGCACGATTGACGACAACGAGTTTTGTTTTATTGCAGGGAGCAATATTTCATGTGTTCAAAGGACTATATAAAGCCATTAAAATTTAAAAAGAAAATAAGTATCTACATAATAACTAAGTAAGGGCTACATTGAAGGCTAGATTCTGTTTTAGAGAACTATTCCACTTTCAGTTTCCACAAAGAGAAATAAAAAGCTTTAGGGTTGTTGTAAAGATCCCACTGAGAATTTAAGTGTCTTTCATGGACCTACCTAACCAAACTCATGAACCAAAATAAAGTTGTAGTACCTAGTTATAGGTACTACAACTTTATTTTGTTTACAAAGGACATGGAATATTTAATAGGATAAGTAAAGCCATATGGAATTGAACACTCAAAGATTAGTTAAAGCAAATAAAGTATAAGTACTTACTGAAAGAAACTTCTGGTAGTTGTGGCCTGGTAGGTATAGGTCTTGGTATGGGTAAAATAATATGGACCGCCTAGAGGAGCTCATTAGAGGAGGGCCTGGATACAGGCAAAACCCCTGAACATCTGGTTAATTGCAAAACAAACCTACATACCTAGGTATCCTAAACAAATCTCAGTCAGAAATAGGAACAATCCCGAATCTGCAGCAGTAAACACAGCACAAAAGACGCCGCACCGGAATACCCAGCCAAGCAAAGTTGAATTAGATTAAACCAAACAGTATTTTTGCACACCGATTAATGATTTGAGTAAATTAAACTAAACAAACACTAAACTAAAAGTTTAAATTTAGCAAAGAACGAACAGGATCAAGATGAAAACTTGAAAGCGTCCCCAAAAAGTAGGGTTAAATGCAAGGTTGACAGGTGTTTCTATTACCGTTTGTGAGTGTTAAAAAATTCATTTTATTGTGAATTTTATCGATTTTATAATATATGTTCTGTTATAATATAAGTAATATGTATCCTGCATAAACTTAAAAATGCCAAAATGGTAATTATTGGTGATTTTAGTAAGATTTTACTAATTTATCTAATAACGTGACGTCAGATGCGTCCACAAGTTGTCAACGTAGAACTTTCAAATAATTTTCAAATCTCGCGCATGCCGAGTTCATTTCCGTCGAGTAAATGGGCATGTCGATCGTCAGCTGTTTTTGGCTTCTTTTTCAGGACTTACGTAATTTTTATAGAACCTCAAGTTATTTGGCTGAAACCAAGAAGTTATTTCCTACATTAATACTGTATTACTGAGTGAAGTCCATTTTCATAAATTTTCTGCTCTATACTATATAGTTGAGTTCGGTAATTACATCCCGAGCGCCCCGGATATCAGTCTATCTCACTCTAGCTTGTTGAGATTTTGGGAGATGGTCTGTATCCGGACCGCTCAGATGGAATTACCGAACTGCGGAACTACCCTATTTTCTTAGCCGTTTTGTCAAGTTTATTTCCGATATTTAAGAAGTATTCTGAATAAAACTATTACTTTGCATGACACTACACACACGACAAATCACTCATTTAAATCAATATAAAATTGTCAGCCGTGAATTCTCGTGACGTCACAATAGCTCTTTCTTTATTTTTCTGGGAAATGAGGTAACCTATAAAGTTAACATATCTTGATCATGTTTTGCTTGTTATGTCCAAACATTGCGATTCTTATCGAGTGTAATAAAAAAAACAAAAAATAGCACCGTGAATAATTAATATTATTTGACATACTATTATATGAGTTTACAGACTCTATTATGTGTGTTTAAATTATGATCACTAAATTATTGTACAGCCGTGGACAATAATGGCTTTTCGCATCAAGCAATTTTTAAGTACACTTAATTAAGGCTTCCATTATTACCATGGTTACTCATGCTAACACTGCTAACAGCTATGGCTTAAGAGCCCTTAACTTTAAGTTTACTTAAAATTCGCTTGGTGCAAATGGCCATTAGTATATTATCCAATAAGCATATAATGTTAAATTATTCTCGAATTCGGCGTTTGGCACAACTTATTAATCATCACTACACGTAGTGAGTGGCGCAATTCATCTGAGTCTTTGAACATGTTCATGAGAATCGACATTAAGAAGCCGTGTAATAAAACCAACCGAACGACCCAACAGGGCAGATTGGAAGGGCACGATTTTCAACCATAGAAATCTCCCGGGGATGATGGAGTGTTCCTGACACTACTACAATAGGGCCTGGATCAACTCGCACCTCTACTAACAAAGCTCTTCAGAGCGAGCCTTGTATGGAACTTTATTCCAAACTGATGCTGGTCCAGGGTGAGGGTCGTCTACACTCACACTGAATACAATACAATACATTGTAATAAAGTTGTAATCATAAAATGCTTAACATACTTTTATAGTAAATAAATTATGTACTTTTTCTCTTATTCAGCAAATTTAATTAAAAACTGACATCAGGTGAAGTACACCTTTCATCATGGAACCTCCTTGTGACAAAGAAAACAGAACACTATCTATGAGATTTCCATCATTTTTAGCGCTTGGAAAGATTCGCAAAAACACTGGATGTATTGCAGTCAACACTGCTCTAGCGTATGTTAGTATCAGTTTTATCGGCCATTTAATATTGGAAAACGTTTCCAGCAAGTCAACACCGTCGATGGACGCTCCAACCACGTCTCCGTGCAAAACATCTGCAGACAGTTTCGTGAGATCCTTTAATCTGGTCAATGAATCCCCTTAAAAATGTATTAGGTGATTAATTTTAAAGAATTTCTATCACACTAACAGAAAATCGAATTCTTAAACACTTACCAAGTTCAGATTCTGATGCAACATTTGTATTATTAGATGATGGCTTCTCTACCCCAAGTAATTCATCTAAAATGGTGCCCAACGGTCCGCTTTCTACTAATTTACTCGTATATAATAACGTATGAGTGATCCAAATTGTTAGAACCAAATGATTTTTCATTGTCTTATAGTCACTAGAGCTTATTATTCCCTATATAAAGTAGGTAATAAACTACGCCGAGGGCTGGTGATCAGTCGCAATTTTACCTAATTGTTAACTTCGTAAGTATAAGTAATGTTTATAAAAATTATTTGATAAAAGTAAGTGGTCCGCTTTCATGGAAAGCGATAGTTCTGAACCTTGAAGTTTTCTATGTGAGGTGTATTTATATTAAGTTGTTTAAAAGGTTCTAGTAATTTACGATTGTGTGATAATGACAGGACTTTCATTTGTGGGAGGTAAAACATACATGAAAGAAAGCAAAAAGAATTGGATTCACTTCAATCGGTCCACTCGTTCTAAGTTATAGGCGATCAAAGTTAGGAATTAAAAAAAAACTTCAGAACCGTATAACGCAGGCCATCACTCCTGATGTTAAGAAGAGCGTAACGAGTGGCGCAATTCACCTGATGGCTAGGTCAGCTAAGGGTTAGAAGCCTTGGCGCTCTAGCTAGATGGAATGTATAATGGAGAAGCTAAAGACATAGCATGAATAATAGATATTAATCAGGCTGGTCCAGTTCAAAGGTTATAACACACCCTGTTATTTGCTTACAACGTAACAAATGATAACCATATTATTGTACAGCCGTAGACAAAACTGATGTTTTATATGGTTATTAATCACGGAATGAGGTAGTTTCAAGATTTCAATCCTTATTCTCCTATGACCAAACAAACTTAATAGGATTTAAATTAGTCCCAGGAGTAAGTGAGGGAACCAATTTTAGGAAAATATCTGCATTTTTGCTATCTCCAGTTCTATCTTCATGGGTTTACAACATCCTTTTTTTTATCCGTTTCATTCTACAATATGAACATGTGACATTAAATGTGACAATAAATCATGGGTCACGCCAACATGGCGGACTTCCATAAAAAAAGCGGGACCAATATTCAGTTCATCATCTCATTAGGTCGTGGGGCACACAAACAGCGAATGGCGGAAGCAGACATTTGCACAGTATTACCATTAGGGGTTACCTTGTTAGGCTAACCCTAATGGTAGGTCTCCATGTGCGGATATGGCATATATTGCGGATTTCTCGCTGTGGTCTGATTGGTTGAAATTGAAGTTTCTTGCTAAGTGTTGCAAAATTTCTGCATTCTCATTAAAGTTGTTTATTATAGCTGTATTTGTTGTTGGATAAATAGTGGAAAAAACGATAGTTACTATATCGAAATCTTTGACATTTGCCATATGATTTTAGAGGTCCGCGTAGAACGATGCATATATCAAAAAAGACGGAATGCAGTATGCACTGCGGCAACACTGTGGATCCGCAATATACGCCATATCCGCACATGGGGACCTACCATTATGCTAAATGAATTTGTATGTAACAATAATGGTGGAGGGAGCACTAAGCATAACGGAGCGCTTAATTATAAAGGGTGTCCGTATAAAAAAAACTTAAAAATTAAAACTCTTCATAAAATTTTAAATTTATAAAGATTAAAAACTTCATAAGAGAATGAAAATCGGAACATTTTATAACATTTTTGACTTTCAATTTTTTCATATACGTTTTGCGTCCTTTAATAAGATCGATATATAGAAGTGAAAATAGCGGGTGTAGGACAGAAATAACTACTTCACATTTGTGAAAGAGCCAACGTTTCGACCTTTATTGAGGTCTTCTTCAGGGCTTTTTCAATATGCGAAGTTTGTCAACTAGGAACAACATTCCACTGAATATAAAACATCTCCAGTTTCACGAAAAATTGAAAAAGCCCTGAGGAAGACCTCAATAAAGGTCGAAACGTTGGCTCTTTCACAAAGGTGAAGTAGTTATTTCTGTCCTACACCCGCTATTTTCACTTCTATCTTTCAATTTTTCTTACGAGGTCATCTCAGACCTACTGTTCTAATTGCATAACCTACTTGACGATTTTTTTTAAATGAACGTATATTATAAAATAGGAAAAGGAGCTGAATAGTTTACTGTTACCAAAATAAAAATTTGATTTTATTGAGAGTATTCATGTTTGACCTACCGACTATTGACTACCGTAACCACAGACACTCGGAGGCCCCACAGAAGAACGCTTCCACACTATCACAATATTCACAATCCCCATTAAAATGCAGCTTTTTAGGTCGGATAATATAGTTCATGACTCAGGACCCCGGAGAAGTCCTCGCAACGGTCCTGGCTGAACGATAGGTGGTAGGACTTAGTAGGTAAGCCAAAAACGGCAAATCCATGTAGTCGAAGTGGATTGATCTATGATAAGTTATTACTGGAAAACAGTTTTTAATAAAGCCAAGTGCCTCTTAAGTTTCGCACAAATGCTTTTTTATATTGAAAAATAAAAATATAACTATTAACCTAAATCAAATAACATTAAAAATGTTTTTTTCTAATTTTTAGCGGAATTTTCTGGATAACTGACATTGCGTAAGTTCCGCCGACGGCAGCAGCTGAGAAGTTTATTCAGCGAACCCTGAAATTGGCCAATCAGGTGCCGATTTTCAGCGTACGCTGACTAAACTTCTCAGCTGCTGCCGTCGGCGGAACCTACGCATTGACACATAAATACGCCATTTTTTATTTTAGGGCGAGTTCGCATGAGCGCAACGGGCAAAAATACGGAAATGTCAAAATTGTGAGAATAGCTTTCGGCGCAATAGCGACGGATTACCGCCACATATTCAATTTTTACAAATGACAAGTCAAACTCCAATTACAACTGAGATTCGCGTTCCGCCATTTTGCTCGTTGCGCTCATGCGAACGCGCACTTAGGGAGCGCTTAGGTCTTTGATTAGGTAGGCAGAGGAAGTAAGATACGACGCCGGCGTCTGTTACCAGTTTGCTCCAATCTGGATCAAATAATGGAACTAAATTACTATTTGTAACATTAGTAATATTATACGTAATATTATTAGCAAACATCGACTTTCTATTAAATAAATAAAAATAATTCTGCAATAATTGTCGTTGATAACCCTGGGATTACATCTCCTACGCCACTGGAAAAACTGCTCAAAAATGTAAATACAAAAACTGTCTACAAATTACAGGATTATAAAAATATTTCCCAAAATAGCATTATTGACTTCACTGCGGTATATACTAAATCATATTTCGAAGATTCGGATGTAAAATAACTGGTTTTAGAGTTACTTGAGATAATTTAATTTTTGCTGAAAAACGCCATTATTTGTTTACCTATGAAACGTAACTTCAGGCTCCTTTCTATAGTCGCTGCTTTTACAACCGTAAGCTGTACATCCCACTATTGTAAACAATACAATTATTTATAATATCAAAGTTTTGCAAAATGCAATTTATTTCAAAAAAACACATAGCCAACGAAATGTTTGGTTTTCATCTTAAACATGGCGTGTCATCATTTTTTGGTAACAATTGTCCTGCAGCGGAGAATAGCGCGCGCGGATTCCGATGTCTACCTATTCCAAGGCTTAGGTGCTCTTCAAAGTCGAGCTAATCTAGAGACCCCCTCTTGTTTTACTGTTTTGTCGCCCCTTTTTGCAGTGGACGCAGTGGGAACCTTTAAACTGGTGACGCTATCCGCCGGAAGTGACGTCTCGGTGACGTACGTCATGGCATCTTACGTCAATATATTGTAAATCAGTTGTCAATGTCATTATTTTTATTACTTCTATTTCCAATTCAATCGAATATCGATCTTACATCCATCTCCTAATTAGAGAGCTAGAGCTCCCCTAGCCCTTAGCTGACCTAGCTCTAAGATTTTCTAAAACTTAACTTCCAACCTAACAAAAACCAAAAACAGTCCACACAATCAATATCCGATCCGGCTTTAAGTTCATCGCTTGTATGACGTGCGCTAAGGACAACATTACGTCATGGGTACCTTAAGAGTGCCGGACTTCCGGCCAAAAAAGGGACCTTTTTTAGGAAAATATCGGCATTTGTTGGCTCTGTCCATTCCATATCTTCTAGGTCATTACTTCCTTAGAAAATGTAAACCAGAGGAAGTAGGATACGACGCCGGCGTCTGTTACCAGTTTGCTCCAATCTGTCAAGTGTGAAAATGCCAATGACGTAGCATTGGTATTGTAGCACATAAGAAAATATTTTATTAAAAATAATAATGGAACTAAAATTACTATTTGTAACATTAGTAATATTATACGTAATATTATTAGCAAACATCGACTTACTGTTAAATAAATAAAAATAATTGTGAATTAATAGTCGTTTATAACCCTGGGATTACATCTCCTGCGCCACTGGAAAAACTGCTCAAAAATTTAAATAAAAAAACTGCCTACAAGTTACAGGATTAGAAAAATATTTCCCAAAATAGCATTATTGACTTCACTGCGGTATATACTAAATCATATTTCGAAGATTTGGATGTAAAATAACTGGTTTTAGAGTTATTTGAAATAATTTAATATTTGCTGAAAAACGCCATTATCTGTTTACCTGTCAAACGTAACTCCAGGCTCCTTTCTATAGCCGCTGCATTTACAACTGTAATCTGCACATCCCACCATTGTAAACAACACAATTATTTATATTATTAAAGTCTTGCAAAATGCAATTTATTGCAGAAAAACACATAGCCAATGAAATGTTTGGTTTTCGCCTTAGACATGGCGTCTCATCATTTTTGGTAACAGCTGCCCATATAGCGGAGAATTGCGCGAGTGGATTTTCATTCTCATTTCACATTTTCTGAGATTACTTCTAAATATAGATGGGCGAAGGGAAAATTCCCAAAGAACTTTTAAACCCAATTTAGGGTTTTTACCCGGGTTTTTTCCCATCTTTTTTTGAAAGCACCCGGCAGTTTCAAGATTTAAGGTTAGATTTTAGATTAGAATTCAATAAATCCAGATTCTGGTTTGTTTTTTGATAAACTAAACACTGGTCAATTGATTAAAAGCTTCAAGCTGCACAAGCCAACTAATTATTGCTTAATTGGTAAGAGTTAAGCGTATTGAAAAAGTTAAATTTAGAGGTTATAATGGAATAAACCCGGAATTTTCCCGGATGTGTGCAGGGAATAAACCCTCAAAAATAAAAAAACCGGGTGAAAACCCATCTCTACTTCTAAAGGATCACTAATAGCGTTTTCGATTGACAAAACGAGTTTTGCACCGAGCGGACGGCAGGGCAATTCCAGTGTCTTCAAATATTTGCTCCGGTCAGTGAGAAACTCGCTTTACTGGTTTTCCAATAAAAATAAAACATACCAAACACCAAACTGCACGAAAGTTACAAATCGAACGTACAAATTGCACTAGTTTTGCACTGGAGATCCCAATCGAAAACGCTACTAGATTAGGGGCAACGGGCAACCAATGATCTAGTAGATATGGACAGAGCAAACAAATGCCGATATTTCCCTAAAAATGGCCCCCCCTTTTGGCCGGAAGTCCATCGCTTCAATTTCCCTGACGCAATTTTGTCGACAGCGCACGTCATAGCAATTTCAAGCCGGACAAGATATTGATTGTATCATTGTTTTTGGTTTTTATTAGGTTGGAAATTAAGTTTTAGAAGTAATAAAAATAATGAAAGTGATAACTGTTTTGCAATAATTTGATTTGACGTAAGACGTCACCAAGACGTCTCTTCCGGCGGAAGTCGTCCTCAGTTCAAAGGTTCGCACTGCTAAAAAGGGGGCCTAAAACTGTAAAATAGGAGGGAGTTTCCAGATTAACTCGACGGTGGCAACTAATTTTAGTTAAGTTTTGAAAATCGTTCTGTGCAACCGAAACGCGTCCTTACATAACTTTATTGATTATTCTCAACCTAACGACGAGGGTTCCCTAAAAACGCTTTGTGCAAACGGGGGTAACTCCACGGTACATACTGTTATGCAAACTGACCTCTCGGTTTGCATATGAGTTTATGTGTGGAAGCATGGCAACTCTGTAAGCCACTTTTCGGAGCTTTTAAGCTTTAACCTTATGAAAGTTTTTTCTATTTTTCGGTTTTCTAAATAAACCAGCCCCACGATGCCCTAAATGCACATATGTTTGCAATATTTTTTATTTTCGTCAAGAGCATTTCTTTTGTTAGTGTTGGACAGGCACTTTCACAATTTCTTGGGAATTCCGGCCATAAAACAAGATACTCAACAATTGCCCTTCTTCTGTAACCGGCAAAGGCGCCCTTTTAATGGTTTATGGCCCTTGAAAGAATTTCAGACCTGTACGTGACCCCAACAATACTTTGGTAATTAAAGCGTTTTTGCGAATATCGTTAATTGAAATTAAATCCTTATTATCTCATCAGATAGAGCTTTTAATTTCTGATCCTTTGATTGTAAATTCGAGCAATTTATGTCTTAATTGACTGGGCCAGGAAATTAACGGTCAATTTAAAAAAAAAGCTTTAATTGTCAATTAAACTATGTCATGTTAGGTGTCATTTTAAAGAGCATAATTTATTCTATTTAATGATCACATTTTCAATTTTCTTCTACTAGCAGATTTTTCAGAAATGCTCATTTACTAAATTTATGCCCGCGCTGTCCGTGGCGCCATATAATCGCCACTGGTCAGGGTGGTATCGATTTTTTCGGAGAGTACCCTTTCGGGGATGCGAGGTACCGAGGGGGTGGCCAAAGAGAGAGGATCTTCGACACTCGAAAAAAAAAAAGACGGTTTTTGAACTCGATAGAGATACGAGCTAAAAACGACGATCCAACCGGGAAGGCGGAAAAGTTCGACTTTTACCGCGAGAAAAGTCCTTGGCTCCGCCGTTCTGATTATCGCCAATTCGCATTTTTTTTTCCCTTTTTGAATCCCGTGTTCGTCCGCCGCGCTAATTATTTGTATTTTTAATTAGTGTCAAAACAATTAATTCGGCGATTGCTCGCCTACGAAAAGTTTCGTGGAGTGTTCTTTCGGTTGTGCCATCTATTGTCAACCCACCTCTGCCCTTTTCCTGAATAGGCCATTTTCTTGCAGATAGCGGATACTTTGCAGACGCAGGAGACTACCGGCAATTAAGTATTTGTAGAGTAGTTGTAGAAGTTGAAACTTTTAGTATATTATAGTAGTGTTGTGCTCTCCATAATATCGAGGATCCCAGCTATTGGCAGAATTCCTTTCTCTTCTACACTGCGTCGTTAGTTTAGTTTTCTTTGTTGTGTTTTTCCAATTTAGTAAGAAATCGTGTACCCGTCAAACACGTTTCTGGGGACCACTGAGCTTATCGCGAAAAGTTCACGTCCGCCGCTATTTTATTTCAGATTCCTGAGAAAACTAAGAATTGTCTTTTTTAATTTTATTTTGAATTAATTACTATTCAATTAGTTTTTTTTTCTTTTTTTTTTTTTTGCTTTTTGCAGGTTTTTGTCTTAAACCATAAAACCTTGCTGGCATCTCTAAAACAATAAAATTTTACATTATTTAAATTAGCGACCTAAGGGACAATAGATCCTTTCCAAGAGTTGGGTCCCCCTTGCAGCGTGGTAAAAGAGATTTGGCGCAAGAAGATACGTTGGACTTAGAACATCCACGTAGTCGAATCTCCTCCGCAGACACGGCGGCAACACGGCAGCAGCCGCGAACACAGCCGCCCCCACGCAACCACCGATTAAACGGATTACGGATTATCATTATTAGCGGGGGGGACACTGCGCGACAATACTAGATTATCATTTTATTCGTGACAATAGGATATCAATATCGATAAAAGAAATCCACTCTATTTGTTGTGATTTGACAGCTTTGTTTGACATTGCGTACGTTCCGCCGACGGCAGCAGCTGAGAAGTTTAGTCAGCGAACCCAGAAATTGGCCAGGCCAATCCGGTGCCGATTTTCGGCGTTCGCTGACTAAACTTATAAGCTGCTGCCGTCGGCGGAACGTACGCATTGAGTCGTTTTTGCTTGAGGCTTGAGTTATGGTCATGGTTCGGCTCACTTCGGGTTGACATAAAAATGGCAAACCACCTGACATTCAACCAATCAGATTTTTTGAAAATCAGATGATCTGTCATTTTTTATGTGAATACTTTTTTTTTTGTCAACCAGAACAAAACAGAACGAACCGGTGTGAAACGAAAATAAATTTGTAATGAATATTTAAATAATAAAATAATAATCAATTTATTCAATTCAAGGCACCGTTTTCAGACGTACGATAATTATTGTATTTGTTTGTATATACTTTGTACAATAATTCGTTGCTGCCTTAAATGAGCGTTGCCGGTTACCTAGCAACAGTGGCAACGCTCATTCAAGGCACTCCAAATACTCCATTATGGGTATGGTTATGCTGTTTTATGTGGTTATGGTTATAGGTATTATAAAAATATAATTGTTCTGATCTGAATTTTCTTATGCCCGTATGTTCCGTTTTGTAGAAAGCCGGCTTAAAGTTGAGCCGGCTTTGAAAGAAAAGCCGGCTTAAAAAGCAATTTCTATTCTCCGTAGGAAAGATAGGCCGGCTTACGTAAGCTTCATAAACACTTGGCAACATAGCAGATTTGTCTATTTACCGCGCGTTTTTAAAGTTATACTTTCCTACATCATACATTTTGTCACATCTGGATACACTTTAGGTCCAGCAATGAGGTTTCTGGGGTTTATGATGGGTTTATGGAGCGTAGGTATATATTTTAACCAATGTTAAAAGACCTTGTCAGCTGAATATTTTATTTACCTCTGTTGAAAAAACGTTTTATTTACTTTAATAAGCCAAAAATATTAGCAAATCTTGGAAGGTAAGAAAACAGAGAGAGCTTTATTGCATAAAAGGGAAGACAAGACGCGTGGAAGCAGATAGAAAGGGATTTTAATGCTGGGAGCCCGGAAAATATTTTTCAAAATGCAGAGTATTTAAAAAAACTCTATAGTAATAAAAAAAGGAATTAAGGAAGAAAATAGCTGAGGAGAAAAAGCAGGTACTGCTCACTGGAGTCGGGTTTCCTCCTCCGCCTCCAAATAAGTTGCAGAAACGTGAGGACGATGAAGTAGTTCCACCTCCATCTTTATTGGTATAATCTAATAATTTTCTAATTCAACCGTAGAACCAAAGCACAAACAAATAACGTAAACAACAAACAAGACAACTTTACTTTGACTCTTCGGTGAAGGGCCGCCGCCGTGTCAGTTCAATTTTTAAGGTTAGTTTGGGACACGCTTGGCTTAAGCCTCGAAGATCGGGGGCTTAACTTTAAGCCCGCCTATCTCTTGAAACTGTGACGGTGAATACGAAAACGCCAGTTTGAGCCGACTTTAAATTTAAGCCGGCCTAAAGGTTGACGGTACATACGGGCATTAATGGATGTGTTTGGAATATATTATATTAAAATGTAGTTAGATTAGGTCATGGTCATCGTTAGGTATTGAAGAGTGAAGATTTGACATTATTCTCTGCTAATTTTGCCCGGTCTGCCCTGCTTCCAGGGTTGTTACGGACTGATTTATATATGTGTACAAATTTCAAATAAAATTGTGTAGCATTGTGCACCAATAAAAAATCAAAGATTTTCAATGATGCTTATGGCGTTTTCGATTGACAATTTTAGTGCAAAACTAGTATATTTCCATACTACTTCACTGACGTTAAATAAAAAGACAACAATACATTCATTTTGCACTAATTCTGCCAATCGAAAACGCTATCAGTTGTTTGCAATATTTGCATATACCTGTATATACGGAGAACCTCCCAATAGATTTGAATAGATCGAAAATGAAGCTCCCCAGTTGGCTATGAAAATTTTGTAGATATAGTCCATTTCAAATAGATATTCATCTAGTAAGCTCAGAAATTGACATATAAATGACATGTTTACATGGATGGAATAGGACGAATCTGTCAATTCCTCAGCCTGCTAGAAGAACATCTATTTGAAATGGCCCATAGTAAAATAGCAAAATCTGTTGGCACATAGTGTAGACACTAATAATTTATTGTTTCTGCTCCATTTTCTAACACGATTAGATTACAGAGTTCTTTGTTAAGGTAAGAATGAAAAGAGCAGACTTGCCAACCTTTCCAATTCAGTGTCGCCAGATCAAGAAAAAAAATCGCCAACTCTAAGAAAGAGAAAATCGCCATTATTTCGCCGCGCCAAGTGAGAATTTTGACAACCTTGATTGGTCAAAAAATTCTTTTGACGAATTCCATTGGCCAGCAATTCTCATTTTCACTCCTTCCTTAAAAATAAGCGTCAGGTGAGGTGAAGATGGCAAGACAGGACAAAGGCGGATGCCGCGGAAGGACGGCTGGAGCTGGACATAAACATGAACAAGAAAGAATAACGAAACAAATCAAACAGCCAAGACAAAGAAAGACGAACACGTAACAGAATTAACTGACAGAAAGAGGTCTTTGAATATTCAGAGTAAAAAGGATAAAATGTATAAAAAGAGCAAAAGAAAAACAGAACTCGAACTGGTTCATGATTTGTCGCCACATTTTCACCAATCAAAGCTTAAATTCCGCCAATTTTGTAGCCAATCGCCATTTCCAATTCGAAGTCGCAAAAAGTGACAAAAAGTCGCCACTTTGGCTAAAAGTAGCCATGGTTGACAACTCTGGAAAAGAGCGAGCAGTGTGACTCTCGCCTTGCTACATGCGAGTGGTTCAAGCAGTTACAAAAAATGTATTCGAAATACGAGGTCCGCTTCAGTTGTGTAGTTTTCTGTGCAGTTTTTTGATAATGTGCAGTAAAATGGGCTTATTTACAATTGGGGTGTAGCCGTGCAGTTCGTTAATGGATTGTGTAGCATTTTGCACAATTGTGTAGCTTGTAACAACCCTGCCTGCTTCCAAAGATTGGAACTTGAAAAGTGTAAAAACAGTGTAGGTACAGCGATCTGTTTTCAATTTTCGGGACGCTAAAAATAGGTGATCGGCTGAAAGGTACTATCTTTGTTTGTTGATAATCATTAATTCCAAAAACTAAATAAGATAATGTTTATTTTAGAACTGAGCAATAATAGAAGAAAAATCTACAAGGTCAGTATTCCTTACAATGCAGAGTTCATAGTGGAATGTCTTGCAGCAGAGCAAACACGAATTTGGTTGTATTTCTATGGATGAACTTGGTTGTGCGTTTATGGAAAAACCATGTAAGTACCTACAAATTTTGAATCATGCTGTCTCTAGCACTTTACAGAAAATAAGTTAGCTCCCAGTCAACTAAATTTGGGAAATTGTACATTTTTTGGTAGGTCAGTCTATAAATCATAAAATCTTGCTTATTGACATGATTACAAGGTACCTAAGAATAGTATTAATTTGTTAGTTTATGTAAGAAGTAAAAGTGGCAGTTGTTGCACAATGAGCATTATTCTTGGAAGACCATAATGTAATAACTTTGCTACCAGCCACTTTTTTGTCAAAAATTCTTAGGCAACTTTCTTATTAAGGGTTTTAATGTTTTAAGTTATTATGCCAGCTCATGCAGTCTTAAATGGATTTTTAGATATTTTAAAATAGTTTTTTTTTCAAGGGGACTAAAAGTATGTCATTTGTTTTCTCCCTACACACATCTAAAGTGGGCTTTCTAATCCTGAGACCAAAAAAGAAGCAAAAAGTCCTAGGCAGTAAAAGTAAAATCAAAAGTCACCACTACTGTCATGGTGGCACATATATGAACGATTTTCATTCACCAAAATTATTTGAACACTAGATGACACCAGATAGACCAATCTGAGTGTATTGCCATCTTTACATTCTTATTGAAAAAAACAAAGGATAGAAATACTCTCAGAGCACTCGAGAGCACCACCCAAAACCGTTATTAGTTGTAATCACATAGGTTCTCGAGTTCTGTTAAAAGTCATTGGTTGTTAAATGTCATGCGCATCATCATATTTATCTGTCAATGTGATTTTTATTCATTTAGTATTGATAATAATGCTACAAATTTTTTTCATTTAATTCATTCATTCATTAAAACCATTGAACATTGAAAACTACCCTTCTGACACATTCTATTTATTTTACAAATAATACACAACATTATTTGGGTAAGTGCATAGACCGGCTTAAAGAGACTGAGAGAAAATTGCAAAACTGAATCACTCTGAAAAGTCTGAAATAGACTTCTTATTTCCTACATGCTTGAAAAAAAGAAAGTTCACCCAGTTGCAGGCCTCAGCTTCGCTTCGGCCATCAATCTCTGGGCTCAGCATGAAAAGACCCACTTTTACTCCTAGTGACTTAATCTACTATTTTTCCTTATGATATAATTTCTCTTGGAGTCCTGCCTTGATAATTAGTACCACCTCGAGGAATTTTAGGCAATTCTGATGGTGGCCAAAGAGTCAAAACTAATCCACTCAAAATTCGACTATTAGAGTTTATAAGAGTGCATCTGTATTGTCACCCTGCACATGGCATTAACTTTTTTAAAGCAAATTTTGCTTCCTCTATTAGGGACATGTTAATACATACTCACATTTCTGTTGTACATTTTAGGCAAGCCACACCAATGACCAATGGCCGAAATAAAATTTTCTAATCAGCAAATTGAAACATTCAATGACCATATAAGACACTGCTTAGATGATCCTCATTGCATTACAATTTTTGAGAAATATCTGAGATTTATAAAGAAACCGATGTTGATTGACACACTGAAATTATGGAAAGCAGTCAGTAGTAGCAGTTCATGGAATGAAGCTAAAATGTTGGATTTAATTGAAGAAATTGATGATTTCAACCAGAACCCTTTACTTAGTATAGCAGAGTGTCAGCATAAAATAGATTATACCAAAGAAGAATGCTGTAGAATATTGGGCAAAGTGTTACCTAATTTCATAAACCATTTAAAAACTCATCACAAATCACGGGCATGCTGTACAACAACAGCTCATTGAAATGCGCAGCTGTTTATTTATGTTTAATACTGTATAATGAATTAATATATTAGTACATATTTCAATTAATAGTTATCCTTTAATAAATGATGAAATTAGCATTTTCTCTCGCAAGAGACTTAAGGCGGAGCCGAGTTTGGTAGTGTTCTGAGAGATAGAAATTTTTTTTTATGAGTAAATCACTACTTTTTTTTCTTCAACCATGACCACATTAGGTTTTAATTAACTTTAAAAATAGTCTCTATGTTGTCCATACTTCATACTCTCTATCCTTATACCCATGCCCATGAGCAACCTAGCAGATATGAAGAGAACCAACAAATGCGGATATTTTCCTAAAATTGGCAACCTTTTTTTGACCGGAAGTCCGTCACTTTTAAGGTTCTCGTAACGAAACTGACTAATAACCGTTTTGCAATGATTTGACGTAAGACGTCATGATCATAGATAAGAGAGTGTTGTAGATAGGCAACAGGAATGATACTGGTTCGCATCGAAGCGACTCTCAACGACTGGAGTCATGAACTATTAATTGGCGGCATTTTTAAATCCGGCATACACATTAAATTTGGTTTCAAAACCTTATTAAGCCACAAGTACTAAAAATTGCCAGGAGGTATAAGTACCACATGATAATTTATAGTGCTTGTTGGTCATTAAAGTAATAAAAAAAGTAGCACTCATGACAAACCAATTAAACTAAATAAATATGTTTCGCTCTTTTAAAGTACATGATTATTATGAACAAACAAACCATTGGATACAAGCTTAGAATAAACAAAACTTTCGAACTATACAGGGTCGAATCAATATTACTTTGGAATCTATAGCTTTTCGAATATAATTATAGGCATATATTATTAGGGTTGAGGAATATTAGGCAGTGAACGACATCTAGAGTGCTTGAGTGAAATAACAGATTTATCAAATGAGAATTACCAATATTCTATTCTAAACTTTTAAAACTTTTTCTCGTTTGGTCTCTGCTTACAAGGAGTTTCCTGGCGGATGCCCGAAGATCCGCAGCTACCTTATAATATTGGTAGGGTCCTTGCTTTTGGGCACAGGTGCTTAATGCTTTTGGCTCCTGTGTACCTAAGGAGATTCATGCGACGTTTTAGGTCTAAAAGAAGCAAATTATAAATAAACTAATAACTGAATTACTATCTAAAATGATGTCTTATAATTCAAATCCAAATGGTATCCCCTTACTGAATCATCTACTATGGCTATTTATTTAGACAATCTAAAAAGTATTATTTACCCTTAAAACTTTTAAAATTGTGGTAACTCAGAGCTAAAAATCGTGTAAGTAGGTACTAACAATAAAACTATTTGGCCATAATATTTCTAATTGATAAACCCTTGAAAATTTTACTCACTGCATATTTTTGAAGGGATATTATATTTTGTTTTTTTCGATGGGGATGGGATCAGTTTCGGGGTTGATGTAATGGATGATGGGTTGAAGGGTAATTGCAAGGTGGAATCGGTATACGGTATTACCTAAATTGATAAGACACGATAAAAATTAAATGTTGTTAATAAACAAAATCCGTACCATTAAAATTGTGGTATCAGAGTGTTAAAACTCATGTAAGTACTAACACTAAAACTTATATCGATATGCGCTCTGTGCATGGGGCTCTGTGCATGGGCACTAGGCATCTACTTATAGTTAGCTCTTTAAATTGGCTGATTGGCTGACTTCTTAACGATTTAGAATAATTTGCGTATCTTTGCCTTAAAGTGAAGACGAGGTGGACCGTGAGGTCGACCTTAAAATGTCCAATATAAAATACTTTGCTATACCAAATGTTAAAGCAATCAACCGATCAAAAAGCTTATTATTGGTATAATATGCGACTTCTGCGAATATTTTGGAAACCGGAAACCCAAATCCTTGCTCAATATTATATATGTTACCTACCCCATTAGGTACTACAATGTATTTTCAGATTTACTTACCCCTTCTTCTCTTGGAAAATTATGCAACTGAATATTGCATGTTGTTTTTTTACTGTTTTTGTAGTTTGGTACACAACAGGAAACATTTTGATTAAGAGGAAGCGAGCAATAAACCAAAAATATGAATTATTTCAAAATTTGTCAAATCTGACAAGGACGCTTCAAATTTGAAATTAGTGCCAATTTGTGGAGCGCCGTGACGGAAGGCGTTTGAGCCGCCATCTCGCGACTGGAGTCATGAACTAACAAAGCTATTGTACTCGTGGCTCTCATAAGAGATAAACGGCCCTGGTCATGATGTCTCCGAGACATGACTTCCGGCTGATGTCACCAGTTTAAAGATTCCCACTGATAAAAAGGGGAAAAACTGTAGAACAGAAATTAGAATGACTTTCTTTCGTCCCTAGAGATTAAAGTTAACGCTTGAGATTTTCTCTCACTAGAACTCAAAATTACGTTTTCGGCTAGGACAGGGCAAGAGGAAAGTTGTCTATTTTTACATGGTCGTAGAAAAAATTTAAAATACCACTTTTAAGAGAGCGATAAGTGACTACGAAGATGTGTCAGTTATTTTTAATTATCGCTTTAAATTAAGACTAGAAAAAATAATAACGCCTTTTCAAAATTTTTATTTTTTTTGCAAATATTTTCGAAACCAGTCCAATTTTTTTAAATTTGAAAATGTCATTTTTATAGAATTTTAATTGTGCAACTTTGCCCTAATTTAACTTGCGTCCTATCTATTGAAATAGCAGAGATCCCCATCATGGTTAAACTTGAAAAACAATCACCCTGTATAGTTGTTTTTTTTTGTCTTTTTCAAAAATTTACTATAGGACAGAAGTGTCTGTGGGAAGTGACAATATTGCAGAAAACTGGTTTTTGGATCGCTTCACAATCATCTCGCATGCCCTAGTGGAAGCACCCGCCGTCGTCAGATGGCGCCACTTACATATTTCGTTTTGTTTCAACACCGATTATAGTGACATCTATAAGTCTCTAGAAAGCTTATTTTAGTAACTATTCCTTATGTAAAATGGCTGCTACAACTTAGAATCCACTTACTGCAGAATCCTAGGATATTAAAACAAAAGTAGTTTTCTCTTTGGCTCTTGGCCAACAGATGGCGCAAGAGGCCTCATTGAAATTACGGAGTTAACGAGACCAAACGGAATAGGCCAGAGTTAAAAATGTTTGACCCCACTTTTGATTATTTATAACGTCTAGTTAAAACGAAGAATGTGTTAAATGTTTTTTCTCATTTGATTGGTCAAGTCTATGTCATATTAACTCTTAACCAATCAGATAAAGCAAAACAATTAAAACATAATAAATTCACGAATTTCTTCGCGAAGTTTTTAGAGATGGGTTTTCACCCGGTTTTTTCATTTTTGAGGGTTTATTCCCTGCACACATCCGGGAAAATTCCGGGTTTATTCCATTATAACCTCTAAATTTAACTTTTTCAATATGCTTAACTCCTACCAATTAAGCAATAATTAGTTGGCTTGTGCAGCTTGAAACTTATAATCAATTGACCAGCGTTTAGTTTATCAAAAAACAAACCAGAATCTAAATTTATTGAATTCTAATCTTAAATCTTGAAACTGCCGGGTGCTTTCAAGTATAGATGGGCAAAAAAACCCGGGCAAAAACCCTAAATTGGGTTTAAAGGTTTTTTGGGAATTTTCCCTTCGCCCATCTATAGAAGTTTTACTGTTTTACATTGGTGTTTTCCCCACTCCTGCTTTTGTGAAGTGTCATGTCAAAACTGTCACTTTTTAATCGTGTTGCCAATCGCACTGATTAAAATTACAATGTTTGTTTCAAGATAAATCCTTTGAAAAGTTTATAGTTGACAATTTTCGGTTTGTGATTTAAATTTAGTTGATTCTCATAAAATTAATCAGATTCAAATCAACAATAATAAAAATATAACAACAAACTCAAATTTCTACTATTGGTAGCTCCGAATTGACGAAAAACTTCACGGAAATTAGAACATGCTCGAATTGCCGTGAATAAATTCACGTGAAGTTATTGTCGTGAAGTTTGCATTTCCATTGACAATAATTTAACCTTGAAGACACTTCATGAAGAACTTCGCGAAGAAATTGTCAGTGTAATACGAGCTTTAATTATGAAGAACATATTTGTTTTGACGTTTTAGTTTAAACTATACATTATGATTTGGAGGTTTTGCCTAACAATTTAGCAATATATTATAAATATATATCAAACCAAACACGAAAGATGATGATCAAGAGGTTGGTCCGCCATATTGCCTCGAGGGACAATCATGTCAAATGACGTAATTCTGGAATGATCAATAAGTTCGATATTTGATTGGATTGGAAATAAGAAATAATGACAGTTACAACTCTTTGCAATAATTTGACGTAATCGTCATGACGTTACCAAGACGTCACTTCCCGCGGATATCGTCACCTGGGGCATTATTCTATAGGAAAGAGTGAAAGTGAAAGTGAGAATTGCTGGCCAATGGAATTTATCGACAGAATTTTTTGACCAATCAAGGTTGTCACAATTCTCACTTTCACTTTCACTCTTTCCTATAGAATAAGGCCGCAGGACGCTTATTCTATAGGAAAGAGTGAAAGTGAAAGTGAGAATTGCTGGCCAATGGAATTCGCCAACAGAATTTTTTGACCAATCAAGGTTGTCAAAATTCTCACTTTCACTTTCACTCTTTCCTATAGAATAATGCCCCTGTTTAAAGGTTCTCACCAATGACCTAGCAGATATGGACAGAGCCAAAAAATATAGCCGATATTTTCTTAAAAATGGCCCTCTTTCTGGCCGGAAGTCCGTGGTTTCAAAGGTTCCCCTGACGTAATTTTGTGGTCAGCACAAGTCATACAAGCGTCATAGCAACTTAAAGCCGGACCTGATATTGATTGTCGATTGTGTTTGGTTTTTGTTAGGTTAGAAGTTAAGTTTTAGAAAACCTTGGAGCTAGGTGGGCTAAGGGTTAGGAGCCCTAGCGCTCTAGCTAGGAGATGAATATAACTTTGTTATTCGATTAAATTGGAAATTAGAAGTAATAAAAATGACAGTGACAACTGTTTTGCAATAATTTAAAGTAAGACGTCATGACGTCACCTAGACGTCACTTCCGGCGGAAGTCGTCATCAGTTCAAAAGCTAAAAAGGGGGCCAAAACTGTAAAACACGAGAGGGTCTCCAGATTAGGTTTCCTCTGCTGAAAAGGGTAAAACAGTGAAACTGTAAAACAGGAGGGGTCTTCAGTTTAACTCGATGGTCCCTACAGATCTGATATACTAACTCGTCGTCAACAACAATCTTCTCGACATGTGCTGAAAAGAGGAAAGGATAAAAGTTGAAAATTTTAAAGGTAAGTAGATGATAATAATAAGTAAATGAGATATATTTACAAAAACCAATGACCTAGAAGATATGGACAGAGCAAACAAATGCCGATAATTCCCTAAAAAGTATTCAGTTTTTTTACCGTAAGTCCGCCTTTTTTTTAGAAACCTATCTGTACCTAAAGACGTTGATCGGGGCAATAAAATAATTAAACTTTAATATTTACTGAATACATTCATTTTCTATATTTTGAACTTAACAAAAACTCTTTACAGCGAGAGACTCGAAGAAAAACTCTCGACCAAAAAACTGTTTTATTTTTTGAGTGGCAACCTGGAGCCTCATTCTGTAGGAAGTTGTGAAAGTGAGAATGAAAATTTTGACAACCTTGATTGGTCAAAAAAAATCTATTGACCAATTCCATTAGCCAGAGATTTTTATTTTCACTTTCGCTCACATCTTTCTATAGAATAAGTGCCTTGAATCCTTAAAATGTCAATCAAAACACTACAATGACAAAAGGACAGTTGAGAGCAGCTAATAACCAGGGGCATTATTCTAGAGGAAAGAGTGAAAGTGAAAGTGAGAATTTTGACAACTTTGATTGGTCAAAAAATTCTGTTAACGAATTCCATTGGTCAGCAAATTCTCACTTTCACTTTCACTCTTTCCTATAGAATAATGCCTCAGAACATGTTCTCGGTGTTCCATAGTGTACATAGAGTCCATTTCAAATAGATATTCATCTAGTAAGCTGAGAAATTGACAGATAACTAATAATTACCACATTTACATGGAAGGAATAGGACAAATTTGTCAATTCCTCAGCCTGCTAGATAAATATTTATTTGAAATGGACCATACAAGTAAACAGAACAAAACAGTAGGAATGCTTTCATTGCTTCTCAACACTATGACGTAATTTTATCGTCGGAACACATCAATTGACCAATCGATATTTCGAATTATTTGACGTAAGATGTCATGTGATGTCAAATCGCTGGAAGAAACAACGTGTTTTTTTGGAACCCACTGCTAAAAAAAGGGGGCTAAAGCCAAAACTGTAAAACAGGGGTCTCCCCAGGTGCAATATACTAAATATACTAGCTCCTTGACTAAAACAGTAAATGGCGTGTTGGACAATGGCGACACTAGCGCTAGTTCAGGTTAGACACTAGCGCATCTAGCGGCAAGCCTGAAAGCTGAATTAGAGTTTCAGAACTGGATCACATTTAATGTATTTCGATTGGTCTTCTCAAACTGTAGACTCCGATTGAAATAGAGTGTCATTGAAATCAACTAGCTAGTATGTTACATCTGGATAGACCCTTTTCAGAAAAGAAATTGGTCAGCTGAAATCTTAGGAGACCGTCACAGTGTTACAGTGAAGTAGTAGTATTGGTATTGTAGCACATACGAAAATACTTTTTTAAAAATAATAATGGAACTAAATTACTATTTGTAACATTAGTAATATTATACGTAATATTATCAGCAAACATCGACTTTCAATTAAATAAATAAAAATAATTGTGAATTAATAGTCGTTGAACCCTGGGACTACTTCTCTTAAGCCACTGGAAAAATTGCTCAAAAATTTAAATAAAAAAACTGTCAACAAGTTACAGGATTAAAAAAATATTTCCCAAAATAGCATTATTGACTTCACTGCGGTATATACTAAATCATATTTCGAAGATTTGGATGTAAAATAACTGGTTTTAGAGTTATTTGAGATAATTTAATTGTTGCTGAAAAAAGGTCATTATCTGTTAACCTATGAAACGTAATTCCAGGCTCCTTTCTATAGCCGGTGCTTTTACAACCGTAAGCTGCCCATCCCACTATTGTAAACAAAACAATTGTTTATAATATTAAAGTCTTGCAAATTTCAATTTATTGCGAAAAGCACATAGCCAACGAAATGTTTGGTTTTCGTCTTAAACATGACGTCTCATCATAATTTTTGCTAACAGCTGTCAATGCGTAAGTTCCGCCGACGGCAGCAGCTGAGAAGTTTAGTCAGCGAACGCTGAAATTGGCCAATCAGGTGCCGAGTTTCAGCGTTCGCTGACTATACTTCTCAGCTGCTGCCGTCGGCGGAACCTACGCAATGTAGCGGAGAATTTCGCTCGCGGATTCCATTGTCTACCTATTCAAAGCGTCACACACACACTCTTTAGGAATGAATCTTGGCAACGTCGCTTTAACAAACGTCAAGAAACTTCATTTTTCATTTGTCATCAGTCAGTTGACTAGCAAAAGACCGCGAAATGTAATTTTTTATTAATAACAAAACTTTCTTTTTTGAGACGTTTAAAAACCTCACTTACATTATAAACATTAAAAACTACCCAGTTTATAAGTGTTGTGTCGTGTGGCCACAAAAGAGGAAGAAATTAGGGCAACTCCAAAGGGTGAGTATCGTAGGTAGTCAGTTATCCTTAGTTTTCCATTATTTTCCACAAAACTGCCACTATCCAAGAATTTGTTTTGCTTAAATCGGTTAATTTTATCATAAACCTTCCATCGATACCAAAATTAACGCAAAAGAGATGATAACTTCTTTACAATCATCATCAGATTTACCCCCAAGTTTCAAGTTCATATATCAAATTTGTTTTAAAGTTTGAAGGAAGGGATTTTAGATGAAAATAACGTTGCATTTATAATATTGATATTGTAGTTACGTCATATTAAGGTGAGGTATTCTATGTACATAGTAGCTCCTCCACCCCTCTTCTTAATATTTGGAAATTTTTAATAAATTGGACGTGTTCTTATTTTATAAATACAATATATTTAATATATAAACAGCTGGCTTAATGAATAATAATTATTACATACATTAAAGATATATTTTTATGTATAAAATGTGATAGGATGATTACCTTTATCAGTCTAATCTTACATTTCAAGTGAACTTATTTTCATAAAACGATATCTAACTATCGGAAACATACTGCACGAAAGTCTCTATCTTTCACTAAAAAAAAACGGCATAATGATGCTACGCGGTTTGCTATGTTCTTTTTATGGTAATAGCCTGTGATACTGGGCTCTTTTATTTTTCTCCAAAACATAAAAAGAATGTAGTTTGCCATTTCCAGGAAAATATTTCATAAAGTTGGACTTCTTTGGCTTCTGCGGTACATAATAGGAAGGCTTCAATGGCTTTTTGTGCCGATGCTCAGGTTTATCCAAAATCTCATTCCAGCTCTCTGGATGATCCAAGTCCAGACCAAAGTCGTTAGTTCTGCTTTTTTGCTTATTTTCCACAATTTTCTTCAAAACAGGAAGATTCCAATGATAAATCTTTCCAGGTTTCCCGTTACTTTTAAACCCAACCGGAATCTTCTTGGCATCATCGGGTAAAACGGAGTTCGGTCTGTTTATCGTGTAGTAGTGCGGATTGGGCGGAAGCTTGATTATAAACATGTGCGAATCATCTGATCTTGTCTGATGCCTGGATTCCACCGCCAGTCGCTTCCTGTGATGGGTATTAGGGCTGCGGATTTTCTGTAGACCCAGTTTGGTCAGGAGGTCGTGGTTTTTTGACTGAGGCCTGGCGTGCAACAGGGGCACCATCAGGACGCATATCAGCATGATGGAGACGAAGACATGCCTGAAACAAAAAAGAAAGGTAAAATAAGCATAAAATTATTTTTCACTATAATATTATTTTCAATGAGTTAGTGTATGTTTTGATAATACGATAAAGAAAGGATTGGAAAAAGATTAGTCTCAAGAGGAGTTATAAATTTCTTGATTTTATTTGGACGCTAGTTTCGCGTTGTTCCTTGAAAGGTTGCGTCAATACAACTCATACACAGACATTTTACTCCTTGTATACTATGACATGCATTATCATATATTTTAGGTCATAATTATGACTTTACAGGTTACCATTGTTTCCAGGATGATTTAAACTAATGAAAATCTCTGATTAATAATTTTCATCTGCGTACATAGTAAAGTTATAACATTAAATTACAAGCAAAAAATTGTTATACAGGGCGATTCCAAAGTTGGTGGTATTCTTCCATCAACAGCGAATAGGGCTAAAAAGAAGGTTTTTTTTTCTTTAGCGCTTTTTCGAAATATCGACATCAACGGAGATCAGAGTGTCAAAGTTTTATTTTAACAATTAAAATTATTATCTAAAATCAAAAACTGCATATTAAGCATATGGTCAAACCGTCCGGTAAACCTAGGCTCGGAGATCAAAGTCGCGCATTGCGGCCTTTAACAGCTTATATCTCGGTTTGGTGAACTTTTTTCGGAAAATCTAGAGTGAGAGCTGAGAAAGTAGAAGAATAAAGCTACATGCTGAACTAATCTTCGAATGTCTACCTGTAACAGTAACTGAGCATAGGTGGCCCAAAAATGTGGTACAAATTTCGCACTTTTTTCTAATTTTCTCGAAAACAATGAAAAACAGCTTCGTTCTGATTGCTCTATCTGATAGTCCTCAATGACCTCTTTATACAATATCTTGTTACGCCCGACCGTCGCTCTACAGAGATTCGGGCCGAAGCGGCAATGCCGGGCGCCGACCGCGACCCCGTGAACCCATCTAGACTAAACGAGAACCGGGAACAGTCGCCTCCGTTCTCGAAAGTACGAGAGTATGTTCAGACCGGGTATATAAACCAGAGAGCCGCGCGAGGAGGAATCGAACATATAGTGCACTGTGCAGTGTAGTAAATAAGCGAACTATTGCAAGTCAAACAAGAAGTAGAGATAAAAATGACGGAGAAAAAGATGTCAATCTATTGGAACCATGACTGCCAAGACGCTTTTCGAAGACTCAAGGCAGCATTATGAGCCAGCCCTATATTGGCCTATTCGCGACCCGAGGGACAGTTTAACACCGATGCAAGTAACTATGGAATAGGAGCAGTATTGTCGCAAGTACAAGACGGCCAGGAAAAAGTAATTGAGTACCTACTTCAGTAAACTGTTGATCAAGCTAGAGAGAAATTTTTGCGTTACCACAAAGTGAAGTCCGTGGACCATTTCCATCGGTATCTGTACGGAAGGAAGTTTGTGATTCGTACAGATCACGGAGCCCTGAAATGGCTTCTCCGAATGAATAATTCTGAAGGCCAAATTGCAAGATGGATAGAACGCCTTCAGCATTAAAAAATTGAACATCGTCCAGGCAGATCTCACGGTAACGCAGATGCATTATCACGCAGGCCTTGAAAAGGGGAATGTCGACACTGCCAACGAGTAGAACAGCTAGAAGGACCAAGCATTCTTAAGAGAACCAGTGTGACCTCAACGAACATTGGACCACTGACAAATGTATGTCGAACAAACAACCGATAATGCTGTGGGGTTATGTCAATGGAAAATGGGCTCAATGGGAGGGCTTGACGATTCAGAATAGTTTACTGAAGAGGACTGGGGAAAGTGCCACGCTCCAGCTTGTCGTACCAAAAAACAGACGGAAACATGTCTTGCGAGAAATGCACAATTGAGTGTCTGGAGGCCATTTTGGACTAAATAAGACCCTGGATAGAATTCGGAAAAGGTACTACTGGGTCAATTGCCGAGATGCAGTCGAAGAGTGGTGTAGAAATTGTGATACCTGTTGCTCCGTAAAAGGACCCCAAAGAAAGATTAGGGGGCAATGTGGTATTTTGCTTTTGCGGTCATAGAAAATTATTTTATGAGTATAATGTAGTTTTTTACCGCGCAACGGAAGATTTCACCTCTGTATTGTGTTATTTATATGGTTTCTTTATTTTTTTTCTTTATAAACTACTGAGGGTAGGTACCTATAATAAATATATTGTCATATACAGATACAGTACAAGATATGAAATATCTAAGTTCCAACATATATTATTTATGAAAATACACTTAATTTTAGAAATGTAAGAAGTAATATAGTAGGTAATCACAATTTAATTTATTTGTCCAATAATAAAAACAAAATATTGTCATATTTAGAACAATGACATCTGAGGCAGTCGAGATTGTAGAAGAAATGGTGCAGAAGGAGGAATCTGCTCCTGCAGTCTCTCCCTCTGCCATAGAGGGTCGTGAAGCGAGGAATGGGGAACCACCCATTCCTCCGGAAGCACAAAATGGTACAAAAACAGTTTTTTTTAGTTATATCTGTTATATTTACATTACTGTTTTTGTGTTTTTAGTTGCAGCATCCAAGGCATCACAACAGAAGAAAGGTGCTTACGTAATTTGTTTATCGATTGTTCAGGTTCATAATATATTTATTTATGTCATTAACGCAAAAAGGAAAAAGTCGTCGTGAGAGAATGAAAAATAGTAAGTTATCTAGCCAGCTATTTTCGTGTATTTAATTTTTTACGGTCTATTTGGGAATACTCTGTATAAAATGTCCCTGAAATGTTGGGTGGCCAATTTAAGAGAACAATTTAATTGTAGAAAAAAATTGTAATAATTTACTAATCTAAAAACTCAACAATGTTTTTTTTAAGAAGTTTTTAATTAATTTTTTAAATTCATTTTTATTTATGTAAATAATGAAATTATTGTTTGTAAAAAAAGTAAAATTACTTTTAAAAAGCCATATTGTGATATAAAGGCAATATCCATTATATTTTACAAATAATTAAGGATTCTAATAATTTGGATAAAAATAGAAAAATTGTAACTTAAAATAAATAACTTTTTTTTTTTTAGGAATATTGGCAAGGCAGATTGGAAAGTTCACGAGTAAACTAATCAGATAAACTGAGTTTATATTTAATTAGTTTATTTATTGATTGTTTTTTTTTAACAAAATAATTATGGTAAAGTTTTGTTTTTTTTTATTACTTCTTGTTTTATTTATGAAAAGCTTGTTGATACAAATTTACAATACGTAATATATGTATATTTTTATTATATATATATAAAATTCGTCTTCTTAATGGCGTCGTATAGACTTGGAGATCAAAGTCGTGCATTGCGGCCTTTAACAGCTTATATCTCGGTTTGGTAAACTTTTTTCGGAACATCTAGAGGGAGAGCTGGGAAAGTAGAAGAATAAAGCTACATGCTGAACTAATCTTCGAATGTCTACCTTTAACAGTAACTGAGCACGGGTGGCCCAAAAATGTGGTACAAATTTCGCACTTTTGTGTTCGCAATTTTCTCGAAACTATGAAAAACAGCTTCGTTCTGATTGCTCTGTCTGGTAGTCCTCAATGACCTCTTTGTTTTAAAACCGAAATCAACGCCCTATTTTTAACAAAACTGCTAGAACCTACAAATAAAATCGATTACTATAGATTTATGCGGGTAAAATCGAAAACTGCATGTTAAGTATATTATGAAGCTCTCAAGCCGTCCCAAAAACCTAAATTAAAAGATCAAATACGTGCATTGCGGCCTTTAACACCTTATATCTTGGTTTGATAAAAATTTACCGGAAAATCTATAAGGAGAGCTAAGAAACTAGAAGAATAAAGCTACACGCTGGGGCTACTTCCCAAAGTGCACCTATAAGAGTAATCGAGCACGGGTGGCCTAAAAATAAAGTACGAAATTTGCACTTTTTTTGAGTTTTATCGAAAGCGGTGAAAGGCAGCTTTGTTCTTATCACGCAATATATAATTTACTTTATATACGATGGTTAAAATATTCGACTGAAATGGATTGTCTCAGATTTTGATAAAAAAGACATCAGATGGTAAGAGGTATGAAATATTGCCATAAAAATGTAAATCTGATATTTTTACTAATTTTCTTCTCTTTCAAAATTGTGCCTAAAGCGCCAGTTTTCCGCTCTTATCAACATTGCAAAATTTGGGTCTAAATATCTCTATAACCAAAAATGGCCAAAATATGTCATTGACAGCGATCGATATACTATTCGTGACCCTAATTTTCAGCTTATCGTTTGATCTCATATGCTTTATTATATTGGCACAATTTTTAGACAGATTCGAAACATTTTTACACATTTCTTTCAATTTGTCAATTCAATCAACCCTGACACAAATTCACTCACATGTCAGAAACACTTTATACCGGGTGTCCAGCACAACCCTGGACATAGGAGATTAATATGGGAAATCGGTTTTTATTTTTTTGTGCCTGTACGGTTGAATTGATTGAAAAAGTTTTAAGAGTAAAGTTGTAGAGCGTATGGTCAGCTATCATCCTGTAATTTTTTCAATACACCAGTTTTGGCCGTTTTTTGGAAAAGCGCCTGGATAAGTGCAAAAATTTGAATTTGGCGCGTCACCCCCGCCATGCATTTGCAGTGTTGTTCATGCATAATCACATTAATTACTACATGAAAGTCCCTCAAAATAAATACGAAAGGAAAATCGGCTCTGACTCTGACATAAGAAATTATTATGTTTGCGACACTGCACATGCATGGCGGGGGTGACGCGCCAAATTCAAATTCTTGCACTTTTCGAGGCGTTTTTCCAAAAAAGCAGCCAAATCTGAGGTATTGAAAACATTTCAGGATGATAGCTGACCATAAGCTCTACAACTTTACTCTTAAACGTTTTTCAATCAATTCAACCGTACAGGCTCAAAAAAATGAAAACCGATTTCCCAGGTTAATCTCCTATGTCCAGGGTTCTGCTGGACACCGGTATTATACTGTTACGGGATGCGGGTTCCAATAATTTATCGTCAATTAACTACACACTTATTTATTTATTTTTAACTATTACAACACGATTAAAACACAATTACTTTCTACTAACAATTCGCACTGTTCGCTTGCCGGCTTATTTCGCTTATTTACTACACTGCACTATCTATTCGATTCCATCTCGCGCGGCTCGCTGGTTTATATACCCGGGCTGAACACATTCTCGTACTTTCGAGAACGGAAATCAGTGGCCGGTTCTCGTTTAGTCTAGATGGGTCGCGGAGGGCGCTCGGCATTGCCGCTTCGGCCCGAATCTCTGTGGACGGAGGGTCATCCCGATTCTCCACGACTGTAAGTCTTTAACCATTCAAGATGAACCACTTTCATCTTTGCTCTAGGGATACGTTGGATCCTGTATACCACAGCGTTTGATAACTGTAAAGTTGGAGACAACTTGGGAGACTCTCCTTTCTCCTCTGTGGATTATACAGCCACACCAAGTCACCTGCTTTAAATTCTCAGAATTCACCCTTAGATCATAATTGGCTTTCATCCGATCGCTGGCAATCTTTATCTTTGTCCTCACGTTTCGATGGATTTCCTTTACTCTTTCTCGAAGTTCATCGGCATAGTTCTGGACATCTTGCACCGGTTCTTCTGATGATCCGTTCACTAAATGTACCGGAAAACGAAGTTCTTTACCAAATATAACCTTGGCAGGGGTATGTCCTGTCGTGTTATGCACTGCACCTCTGTAAGCTTTCATTAGAAGAGGTAGAAATTTGCCCCAATCTTTCTGGTGGTCCGCTACCATTTTACAGAGGTATTGTTCCATGGTTCGATTGAAACGCTAGACCATGCCATCTGATTGTGGACGGGGCGGAGTTGTCCTTGTTTTGCGGATTCCGAAAAGTTCCAAAACCTTCTTGAAAAGTTGCGATTCAAAATTCTGTCCCTGGTCCGAACGAAGCTCTAATGGTACGCCGAATCTACTGAAAAATTCGTCAACTAAGACCCTTGCCACGGTGTTAGTTTCCTGATTTGGTAGTGCATAAGCTTCAGGCCATTTGCTGGAATAATCCATGGCAACTAAGATGTATTTGTTGCCATCGTCCATTTCTGGAAAAGGAGCTGCCACGTCGAATGCAATTCTTTCAAATCGGGCGCCAACATTGTATTGTTTCATTTGCCCCCTAGTTTTTCTTTGGGGTCCTTTTAGGGAGCAGCAGGTATCACAATTTCTGCACCACTCTTCGACGTCAACAAGCAATTCATCCAGTAGTACCTCTTCCGAATTCTATCCAGGGTCTTATTCACTCCAAAATGGCCTCCAGACACTCCACTGTGCATTTCGTCTTCTTCGTCGTGGTGGTTCTCCTCCAAATGACTCTTGGTAGCGTTGGCGAACTGTTGTTGTTTGAGTTCTTCCTCTTTGTGCCTTGTATTCTCAACCTCTTCTTGCAGCCGCTTGGTCTCCTAATCCTTGGCCTCGACTTCCTCAGTGATCTTTTGCACTTCAGCTTGTTTGGCTCGAATTTCATCTTCCAGCTTCTGCCTCTCGGCGGCGTCCATGTTTTTACTCTCTTCCAGTCGCATTATGCCGCTTCTCCAGCTTCTCCTTCGCTGCCTCGAGCTGTCGCTTTTTGCAAATTGGCCTGTCTGCGCTCCATTTCTTCTTGCATGGTTTTAAGCCTATCCTCGTATTCCTGCTGTTTCTTTTCCGCCAGCTCAGGGGCAGCAATCTCATTCTGCAACTTCTCCCTCTGGACCTATTTTGCCAACTTCTCATTCTTCGCCTGGGCTTTCATTTGCTGGACATCTATCGTATCCGGTTTCCTTCGGCGCATGTAAAGCTCGTGATTTCCCATGCAAAGGGCCAAAATGCGCTTATTGATCCGGACGCGTGGGGCGAAGAACACAAAATCTGGAGCTTTCTTGTCGATGGTTAAAAGAATTTCCGTTTGTTCAACCTTGCCAGGGATGGTGAGGCTTCTTCCAAGCTGTCCAATCCTAATGATTCTGGGGGCTTCCGTGAGGCAAGTCAGCGTTCGCCCCTTCACACTGACTGGTCTTAGTTTTACCGTATTTATCGTCAATTAACTGTACCGTATTTATCGTCAATTAACTGCACACTTTTATTTACTTTTAACTATTACAACACGATTAAAACACAATTATTCTCTACTAACAATTCGCACTGTTCGTGTCGTTATTCGATTCCATCTCGCGCGACTCGCTGGTTTATATACCCGGCCTGAACACACTCGTACTTTCGAGAACGGAGGCGACTGTTCCCCTGTTCTCGTTTAGTCTAGATGGGTTCCCGGGGTCGCGCTCGGCGTTGTCGCTTCGGCCCGAATCTCTGTGTACCGACGGTCTGGCGTAACAAAACTATATTTATATTTTTTACAGGTTAACAGGTCTATTCAAGGCGATTTGTCTAGAAAAAATTAAATTTCATTAGAAGATCTAGATTTCACGCCCCGTTGTGTGCGGGGTTATGTATTCAGTTTAAAAAGTCAGGGTGACAAATAGAGACTGACAATTTTTGGGTGAAGCCTCATCCAGTTTTTTGCGCGATTTGTTCATTGTTGGAGAAAGAATCGCCCAAAAAAGTGGATGAGGTTTCACCCAAAAGTAAGTAGTTAAAAATGAACTTTCCGCCTCAAAGATTTAGGAGTTATCTACAGGATATTAGGTAAGATTTTTGAAGAGATTGCCACCCCGTTCAGAGGGATGATCACCCTTGAATTATGATGGGTTTCCCGAAGAAACAAATGCCATTCAAGACATTTCATGTGCACTTTGTGCCCACACTATATAATAAAGTGCCTCATGTAATTTTTTAAATCCAAATTTATTGTATACTCAATAAGTTCAAGAATTTCACATTATTAAAGCGAACTGTTAGTTATACAAGAAAAAAACTAAAGCCATTTATTTATTTAACGCGTTGAGCATTACAGATGCAAATGCCGAGTATTGTATAAGCCTGCAGGAGTGCATATTTCATTCTTTGGCCCGATCATAATGCTTTAAGTACAGTTTACATATTGTAAACTTGTTCTGTAATGTTTGCTTTCACTAAAAATGCTAATGGTTCTACACACAAGCCGTAGACGATCGTTCTAGTCGACAATGGTGTGTGTACCTATGTTCGAAATGATATTTGCTGGTAGGGATATGAGTGAGATATCCACTCTTGGTTCGGTCGAGGAACTAAGATAAACACTGCCTAAATAAATATTTTATAGATTTTTATCTGCGAGTCTTATTACAAGTAGCCATACTACAAAGAAGACGTTGTGGTTTGCTGGTGGTAGATACCTAACAGGATTTTAGTTAACACAAGGAAAGTTTTTGCTTTAATTTCAGGATATGCGTATATATTTCGTTCACTTATTTTTGCCATCTTTTCAGTCATTCTCTCAGCGGTAAAAATGTCAAAGTCAGATTTCCAACGCCCACTTTATGTCAATAGTAATAAAGGAATAACTTATATGTACTTTTCTTCCTAATATTTCATCGAATAAGCAGGAAATGAAATGAATCGTCTCTAATCATCTTTTACGTTCCACCGCTCTAGGTAAATAGGATTTGAAAGAAAATGCAGGAACGTCTAAGGGTCGTTATTTGATAATATGTAATAAAGCCTCTGAGTGAGGCAAACCCTATATTGTTTCATTTAGAGTGAAATAAACGACTCCCTTTATTGATCGCCCCTAGAGACAATATGAAACGATGAAGATATGAACGAACACTAAACTTACTTGTGCGAGTTGTAGTTTTAGATTTTGTTAAGTATGGTCTTTCAGGTGCTGTTTAAACTGCAAAAGCAAAGAATTGAGTAATGCTTTATTATTATTCACGCATATAAAACATATTGGTTGTGCTGTAGTCGTGTAATTGTCTGTAGAAAAACAAGTGTTAAACTTAAAACTTTTACGATTTATAACTGATTGCAAACGTAAGATGTTTAATGTTATGATTCTTCAAAGAATGCCACTTTATTTTCAAAATTAGAAAATTATTATTTATGTATTAAGAGCGAAAAGTGGAACTTTTTCGCTGAGATAGAAAAGATTTTTTATTGACGTCGAAATTTTCTTTTCAAAGTCGGTAATAGTATTTTACATACCGGGGTGGGAAGTCTTTCATTACTGTCGAGAGATTTGATAATTTATCGAAAGGCGCAGCGTCGAGATGAACTATACAATCTCGAGACGGTAAGGAAACTTCATACCGAGGTGTGAATACTATTTTATTTACAACCTACATAATAAGTATCTTATCTAGTTCGATGCTACTAGGGACACCTTTTTAATTCTATAAAGACATTAAATATTAGGTACCAAGAAATAAGCATGGAAAGTGAGGGTTGGAAGAGAGGTAGGTAATAAGCCATTACTGCCCTTGGGTGGCAATGAATACACATTATCTACGCCTAATTTAGAGGTAGGTAATAGGTAATTTCCCACCCTCCCACGACTTTCGTAATGATAGCATTACATATATGGTTGTAAATAAAACATGTTTCAAAACATCAACTTAAATTTTATCGTGATTTTTAATAATTTGCATTGCTTATTCTTATTACTTCTCCCCGGATCCTACAATGACGAATAAAACATGAACGATTTTTCAAAACCCGTATTCGGCTCTTTACTATACGACCTACACAAAGATGAGTGGATTTGCATGTGCACGCGACCCGTTGTAAACATCTATGTATGTCCTCGTATATAGCGAACTCTAACTGTATTTCTGAATTTGTACATGCTAGGCGGGTAATGCAATCAAAGACCCATGTCCAAGGTGTGGTTGTCCCTGTGCCCATGCCGTAATTTCCCTTGAGGCCATTAAGCAGCAAGCAGAATAACGGAGTAGTCTTAATAATATTTAAAATATATAGAGCGGTTCAATAAAATGTACCTGTACACTTTGCTTTTCCGCTTTTTGTGAAATCGAAATGCTCGAATACGTCCATTTTACTTCGCAGGGGACACATGTTCAGCATACCTTTAAATTGGTGTTGGGCGATTGTAAATGATGTAATCGAAACATTTCGATTGTGGCATAATAGTCGATTATTCGATTATTACAGTCGAAACATTGCGAGTTAGTAGGTAGTAGGGTAAGATTGGGTCATTTTTAATCGATTTTAACCTAATTCTAACTCGAATTTTTCCAAAAACTTTAAAATTGCATTTTTAGACACTTTAATTTTAACCAATTTGGCCATAATTTAAATTTTTTCAAAACCTCCAAATTTCTATTTTCACACTCTTTGAGTAATTTTTCACCTATCTTGGCCTTAATCCTAGCTTGACTTCTCCTTAAAACATTAAAATTGTCATTTTTAGACGAAATGGGTCATTTTTAAACCATTTTAGTCTTAACTCTAATTTGAATTTCTCTAATCCTAACCTGAATTTGCCCAGAAAGTTTTAATCTGCATTTTTGATGGTTTGAGTAAGTTTAAGTGATTTTAGCTATAATCTTAATTTGAATTTCTCCAATCCCTCCAAATTTCTATTATTACACACTTTGAGTCATTTTTTACCTATTTCGGGCCTTAATTCTAGCCTAACTTTCTCATGTAACATCAGAATTAACATTTTTAGATAAAGTGCTTCATTCATAATCGGTTTTAGTCGTAATTCTAACCTGCACTTCTTCAAAGACTTTCTATCCAAATTTGCATTTTAAGGCGCTCTGTGTAATTTTTAATTACTTTTGACTCTAATCCTTACCTTAATTTGCCCACAAACTTTTAACTTGCATTTTTGACTGTTTGAGTAATTTTTAACTGATTTTGGCCACAATCTTAAATTGACTTTCTCCAAACCCTCCAAATTTGTGTTTTTGAGTCATTTTCCACCGATTCTCGCCTTAATTTTATTAAAAAAAAAAATATCAAAATTGTCATTTTTAGATAAAATTGGTTATTTTTAAATGGTTTTTGTCCTAATTCTAACCTGAATTTCTTCATAGACTCCAAATTTGCATTTTTAGATGCTTTGTGTAAATTTGTAACCACTTTTGGCCCTATACTAACCCGAATGTTTCTAGAAACTTAGCTGGCATTTTTAGACGCTTTGAGTAATTTTTAACCGATTTTGGCTGTAATCTTAATTTGAATTTCTTCAAACCCTTAAAATTTTTATTTTTAAATAATTTGAATCATTTTCAGTGATTTTGGCTTTAACACTAGGCGCGACTTTCTCAAAAAACATTAAATTTTGAATTTTTAGATGAATGAGTCATTTCTAATCGATTTTAGTCCTAATTTTAACCTGAATTTCACCAGAAACTAAATATACATTTTTTGATGCCTTGTGTTATTTTTTAACCGAATTGGGCCATAATCCTATCCAGAATTTTCCCAACAACTTTTAATTTGTATTTTTAAATGCTTTTTCTCATTGTAATCAAGTGGATGCACTACCTCATTCTCGACTTGACAAATACGGGGTGTTATTTATAAAACTTCATCTAGTTGGCTGTGAAATGTCAAAAGAAAATGATGGAGAAAGAAAAGTCCATTTATTTTGATTATGTCATCCTTTTCTGTCAAAATTTCATAGCCTGCTAGATCAAGTTTTATAATGAACACCCTATACTTGGCACATGAGCGAGACAAGACCAGATGTAACGTTCTCTTGACCCTTTTGTCTTGTCTTCACGAGTTTTTATCTTGACTTCAAAGACAAGACAAATGTAAGTTCTATAAATCGATATTAGTAATAACATTATTATTGGATGTTGATAAACGAATAATATTATTAATTTATTAATAGATTATAACTGATTTTTTTAATCACTCTAAATCGAATCAAATAATTGTATGAAGTATCTTGAATTGATTGATTGATGTGTACTTGCGTTGTACGTCTTTGCTATCTACTTACTTCTAATTCAACTGCTCCTACTTCTTTTCTCAGCTTCTTCGTTTAGTTTCTCTCCAACTTTCTTAATGTTTATTTCCACATCCTTCCTTAATAAAGGTGGCGCTTTCCTCAGTTACTTTTTTGAGCTCTTCTGACCTACTTTCCAGTGTGTCTTCTACCATCTGTTCTTTACTCTCTACTCGCTTCTAACCCAACAACTTCTACTTTTGTTTTCAGTTTTTCGCTCAGTTTCTCTTCAATTTTATTAATTTCTATTTCCACATCCTATTTTAATCGTGGTGGCGCTTTCGCCAGTTATTTACTCGAGCTCTGTTGACTTACTCTCCAGTGTGTCTTCTACCCCTATTCTCTTCTGACCTACTTTCCAGTGTTTTCTACAACTTGTTTTTTGCCATCTACTTGCTTCTAATTCAACTGCTTCTACTTCTTCTCTCAGCTTCTTCATTCAGTTTCTCTTCAACTTTCTAAATTTTTATTTCCACATCCTTCCTTAATCATGGTGGCGCTGTCGTCAGTTACTTTCTTGAGCTCTTCTGACCTACTTTCCAGTGTTTCTACCATCTGTTCTTTACTCTCTACTTGCTTCTAACCCAACAACTTCTACTTTTGTTTTCAGTTTTTCGTTCAGTTTCTCTTCAATTTTATTAATTTCTATTTCCATATCCTTTCTTAATCGTGGTGGCGCTTTCGTCAGTTACTTTCTCGAGCTCTTCTGACCTACTCTCAAGTGTGTCTTTTAACACTGTGTTTTTTGCCATCTACTGCTTCTAATTCAACTGCTCCTAGTTCTTCTCTCAGCTTCTTCGTTCAGTTTCTCTTCAACTGTTTTAATTTGTATTTACACATCCTTAATAATGGAAGCGCTTTCGTCTGTTACTCTCTACTCGCTTCTAACTCAACAACTTTTTTAATTTTTATTTCCACATCCTTCTTTAATCGTGGTGGCGCTTTCCAGTGTTTTCTACAATTTATTTTTTGCCATCTACTTGCTTTTAATTCAACTGCTTCTACTTCTTATCTCAGCTTCTTCGTTCAGTTTCTCTTCAACTTTCTTAATTTTTATTTCCACATCCTTCCTTAATCGTGGTGGCGCTTTCGTCAGTTACTTTCTTGAGCTCTTCTGACCAACTTTCCATTGTGTCTTCTACCATCTGTTCTTTACTCTCTACTCGCTTCTAACTCAACATCTACTTTTGTTTTCAGTTTTTTGTTCAGTTTCTCTTTAATTTTATTAATTTCTATTTCCACATCCTTCTTTAATCGTGGTGGCGCTTTCGTCAGTCACTTTCTTGAGCTTTTCTGACCAACTTCCTATTGTGTCTTATACCCTCTGTTCTTTACTCTCTACTCGCTTCTAACTCAACAACATCTACTTTTGTTTTCAGTTTTTCGTTCAGTTTCTCTTTAATTTTATTAATTTCTATTTCCACATCCTTCTTTAATCGTGGTTACGCTTTCGTTAGTTATTTACACGAGCTCTTCTGACTTACTCTCCAGTGTGTCTTCTACCCCTATTCTGTTCTAACCTACTTTCCAGTGTTTTCTACTAGCTGTTTTTTTGCCATCTACTGGCTTCTAATTCAACTGCTTCCACTTCTTCTCTCAGCTTCTTTGTTCAGTTTCTCTTCAACTTTTTCAATTTTTATTTCCACATCTTTCCTTAATCATGGTGATGATTCGTCCGATTAAGAAATATTCTAGACTAGAAATAATAGATGATGGTAAAAGGTAACAGGTTTAGGACTGGAAATAAAACTTCCAATTTCTCGACACGCCAACGTTTCGGCTCTATATTGAGCCTTCATCAGGGCTAGAAAAGAATGAAACAAACACATACAGGGCGGGATCACGCAAGTAATGCACTTAATGAACAATTACCGAAAAAACAAAAGGTATTCCAAAACTTTCACAAAAAAGACCATAAAAAAGTACGCAGAAACTCACTTGAGTTAATGTAAATTATTTTGTTCCTTATATGCTAGTTTACAGTTTTTCTTTTTTTTTAATAAGAAAGAATAGTAGGCCAGACCGAAGCTACAACCACTCACCAAGGGGAAAGGAAAAAAAAAGGAGAAAAGGAAACCAAAAAGAAAACAAACGGGAAACGGTCCAAAACAAAAGTGAAGTTTACTCACCTAATCGAAGTTAGGAAGTCGCGTCAGCGAAGTGAAAAATCCGCACTCCATAACACAAGTGAGTCGGGGAAAACAGGTAATCGTGGCACATGACGTTAATAAAGATGGTCAACACCCACAAATCTTCACTTTCCCTCTTATTAAAAACAGTGCCTTATTAACACACAACAATGCCTTATTAAAAACAGTAACAACCGCCAACCAACTTGAACCGGCAGTCAGTGAGTTTCATTCTTTTTTAGCCCGGAGGAAGGCTCAATATAGAGCCGAAACGTTGGTGTGTCGAGAAATTGGAAGTTTTATTTCCAGTCCTAAACCTGTTACCTTTCACCATTAACTTAGATAGCACGTGAATACTGTAGTTTTAGAAATAATAGATTTCGATAATCGAATGATCAGAATGATGCATAATCATTCTGATCATTCGAATAATCGATTAAAAATAATTTTAAAATTTCATTCATAATCGACCAATGTTCACTCAAATAATCGATTATAAATGATTTTTAAAAAAATCATCTCTCGAGTAATCATTTGATAAATTCAATCGATTATTTCGATTTATTCGATTATAGAAATTTATCGATTATGCCCATCCTTACTTTTAACTCACATTTTCAACTCCCTGCAAGGAGAAAATACCCCTCCCTAAAATTTTAAATCGTCGGAAGTCGGGTTGAGTGAGACATGGTATAAAGAGAAACAAGGTATGATGCATTGTCGTCCCAATTCTGGGCCCATATGACGTCATTGGGTATTTTTGTACTACAGGTCCTTTTTAAAACAAACAATCAATAATGAATGAATGAAAAATGGTGAAATAAATGCATATATAAGTTTATTATTATTGTTGTTAAGATCAGTAATAAATTGTCGCTCTCTTGTAGAAACGATGAAATGCACAACACAGAACACAACCCATGATTGTGATTAGCGTCCTTGAGTTGTATGTACTGGTGAAGGGAGCATCATTAGGACAAACAGTATACTTCTTCTTTATCGGAAAATGGCCAACGTTGCGACTATATATTTAATCTTCCTCAGGGTTGAAACCCAAGAAAATGTAGGTGTAACAAATCCCAAGGCGCAACATTCAACCATGATGGAAAGTAATAATTGTTTGTGGTTGATTGTTGAGCTATGGGATTTGTTACACCGACATTTTCTTGGGTTTCAGCCCTGAGGAAGACTAAATAAATAGTCGAAACGTTGGCCATTTTCCGATAAAGAAGAGGTGGATTATTTGTCCTAATCCTGCTACCTTCACCAGTACACAGAACACAACCTTATAAACAAATGTCTAAAGATTCCTTAATACTTAGAAAAGAGAGCAATTTTCAATACACATGATGCCGTGTAAGTTCGTGTCAGATTTGAGTATCTAAAAATAGGATCGAAACATGACCTTCGCCATTTTATCCACAAATTTTTTGTTTTTCAGCTATCAGTGACCACAATGACGTAGGCGCAACCTGTGCAATATCTTACTTTTAACAGTTAGTATCATGTGCTTCACATCATTTTAAAAGGCACATAATTATCTTTATAATGATATTGATCTATCTGCCACCATACATTACATTTTCAAATTTGTTAAATTAACTAAGACATCTTAAAAATTATTCGTATTTTTAGTCGTTATTTAGTAATTAATCCTAAATAAACTCATAAACGTTGAAATCCTTTTTTATGGTGTTTTTTGGTGTCTGTTTTGGTTTCATTAATACCAAATTTGCAGGATTGTACATATCTTTAGAAAGATAATTGTGTGACCTTTAAAAAAATGTATTACTCAACCCCACTTTCTATTTGAAATTTTAGTGTTGGTATTGTCCCACGCCAGGGGGTCCTTGCCCGAAGTAAAATCAACGTAAAATAGTCTCTATAAAACAAAACGTGCAAATGATCGTTTTTTTAGTATATAGGGGTGTTCATTTAAAAACTAGTTAGTTATGTCATCCTTTTCTGTCAAAAATTCATAGTATTTTAGACGACATTTTCTAATGAACACCAATCAATTGATGTTAATCATTAGAGAAAAATTATGGCATTCTTTAAAATAAAAAAATCTTTTTCCACTTATTTGGATGATGGATGACATCCTTTTCTATTACTTCTTGTAGTTTTTTCTAAATGGTTTATAACATTGCATTAGATAAATATTGATTTAGTCGGTGCTCCCAATACAAAGCATTATGCAAAATCAATACATAATTGAATGTTTAATGAACTTTAATGCAAAATACAATAAAACAAAAAGCAACAATGCGTGACCGAGTCAACTTGTGCAATATTTATGTCGGTGTGTTCATTGAAATATTTTACACTCTATCATCGGGCAACAGATTTACTGTAATGCCTTTCAGAACCATACATTTTTTGTTGTTTATTAACAGCCTACATATTCTCGCAGTCCTCGCACTATAGGATTCTCTGGTGGTGACAAGCATGATAAAGAGCCGAGTCTTCGATTTAAACTGTTGCTGAAATATACATATGTATAAATCTGTGGCAAAGCTCTGGGTGTTAAAGAAGTAAATAATAAAGAAAACCTCCATATTCAACCAACAAGACCAGCCATAGAGGGTGGGCACTAAGAAATATCATTTCAACTAGGTACGGGACGAGAGTACAAATTGTGATTTTCTAGATATTTACAAATTCTTTTTTCAACTTTCATATTGAATTTTAAACTTGTTAACTCTATGAATTCGACATCTCTTGACCTTTTTCGAAATGACCATCCTTTGAGATTATCGCACGTGACGATGCATGGCATTGTGACGGCCATGGCCCCTGTCTGGTACACTTGAGTTTTATTATCTTTTGGGAATTTATGGCTATTTCTTTCACTTAGCACAAGTATCGTAATTATACTTTTTACTCAGGTCATGTTAGTTCAGGTTACGATTTTTCTCAAATCATCTCATTTATGATTCTGAATTGCATTCAGTTATTATTGTGCGTTTTAGCAGAGAATTTTATCAGGAATTGTGCATCACTATAGGCTCTTACAAAATAAAATTACATTAGGCAAGCAAGTCTATAGGTGTATCAACACATTGGAAATGTTTTCATTGCAGTATTGGAGCCGGTAAAGGCCTCCAGCAAACCCATATAAGAAAGTGATCGCACGAAAAAAACATTTTTTTTTTACATTTTAGAGCAAACTAAACAATCATACATCAATGGCCAAACATAAGGGGATATTAAATAATTATTCAAGAATAAAATGTTCTGTGATCAATATTACTAAGCCCTCCGCCTCTTTCGAGCCCATCAGGTTATAAATGCTGATGAAACCCCATGAAGTTAGTGTATGATCGACACGTCTTTACTTAACATTCTCGATTTATATATTCGAATTACCATTCCCCGTCACGTCATTCGTCAATGAAACGTTTGATCAATCTATTGATTCGCGCTTTTTTGCATTGGTTGCATCGAGTTAACGATTAAATACCTCAATAATGTAATGGGTAATATTATTTTCTACTATTTTCTCAGCATTCAAGTCGCTTACCACCACATAATGAGAAGATGTAGTATCCAATAAATAATAGTTATTAATATGAAGTCGGCTACTACGTTTCATAATCGCGTGTCTAGCATTTAATTGGGGCTTAAAGGTATTCGCAGCATTTTGATTGTATGTATAGTATGTGAGACGAATTAATAATCATTCACCCCCTTAGCTGAAAGCAGATGCATGTGGTGTAATGGAAAATCGCTTTTTACCTTTTTCGATGAATAATAAATTGACATTTTTTGTAAATCTGTAGAAGGAATAGTATCCTTTACAGGGTGATTCAAGTAAAGTGTCCTATTAAAAGTTCTGGGAAAGTAATAAAGATAAATTAAAAAAAAGTTTTTAGGGCTATAGCCAACCATGATGTATATTTTAGAAATATTTTTATATATTTTATATATATATTTCAAATAAAACACGTTGTATATTTCTGCTTTTTCGGATTCTACGCAAAATTCTAAACAACTTTTGTTGATAGTTACCTACTCCGATCTCTTGCCGTTTATGAGAAAAAGATAATTTTTTTTTCTTGTCGTAAAACACTACTTTCATAAAGTTTAATATTTTCGGCAGAAAGTGATCTAGCGACTTGAAAATTTCACATGACTTACCTAATTCATGTCGTTAAATATATACATGTTGACATTAGGGTGTTTCGAAAAATGTTTTTTTTTTCAGAAATTTTCTATTAGCTTAAACTCATGTTTATTAAATGGAACTACCCTTATTTTATTTTGTCATCGAATAGAGCAATAATTAATCTTCAAAATAACCCTACATGTTCCTATACCCATCTCTCACCGTTTTTGAAATACAAGCGTGTAAAATGAAAAATGAAAAAAAAACCTCTTGATAAAAGTAACTGGCTATAATTCTTTAAAATGTCCACCATTTGCATTAAGGCAATCGTGCAAACACTGAAGTTCATGTTTTGTTGTTGCCCTTCGTATTTCTTCGGGAGCCAATTGTTCAAAAGCCTGGCGAACTCGATTCTCTAGTTCTCGCCGGTTTTCAATAGCTGCTCCTGCATACACCGGTTCTTTGATTGTTCCCCAAGGATACGAATCTAGGGGGGTAAGATCTGGCGACCGAGGTGACCAGTCCCACGGTCCAATGCGTCTTATCCATCTGTCTTCAAACAATCCATTTAACTCCTGACTCACCCTGTTGGTACAATGAGCAGGAGCCCCATCCAATTGGTACCAGCAAGGCCTTAATAACTGTAGTGGTAATCCATCCAAAAAGTCACTAACTGTTGATCTTAAAATGTTCAAATATTTATCCGATGTCAAATTTTCATGTTCATAAACAAAAGTTGTTTAGAATTTTGCGTAGAATTTGAAAAAGCAGAAATATGCAAGGTGTTCTATTTGAACATCCAAAGTTGCAATTAATTTTTGATAGATCTGGCAACGCGGCATCTATAAAAATATTTCTAAAATATACATCATGGTTTGCTATAGCCCCAAATTTCTTTTTTAAAACTTATATTTATTACTTTCGCAGAACTTTTAATTGTACATTTTACTTGAATCACCCTGTATATGTCGTTTGTGTGTGAGTCAACTAATTAGCAAAATGATAGACTGTGGAACTGATTAAGACTTTATGGAAGATACGACTCTCCCAAGATAGCAGTTCGTTTGTCCTCGTTACCATGTTTGTACTCAGTTATACCGTGGAAAATGGTGTACGTGACCAGAGTCAGCTCGATACATAAATGACAGAAAAAAGTTGTTCACAACTTTGTTATTAGAATTTGGTAGGTGGATTCAACACAACAATAAACTCACAAGTGATTGTGTAACTGAAATTTTCTGCACTAGAATTACTATTTCTGTGGCTAGGAAATACCCCTTTTGCTTTTTTAATTCGACATTGTCTTTATTCAAGACCCAATTCAAGTATCTCATTCATTTATTATTGCCATCCAGTTGTCATTGGAAATCTTACTTTCATCTTCTCAACATGTAGGTATAAAAAAGGTTTCAAAGGTATTTTTTTTTTCAAATATTTATTATTTTTGCGGTTATCCTCCACGTTGGACAGTGCAGCTTTAAATAGATGTTGTTAGCATAAAACGACTAAGAGAGGTCACAGCATAGATCTTTGGCGCACTCCTATTTTTACATTGAACTATTCCGATGTTTGGCTTTCGATCAGATCGATGGCCTTTTGTTGTAAGTAGGGCTTCAACATTATTTTAGTGTATCTGCAGTCAATTCCCGACGTACGTGTGATTGAGATGAGTTTGTAGTGTTGGATTCTGTCAAAAGCCTTTTCAAAATCTATAAAGCATGCGAAGATGTCTGCATTGATACCATGCGCGTGTATTTCTATATATAATGCTTTTAAGATGTAGGTCATTAAAATACGTATTCTATGGTCGAACCATTTGGAATCGATAGCGACGTAGAGGGGGGATGAATGAATGATTGTGGACCGCTAACTGTCTCTCAGCCAAAGGTTATTGGTTTAACCTTGATTTGGTGCCCTCCCGTGGCTTTCCCTATCTTCCTATGATTTTTTTCCTGCAGCTAGCGTTGTTTTGCTTCTTTGGTTGCTTTGAGACTTTACTATGTATTTTTCATGATTAATTCTTGTTTCTAGATACTCTTTTCCATGAGTTCCAGAATTTTAACTAACATCCACTTTTCTTTTCTTATCACTCTATCACTTTACTTCCTTTCAGCACCTTTTCATTCTAGAGGTCTCCTATTTCTGTTTCGTGGCTGCTATTTTTCAATGATGCTTTATCATTTAATTTCTTCTCGCTTTGTTGAGGTACGTGGTCGTGTTTGTGCTATCGTATGTCTTTTTCTTCTCCATTTTATTTTCTATATTCTTTATCAGAGGTTTCGTATGCTGGGTACGTTTTGCAGGAGATAACCGCATTGAGGTATTGCCACATAGTCTATCTACACTCACCGGCACAAAATTCCGCCACCTTAAGTTTGATATTTTATATTTTTTTATTTTTAGTCCGATTTTAGTGCGGTTTGTCCAGTATGTAGGCAAATGTACTGACATTATTTGGGACAGTTTAGTACGTAATGTTTTTCGCCTGGTAGATTATACACAATCAAAAAGTAGATTTTTGTCAAAAGTTTAAAGCACCCTGTGGAAAAATTGAGGTGACCATTTTGAGTTCAATAGGAATTTGATGAAGTCTCTGAAGTATTCGTAGCAATTTTGTTTTTTGGATCACCTCAAAATCTCTGTTTCTGTAAGAATTACGTCTTCTTAAATAAAGCAGTGACTATGAAGAATTGTTGCTCTAATAGAGGATGGCCGTAGCAAAAGTTATGTGGCACGTAGTTTGGGAATCCCACGAACTACAGTTCGAGATGCTTGGACTAGGTATGTCGAGACCGGAAACTTTACTAGACGACCTGGTTCTGGCGGAAGGAGGTCAACAACTGCGGGTGATGCTGAGATCGTTAAGAGATCGAAGATCTACTGCTGTTGGGCTGATAAATGACTCACGAATGGCACGTGGAGTAAATGTAAGTCATAGGACAGTACGCAGAAGATTAGGAGAAGTCAGACTTTATGCACGTAGACCAGCGACTGGACCACAGCTACTTCGTCGGCATCGACAACAGCGTCTTAGATTTGAAAAAATTGCATATTTACTGGACTTTAGAAGAGAATGGGGTAATGTCCTATTTTCAGACGAATCCAGGATATGTTTCAAATCACCAGATGGTCGCGAACGTGTATATAGACGACGAAAAGAAAGATTCGCCGACTGTCTCTTTTCGGAGCAAATTTCGTATCACGGCGGTTCAGTCTTGGTGTGGGCGGGCATTTGTACCCAAATGGAGCCGTCAATGCACACCGTTACATTAGAGATATTCTCCAAAATGTTGTGGTTCTATTTGCACTGACCATTGGAGATCAATTTATCCTGATGCATGATAACGCCGGACTACATGTTGCGCGGATTGTGAATGACTATCTGGATGAGGTTGGAATGCAAAGATTGGAATGGCCCGCGTGTAGTCCGGATCTAAATCCAATTGAACATTTGTGGGATGAGCTAAAAAGGGCTGTCCGCCGACGTAATGTCCAGCCACAGACATTACTACAAGTGCGTATCGCCTTAATGGAGGAATATCATGCTATTCCTCAAGAAAGAATAACTAGGCTTGTACAATCCATGCCACGAAAGTTACAACCTGTTGTTAACGCAAGAGGTGGACTTACACGTTATTAAGTTGTTTTTGTTTATTAAAACATTAATAAGTTGTTTAGTAAAAAACGGATTAAAACAATATTTTATTTAAAAAGAGGCAATTATTAATAAACTTAAAGAAACAGAGATTTTGGGTGATCCAAAAAACAAAATTGCTACGAATATTTGAGAGACTTCATCAAATTCCGTTGAACTCAAAATGGTCACCTTAATTTTTTCACAGGGTGCTTTAAACTTTTGACAAAAATCTACTTTTTGATTGGGCCCAGTATATAATCTACCAGGCGAAAAATATTACGTACTAAAGTGCCTCCAAATAATGTCAGTACATTTGCCTACATACTGGAGCGTGTCTAAATGCAGACTGGAAGCGAGTTCTACGACATACTGCAAGTGCGCCGAAATCCCGCGCCACTACTACCCCCACCCCAGTCCCTCCCCTGCAGCGCGACGGCGGGTGAATAAATACCACGAAGCTCACTACAGTCAAATCAGTCAACGTCGGGAAGCACGGGAGATCACTTCGCTTATTGCCTCGTAGCCTTTGATAATGTCTACCGCAGCTCTAGACGAAACGTCAGGAAGAATTCTTATAATAGGTGAATGGTTTATAGGTGGTAATTATTATAAATTTCATCTTTTGGCAAATTTCTATTAACCGTTCTCTTCTTTCATTTCTCCCTTCCAGTCCAAAACCTTCTACCAACTCCTCAGCCATTTTCTGCCAGATCTTGGCGTTCATGTTATCCAAGATGTTTTTTTGCATGTTTGAAGGAAGCTTTAAGACTTTGGTAGAACTCATCCAGGCTTTGATTATTGTCCCTGGAGATTGATGCATATAACTGGATGATATTCAGTCGAATGGTTTCTTTTCTCAAGTGTGCTCGAAACTGGAACGGGGTTCTCCACAGCCGTGAAGGTTTGTTGATTTAGAATTATTGCCACTTTGTTTCTATTTCTGACATTGTTTGTGGAAAATTTATGTGGTCCGCTATACAAAAATTAATAACAAAGAGGAGTAAAAGGAGAACTAACGTGATCTAATAAAGTTAAAGTTTATTACTGCTTCAAACGTTAACGGAATGGGTATTAAAACCATAATCCTCAACATATAGTTTACATAGAGTAATGCTGAGTTTATTTTAGCATTTTCGCAGCTTTTAAAAATCGTCGAGGCAAGGGCTGCCTCTGCTTAATAGCATAAATCTTTAAATAATTAGTAAGACATACGTACGTATACATTTTCAGGGGCCACAAAAACACCAACAATCAAAAGGCGTTTAACCGGATAATTTAATTTGGCCAAACATGTCGTCAGATTGCGATGACTGCATGCAGGAGAGCACAATATATCGTTACAACGGTATGCCAACAACTTAATTAGCGAAATTACAACCGGTGGCTAATTAGATAGAAGCTCTTGAAATGCACAATAACATCTTATTATGAGCACTTATCAACCTTGTACTGTTGTTACAAAGTGTCGATTGAGTACCTACCAGTTTAACTTTTTTAGACAACTAGTCTTAGTAGGTATAGGTGGAATGTCTTTTTTTCAGTGAGAATATGCATTAATTCAGTGCTGTTATAACAAAAGAAAATCTCATTTTACATGACATGTCGTCAAATAGGGAGTTAAGTAGTTTTTACTTATTAATAATAATTGCACTTCGTAAGAACAGTATGTCTTTTGTCTCCTGAAAGAGTAGAGATCTTGAATAGAAGGCAAAGACCACAAGCAAAGAATGGATACAAGTGAAAAACCTTATTATACTACAAACTTGGCCTTTTTGACGAATGCTTTACTTCGCTGTTTAAATTTGTTGAGCAAACTAATTTCCTGGATGGACCGCTCCTTCGGCATCTTATTGGATTTTCAATTCGAAATGGGTTTCTAGACAGTTTCTTTCACAAAATAAATTGGATATTCACACTCGACAGTAAGTGGACGTGGGATGACCACCTCGATCGATACACATAATTTATAAATAGTTATGGAGTGAGTAGTGACCCGATTTTGTGATTTTCATATATTCCCACCGATATATTTTTAAATTGAAAAATCTCACGTTGGTTAGATAATTAACCAATCGTCATATATTCCAATATGGGTCAAAAAAAGCCTAAGGTTTTCTATACCATGCTGTAACCAGTGGAAAAAAAATCATCGATAGAGAGTATCGATATTTTTGTTCTGCGGGAATTTCAAAGGAGAGACGATGGAACGACCAATTAAGACTAAAACAATCGCGTGCTCGCTAACATTCATCCACCGCCTCATAGATGGCAGCACTAGTCGGAAACCTTCATAATATAACAGCGCCGTTCCTTCGCCGAAGTTGTCTTCAAATACAAGTTACAAAATATAAACCACTACCCCCTCAAGAAAGTCCAAGAAGGAGCTTTTGGTCAAGTCATTTGGCAAAGGAACGGTGTGCTTTCGACGAGTTTTTTTCTTGAGGGTTCTGACAAGATCGTTCTTGTTGAAGTCATGCAAGTCGTCCTTGCTGCAAGAACAGAATCAGTTGAAAGTTTGTTCAGGAGTTCAGAGATGTGTTAGAAGGGTAATCTCAAAGAAAGTTCAAAACTTGAAATTTTTTAGACACTATCTTGCTGTTAGATTTGCATGGAAGAACATTAATCTGAAATCAGCTACATATGCTATTCAATTTTTCTTTCATTAAAAATATTATTATATGTAATTGCCTACGGTTAAGAGATAACCAAACAAAAAGTTTATGTAATGAAATTGGATATCCCTAGAAGGGCATTATTTTATATAAAGTAATAATTATCGACTTATCAACAACAATATCTTAACTCGTCTATGTGAAGGAGATATGATACAATCTTCTACGTAACAGAGAAAAAAAGTAAACTAATCAAATATCGATCCCAATATGGCTTTACGAGTGGCACTGGACATACATACACCGACCAAGCGGTTTGCGTGACGTCGACATTGAACTCTTAAAAGAATGTTTTATTGCGGAAATTGTCTTCTAATTACATGACAACATTGACGTAACGTTTTTTTTTTACCAAAAACGGACTGTTTGTAAGCCAATCGCATTTCCTACTGCAGGCTATATAAATAGGATGTTCCAGGAAGAAAGATTTGCTCCTGCAGTGAAGATATAGAGAGTAGGTTTTATCGGTGATTGGTGAATAAATTAATTGCTTAAATAGCAAAAATATTTAAGAACATTTTGTTTTGTTTTTTTAGTGTTTAGTCCCTAACTCTTCTTTATTGTGATTGGCAGAAATTATAAAAAATGCGATAATTGAACAGAGTGTAGCCAATAAGCGAGGTAAGCGGTCGTTTCTACGAAACTATCTATCGTCAGATTTCCAAAGAAAAAAATTGATAGTAAATGTGGCTAAAAAAAAATCTGGAAATTTGTTTCATCACTCTATGTCTGCCGCTATAGGGCGTTTTACCACCACTATTATAGCAAATTTCATATAACTCCGATATTTGCTTACGAAAGGTATTAAAAAAACTTTTCTATGAACAATTTTGTCCTTTAAGTTTTTTTTTTATCTTCTCAAATAACGTGGTGGAGTTGGGCTAAATGTTGCTCGAATTATAATCGAATATCTTACGAACCAAGAATAGAAGAGAATTCGTTTTTATGTAAATTTAAAGAGCATGTTTTAGAAAACTAAGTATGGTTGCAAAAACACAACACTGAAAACCACCTCGTTTTCAGTCACGATGGACATTTCTTCGAAATTCTTGTTTTCTTTCGAGTTAACTCTAAAATAATTACAATACTGAAGCTTAGGTATACTTTGTATACAAAATAATTCTAATTCAAAATATTCTATAGTGGTGTGAAAACTGCAGGACTCCTCTATAACTGAAAATATCAATAAAAGACTGAAAAAAATTGGAAAAAGATGCTTGCAAATCCTACATTACCCTACCAACACGATGTAAATCGGTTTTCACCACCTTTTGTACCATCATTTATGTCTGCCTCTTAAGTCGTAAGTAAGATTCTTACAATTCTCACATTCATAAACCTCCCACCCGGTGCAATCATATGAACCGGGTACAATCATGATCCCAACCCTACTTTCACTACTTGGCACCATAATCCATTAGTTAAATCAATTTAGGACCGGTTTTATAGTGTGTGTTAAATATAGCGAAAAGACCAGGCATCTATTGAATTACTTGACGGTTTTCATTAAACCAATTACCCTCACAGTGTTAGTGCTATATTTAAGAAAATGGGCGAATTCCTAAACTCACCAGGTCACTTTACCTTGTAGATCAGTCACCTGCTTAATCCATTGAATTGCTAGATGGCTATCACATGACCAGCTTAACCGGTAGATGACCTGGTGAGGAATTCGCCCAATTTTAACTTTATTTAACTAGTAATATAATGCTTATTTAACTAGTAAATAAAAGCTCCTGCAGTTTTCACTCCTCTATAGAAAGTTAAATTTTTTTTAGAATAGTGTCTCCAGAGCTACACTATTGTATTTAACTTTTTCGAGGTAACTGGAAAAGGAGCGAGGTTCTTGACAGTAGGGAAAAAAATCCCTACTATCAAGCTTCAAAACGATATTGGTCTTTTGGCACGTAGTAGTGCAAAATGTGCTCTTCAAAATGACGTAAAGATGAATTCTCTCGTAGTGCCAGTTTTTGAGATATTCGATTTTTATTAGAGCAAAGTTTAGCCCACCACCACCACGTTATTTGAAAAGATGGAGAAACAACTTACAGGGCAAAGTTGTTCGTAGGAAATGGGAGATTAGATACATTTATGGTATTTTTGATATTTTGATTTATGAAATTTGTTATAATTGTGGTGGTAAAACGCCCCCTAGCGGCAGACATAAAGTGATGAAACAAATTTCGAGCAAGTTCTCTTAGCCACATTTTACATCTTTCGAAGTCTTACGATGAATAGTTTCGTAGAAACAGCTGCTCATCTCGCTTATTGGGACACATCTTTAAATAAATCGATGTCTGCCTCTGTTTAGTTGCCATTAAAAATATTAATATGTATATTCACAGGCAATCTCACCTTAAACAACCCATATTCTGGTATACTATTTATTAGTGCCCTCTATAGTTTGGCCTTATACAAATTCGATACACTCCCGATAAACTCTACACTCATAAATATCAAAAAGTACCCCATCAAACGATAATTCCATACCGACTGCCTGACTTAATCGAATTTACTGCATTTTCTATATTATTCCCTGTCATTATTATAAAGACGCAACTTCAAGCTTCAGTATCCTCTTCATCCGGGTTTGCCTAACGGGTTAAATATAGGGAAAGGACGCACTTTGCGCATCAAGTTATCACGGTACCCTCTTCTCTTCTATCATATCTTAATCGTCGATCGGTGCTTTAATCGATTACCGTCTCTGAGCGTCAAAGTTAGGTGAGATTGATGATCTTTCATTAATACCTCAGCTATACACGTAATCTTCACGACAAGTGTTTATTACCTAAGAAATTATAGAAGAAGGTATAAAATTAGTTTTTTTAATACCTTATTTTTCTTGTAAAAAGGCCCCATTTTTAATCGTTTGTAATCACTCATCGGTCTACCTTACACATTTAAAATAAGCGGGGAAAAACAACCAGAGAAGCTATTCACATTTGGTGGGTAGGTATTTTGTGTAATGGTATACCTCGGTTTAAAACATACGGTATAGGATATTTATTAATAATGGTTTATACTATTACGTCACAATTTAACTGTAACATAAATGTTCATTGGTAGATGATAAAAGATAAGGTTTTTTCCCACCAAATTATTTCCGACGTTTCGGATATTAATTTTATTATAATTAATTAGTGCTATAAAAATATCAATCAAACTTGACAGCCTTCGGGGTTCAATATAACTTTTCGTTGCACATATGACCTTTGTGGAAGCAGTAGGTAGCATGAGATGGCGCCAAGTTATACTGCTATGCCAGCAAGATCCTGAAACAATCGTTATAGTCAGAATGGTAACTCTGCAAACAAAGTTTGAATGCTCGGGTGAATTTTTATAGCTAGTGCCCCATATGTTTTTGAGCAAGAGCAAGAGTTTTTCTTTATCACCAAAAATAATTTGCACCTTTTTTCTAAGAATTTTAACTAACCTGAACTAACCTGAACAAACCAAAGTTTGAAGTAGTTCAAATGAAAATCTCGATACACTATAAGTAGGCGCAAACGCCACTGCATTGGGCACATAAATTGTGCACCACCTAATGGAACTTACCTTGTAGGTTTCCGGTTTTTTTTTTTTTTATTTCTGATAAATAAATACTTTCTAAGAGATGTTTATAAAATCTTTAAACAGCATTTAAAAATGGTCTACATTGTCAAAAAAGTGATGTTTATGTTTTTTTCAAAATCATGCAACTGTAATTCAAAGCCTCTATTTTGTTATTTTTGGTAAAATTTACTTTTGGACCAAAAAAAAAAGGAAAATTTTTACTAAAAACGCCTCATAATAAAAATTACAAACTTTGATTATCCGGAAAAAATAATGTTATCATTAGTGAAAAAATGAGTAAAGCTATTTAGGATGTGTATTTAATATGAGCTATTAATGATGTAAGTGTTAAAACTGCAAATTTTAGCGAAGAGCGTTCTGCAATTTGCATGAGTAGCTTAAAAGCACTTTTAACACGAATGCAGTGTTAAAAGTAATTTTATTTTAACATTAGTGTTAAAAATAGTTTACTTTACACACTGATGCCTTAAAGTAGCGTATTCTTAACACTAGTTTTTAAGTAGCTTACTTTTAACACAATTGCCTTAAAATGTCATTTTTGATAATTCATTAGCGTGTTAAAAGTTAAATTTTTAAAGCGTTTGCTGGAAATTAACTTTAAGCTTCTAAAAATTCACATTTGGAATTTTTACAGAAATTCAAGTCAAGGTTAGAGGAAAAATCTGCTAAAAATGACTAAAACCGTCTAAGTCAAATTAGTAGATGTCGATAGCGTGGAGAAAATGAGACTTACAGTGCTGTGGCTTCATTCATTGGCAGAGATGGAAAGATATATTTAAAATATGTAAAATATCGTATTCAACTCTGTTCGAAAGACAGGCTTACCAACTTGCTTATGAATGGTTTTCAAAAGCTAAATTTAATGACTTTTTCATATTATGTAGGACTCACATTCGACCCTGAACATATATGGAACAGTGAATTTTTACTACTTGATTCAAACATAGACTCTGTTTCCAAAACATTCTTCTTTTTAGCCATCTTTTTCTACATTATCTCCTCTGATAAGGTCAGCTCTCTTATGGCACCACTGACACCTCGTCTGGTACGTTTTTATTACCGACATACTCTTGACGTAATGATTTCTACGTCATCCTGCTGTTGATTGGCCAGATGCCCATGACAAAAATAAAATATCGGAGTTCTTAAAGCCGAACGAGATGGCTAAACGAACTGCGTCATTGGTAACGAGTGGTGTCATCATGTTCGAGTAGGGGACACCGATATGGTTCCAATTCTTTCAGTGATGTAAAAGCTATCGAATTGGGTTGAAACACACGAAAACGAAATATTTAAAAATACTACATGTCTCAGTCTTCGTACGAGACAACAGACTGCACTAGAGTGCACTCAGACGATTCAACAAATGCTTAATATGCGTCTCAAAGCTTAAGGCTGCTTTTATACCTCCAGCTGCTACAGTTTGGACTAAACCTGAAGTTTAAACTCCGGTTTTGACATGTCTATACACCTATCAAAATATTTCCTTTAACTTTACGTAGAGTTTAAAAGCAACTTGTAAAAGTGGGCCTTAATCAATCCTTTGGTCAAAACCAAGAAACTTATTGAGCTTGCAATTGGCATGAACTTTTCCCTGAGACTAACACAAAGTGACTCATTTGTCCCATTTGATGTCAGTTCAATACCACTTTGTGTGGTATTTAATTTCAGATTGTCATCTTCGCACCATAATCTCTTATAATACTCACAAATCATAATCACAATAAAGAACTTTTAATTAGATGATCAGAGCCCACCAGCATAACTCGTTCATCTACTTTCAACAAAGAAACTGCTGCAGTTTCAAGTTAACTTGGAAAGTGTTTTGACAAGATTTAACTTTAATCCTAAGAATATATGGAATTTAGATGAAACTGGTTTAACTACTACTCATAAGCCACCCCTAAGAATTACCATTCCATCTTTTATGGATCTACCTAGTGTTAATGTGCAAAACCACATAGGAAATGGTACTCCTAATGGGACCGTTGCAATTGGACATCCTAAGAATTCTGGATGGATGACTAAGGAAAACTTTGTTGACTCTATTAAACGTTTTATAAATCGTGTAAAAGGCAAAAGTGTTGCCTCTGATGGACAATCATCCATCACATATTTTAATGTACGAACAAGTGTTGGACTTGGCAAAGGAAAATGGGATTACACTACTTACATTTCCACCCCTCTGAAGCCATAGGCAGCAGCCTTTAGATGTAAGTATCTATTTTCCCTTCCAAAATGCTTTTAATAAAGCAGCGCAAAAGTGGATGGTTAAGCAAGCTGGACAATCTAAGACTATCTACAACATCGTTGATTTAGTAGGAAAGGCTTTTCGCGCCACAAAAAATTATGTCTTGACTCAAAAAGATTAGCATCTGCCCTTTTGATAAATTAATATTCACTGATAATAATTGGTGCATGATCAACCAAAAATGGGACCCAGATCAAGAAATAAAATGCAGAATTGAGCAAGCTCGAACAACGTTTATAAAACTGAAAAAATTTCTGACAGACAAAAACCTGAATCTCAATCTCAGATATAGAATGGTAAAATGCTACGTCTGGTCTGTTCTCTTGTACGGAGTCGAGGCATGGACGTTGAAGACAACAATTATAAATAGGATCGAGGCCTTCGAGATGTGGACCCTGCGACGGATGCTGAGGGTGTCGTGGGTTGAACATGTAACGAATGAGGACATTCTGAGAAGAGCTGGTTTGATAGACCGTGAACTTTTCGAAAACATCAAAAGAAGAAAAACTGGCTACCTTGGACATGTACTGCGCGGAGAACGCTATCATTTCCAGCGCCTTATACTCCAGGGTAAAATAGAGGGAGGAAAAAGAGGAGTGGGTAGGAGAAAACTGTCCTGGCTGCGAAACATACGACAGTGGACAGGAATACAGGACTTCCAGACACTGCAAAATGCTGCAATTAATAGAATCATATGATGAGTGAAAGGATGAACGCCTACGCAGGAATCTGCATGGCACTTGAAGAAGAAGATGATAATAATTTCGTTCATTCGGTCACAGACAAACCCTCTGTCAGTGACACACAAACTCTTCAGTCAGACAGTCAGACAATCAAAGTCAGTTAGTAGATAAAGGCCTCTGGCAATAAATTTTCTGAAATAAGTGAAAATTAGGATTTTCAAGTCTTGATAGCACCAGAAGAAATTAAACCATTTGCAAAAGTTGACCCACAAATAAGCCAAAGAGGAAAAAGAGATAAACTAGATAGTCATTAATTTTAACAGACACTCCAAGCAAAGTTGAAATAGAGGAAGAACTAAAAGGCAGAAAAGCAAGAGTAATTAAACTAAAATCCGCTAAAAGAAATGTATTTTTAAAGAACAATGTCAAAATATTGCAATGTAAAATGAAGAAAAAAAGCAATATCTGACAGTTGTGACACTGATGAAACATTTAAGTCTAATAAAACGTCACTAAATTTAAAGCCTGAAGAGATGTCAGAAAAGGAAAAAAAAAAGGAAAGCTGGTGAATGGGTTTGTCGGTTAACTGAAAAAAAATTGTGTTTACAATGGAAAGTAAAGTTTGCGAAACGGATTGATGACAACAAATTCAAATGACGACAATTTCAAAAGCAAATGAAAAGGAACACAACTCATTTTAGTTTTACTGAAAAGTTTGACAGTCTTAGAGTTGAATAGCAGGTTACCAGGTAATGTCTGCATATATCAAATGTATTTGTGTAGTTAACATCTGGTTTTTGTTTCTTTTTAGTTTAACGATTTAATAAAACTTTGTATTTTTTGTAACATGATTTGAACTAAAATGGAAACAATAGGTTGGTTGGCGGATTAATCAGACATAAATTATACGTATTTGAGCTACGATTGAATAAAAACCTTAATAAGCAACACAAAAAACTCGCATATGCCCTGGTTTCAAAGTTTCCAGTTCCATTTTTCCAGTTCCGGGTTTGATATCAGTCTCAGGTGGAGATCGAGATCGAGTCTAACTACTATGGTTCACGCTTTAAAATCGAGTTTTTACTTTGAAATTTGTGAACAGTGTAGTACATTTAGGGGGTGTTGATTTAAAAACTACCCGTTTCAAGGAGAGGTCTGGTTCAGAAAAACTTGTTCAACTGGTAAAAGGAAATCGCGAAACTTTGGGAATAATAACTGGGTGCTTTTCATTTTAAAATCTGATATAAATTGAAAATTACAGAATATCAAATTGTCACTAAATGAAAAATTGTCTTACCTCAGTAGGTACAAATCAGGTAATAAAAAAAATCAGTCACAATCAACTCACAAATAGCGACTCACGCAGATACAGGTTTGTCATTACCAATCCCTAATAACTTAAAACGAGAATAAATTGTTAAAACTATAATACAATTAGGTTACAACAAACGCTTAGGCACTTTTGTAGTTCTACCCGCCTTGGTAACCTGTTCACGTAAAACATATTCAGTTTGTGATTGAATGTCCTAATTCAACTCGGTTTTTTGAGTCTCTGTTGATGGACAATTAACACTAGGTTTATATCGTTGAGAGTTCATATCAGCATCACACTGAGAGTCCTGGTTCATGATATCATCACGACTGCATCCCCAGACACACGTCCCATTGGCCAGTTCAGTAGTTTAGTACTGTCATTTCTAATAAGAACTACCTCTCTTAATTTCAATGGTCTACTAGACTTAGAATGACATAACATCATTTGTCCTAAATATTCGTCTCGAAATCTGGCACGTAGATCAGCTCTGATGTTCATTAGATGTAATGTTCTTCTACAACATGAACATCGATCGATTTCCTCCTAATCAGCTGTTCCACTATTTTCTTCTTCGCTTAAGAACATTACAGGAGTAAGAAGCACACAACTTAATTAAAAAAATGCTCAACCCTATTCTCTTTTTGTCTCTTTTCTGGTAGCTTAACGTTTACAAGGGGAGTTCGGGCGGCTTAGTTCAGTTTCTGATGGCATTAGTGTGTAACTTTTAACTTTTTCTCTCCTTTTGTTATGGCTGAAAAATGTTATAGCTCAAAATGTCAGAGACATTTATCTGGAATATTTTCGCATAAATTTACGTTTTCACAACTTTAATACAAAATTACCAACACTTTCTCCATATTTTCCTCTGTCTCTTTTTTTTTTCTCCTTTTGTTATGGCTCAAAATATCAAAGACACTGATCTCGAATATTTTTGGGTAGTTCAGATTCTCACCCCAACAAAAAGTAACTTCTTTTTATATTTCCACTAAAGATGTTAAAGGTAATAGCAGGTAAGTTAAACTAGCGCTTACTCCTGTCATTTGATAATTTGTTCTTAGACTCCGTCTTAGACTGTAGATCACCAGGTCCTTCTGGAGTGGCTGCTGGAAAGTAGGACGATTCAAATTCACAGCCGTCAAATTCTTTTACTAAGTCATCTTCAGTACTGTCTTCCAACATTAAATTAAAAAGCTCATCATCCAACAGCTTTAGTTTATCTGCTTTTCACGCATTTATCTGCAAATCACGGAACATCGGTGGATCATCTAAAGTTTCATCTAAAGTCACTCAACAGAGGAGACAGTAGTGAATGCAGTTGGTTTGAAGTTCAGAGATGAAGTTGACGGACCCAAAGTCAGAATTTTCTTACAGAAGTTGCTTTTGTGATTGGTTGAGGCCTCCAGGTAACTTTCAGCCACAGAAGTTGACTTCCACCTGCCTAGCCCTTTAATATTGGTTATTTCTTCTCCAGCATCAGTTAAGAAGGTTGCTGAAGAACGTCTGAAGCTGTGCCCCCTATATTGTTCCGGATTGGTAAGCTTTAAATAGGCTGCTATCTTCGAAGGCATTTTCCCAAATGTATTGATACCTACACATTGGACGGTGCATTTTTCTTTCACAGATTTGACGAAAAAACGACAGTGTGGGGTATTCTGCTGTATTCAAATCTACGTATTTTCTGTAGAGCATCAAAAAGTATCCACTATTTACTTCTTCGATGATGAGAAAGAATCTTGCAGAATGGTTCTTAGAATCCCTGATTTTTATGATGATAAGAGGGCCCTTATCATCTCTGTCAGCAATTGTGATATTGGTGAGCTCCTCTCTTCGACAAGCACCAGTCAAAGCAAAAATGGTCGCCACTTTCAGCATAAGATAAACTTTGACTGATGCTTGCATAAACTTTGTAATATCGTCTTTACTGAAAGTTTTTGCCTTGTGCACTAGAACTCCAACGTTTTGCTTCTTTAAATAGGACGTCAACTTATGTCTACGTTCTGTTGTATTTTTACTAAACTTTGTATCATTGAGTACCGCGACCGAAGCGTATTGGATTTGAGTACCTTGCTTAGTTCAGCAAAGTATGCCAAAAACACCTCCTCTTGAAAGGTGCTTATTCCTTTTTCCCCGGAAGAAATAAGCATATTGTGTCTCATACCTTTTTTTCGACTTTTCAGGTAATAGCTCTAAACTTGCTTCTGCTGCTGCCTCTACAACATCTTCAGGTAACTCTTCAGTGACTTTGTTGGAAGAATCAATTTTATTTGCAATTCTTATGACTGGATACAAACTGAAGTCTTGACAAATTGTAGGAATGACTTTGGCAGATTGAAAAATAATAACGGATTGTTGTTATGGTGTTTGATTGTTGAATACCAGCAATGGTATGTATTTAATCTATGATGCATTTTTGCAATTTCCTGCACTAGTGCGGGAATGTACATTTTTTGGCACTAGCGCGGAAAAGTACAACTTTCCACATTAGAATGCGTGCGGGAAAGTGCACCTTCCGACACGCGAATAGAAAAATAATTTATAAGCAATCCGAACCACATGCTCTGGTGCTTTTTGATCCATTAATTTGTCACCTTTTGTAAACACAGCTCGGGCTACTCTCCGGTTCTTCTTCGCCAACTCCATAGTCACAATAAAGGAAAAACAGCACCCAAAAGTTCACAATGCGAAGTCCAAATCAGGAAAATCGGTCCTGCCACAGTCGCCCGAAAATGTGAACGGCCGACTTGAAACTACCTGTTTCAAGGAGCAGTCTGGTTCAGAAAAACTTGTTCAACTGGTAAAAGAAAATCGCAATACTTTGGGAACAATAACTGGGTCCTTTTTATTTTAAAATTTAACCTGAAATCTCACATATATTAAAAGTTAATATCAATTACATTTCTAATTGTCAAATTTGGATTTATAATATTGACTTTGTTTCGACTACGATTTCTTTTTCCAAAGCTACAAGAATGACAATTTTCTGTTGCGCTTCTCGCTTCTTTGCAGGTCGGCTATACCGTTCTCAGTTTTACGACCAAAGCAAAACGAAAATGATATACCTAATCAAGTTCAGAAGATAGTCTTCCGCTTCACACACGGACAAGTAGGTCTTAACTTAACTATGGTTTGCGCTAAGATCGAAATAAACTCGTCCCATTATTTGGTCAGTGTCACCATTACTTCCGCGAATGGTTGACAGTGACTAACAAACGCATGGGTTCAAAAACTCTTCTTGTGTGAACGGCCTAAGGGACTAGGAAGAATCGCAAAGTGGTTTTAATTCTGTCTTTACTCAGTATGTATAAAATCGCATGAAGTAACAACTGCTACGTTAAATGGTACTTTCTATGGGTGGGTATCCGATGCGAAACTGTTTTCGTGGTCACGGCTAAGGTCAGGGAACGATAAACAATTACGTAGTACTGGAATTAATTTTTATGTTGCCGTTTAGCAGAGACTTTATGCATTCGAGGTACTGCAATATTGGCTTTCCTTTCGGATTTATTGCGTTGCAGCAGATATTTACTTAGATAATGAAAGGTCCTTGTTTTCTCTATATACAAGTATTTGTGTTTGAAGTTTGAAGAAGCAAACGAATAGATAAGTACTTACGAGCCACCGTCTGTCGCTTTAGGGTTATCCCAAGGACTCACCTGAAAATAAAATAAGTATGTATACATTATACCAGCCACAAGTACAGCGTAATTGATGGGAAGAAGAAAATGCGGACATTATGTCACATTAATGATTGCTAAATATCAAACAAGTATATTTAAACTTAACGGTAACCTGTGGACTCATAAACATCTTCAGTGACATATACAATGTTAGATAGAAGTCGAGGTACCCAAAGGAGTGTGTAACTGTACATTGAGTTATGTTTATGTAGGTCTACTATCTGTATGTAGGTTTATATCTTCGTCTGAGACAGCTCTTTAGGGAAGATATAGGTTTTGCTTTGCTTACGTATAATAGTGACGGATTTCCTATTTATCAAGAGCGCACATCATGGAGTGCCTCGTGTTATACAGGGTGGGCCAATAGTGCGTGGACGGACGATTGCTCCGAAATGCAAAAACATATCAATTTAAAATTTTGGTCATCGATTGATGTTAAGCTTAGGCGTATTTCTAAATTATTTTGGATATTCGTGCCAAACTATATGCAGAGTGGCCACACAAAGTTATGATTTTTTAAAGAGGACACCCTATATATTTTGTTATATTCAGGTTGCCTTGTTAAATGCTTCAAGAAAATATAAGCCTATGTGGCCTTTATACTACGCGTTTAGGAAATGTGGGGGTTTAAGTGATAAAAATCGGCCATCTTTGGGCTTTCAGAGCTCACTCACAAGAGAAAATTTAAAAGCGGATTATGTTCACTTATTAACTAGAAACCCTACACTATGCAACAATTATTAATTCGCAACCTGGAGATGCACTGATATACAGGGTGATCGTTGTTTGAAAAACCTTGATTTTCTCGATTTTTTCAAATGGCACCGCATTTTTTGGATGCTGTTGTATGGGGCTTGAGCTCAACTTTTATTTTTATGAAGCATGTCCTATACCTATCTCTAATAGATTTAGAGATATTTGACCCCATTTGTGCCTGATATTCCATAACATCAATAATTACGGCAGGTTAGGCATCATTATTAAGATTAAGTGCACCAGCCCAAGAATAACGTATCGCATCCGGCGGTGTCCACCTCCTGATCCGACACGTTATACTTGGGGTATACATAAGGGCTCAGACTACCAATTTCCTTAAAGCCTGCATCGCATTTATACAATTTTCGTTGCATGCAATGGCCAATGAAAGTATTCTGTCAGCTGATTAATTTTTGGCAATGCGTAATAGTCAGCTGACTGAATACTGACATCTTATTGGCCATTGCAAGCAATAAAAATTGCATAAATGTAGTATAGTCTACTACTATGCAATTTTTTTTTTAAATAATGATTGTCGGAATATTTGATAATTTAGTAATATTACTATAAAAAAGAAAACATAGTTAATTAAGTTGTTGGTACACAGCCTTAATGTTCATTTCTACATTAAGTGTTCAAAGTGTCGACCCTGTTGTCCTGAACACGCCTCAATTATTTTATTAAAATTTTCCTTAACGCCTTGTAACATATCAAGAGTAATTCTTGCGAAAACGTTGCGAATACGATGTTTCATATTTTCCATTGTTGTAGGTTCCGTTTCATACACCTTGTCTTTTACATAACCTCACAAGAAGAAGTCCAATGGTGTTAGGTCGGGTGACCTGGCAGGCCCACGTACAGGTCCACTTCTTCCTATCCACCTCTCGGCGAATGTGTTATTTGACAAGTTGGTTATGGTTCTAGCATGATGAGGCGGCGCTCCATCTTGTTGAAAATGCATGTCTCTGCGTTGAGCCAAAGGAATATTCTCTAATAATTCAAACAAGTTGTAATTGGATATGGCTCATCTGATTGGCCAAGAGCTATATTTTGGACAATCAGATGAAGGAAAATACTTAAAACATAAAACGTATTGCTTAAGTTCTGGCATTGCTTGATCTATTAGGCTTGATTGTACAAGTCACCCTCAAAGTCAGGTTCAGCTAAACTCGACTGGTACTTGAACTCGCCCATAACAAAAGCATTGCTGTCAGCAAGTGTCACAAATTAAATTAATTTGACATCAATGCGATTCTTATGGGTGGGTTCAAGTACCAGTCGAGTTTAGGTTAGTTACTAACCTGAACCCGATTTTGAGGGTGACTTGTACAATCTGGCCCAAATATCATATAAAAATCTATAAATATTTTAACTATTACATATTTTTTAGAAGATGCACGTTACAAAAATTACTTTTTTAAATAAACAAGTTAACGTGGCATGTTATTTTCACAATCTAAATAGATCAGATGAGAAATCAGAAGATGAATAAATTAAGCTCTAATGAGGTCAAATATCTCTAAATCTATTAAAGGCAGATATAGGACATGCTCCATAAAAATAAAAGTTGAGCACAAGCCCCATATAACAACATCCAAAAAATGCGGTGTTGCCATTTGAAAAATTTGAGAAAATCAAGGTTTTTCAAACAACGTTCACCCTGTATATCAGTGCAACTCCAGGTTGCGAATTAATAATTATGGCATAGATTAGGGTTTCTAGTTAATAAGTGAACATAATCCGCTTTTAAATTTTCTTTTGTAAGTGAGATCTGAACGCCCAAAGATGGCCAATTTTTATCACTTAAACCCCCATATTTCCTAAACGCGTAGTATAAAGGCCACATATGCTAATAATTTCTTGAAGCATTTAAGAACCTGAATATAAGAAAATATATAGGGTGTCCTATTTAAAAAACAAAACTTTGTGTGGCCACTCTGTATATAGTTTGGCACTAACATCAAAAATAATTTAGAAATACGCCCAAGCTTAACATCAATCGATATCCAAAATTTCATATTGATATCTTTTTGCATTTCGGAGCAATCGTCCGTCCACGCACTATTGGCCCACCCTGTATATACTTATCTTTGAGCAACCAAGGATAATGAAAAATCACACCATCATTGTCCCGTTTGTTTTTGCAGCACTTTAGTTGGGTTATTAACTGCCTTTATCTTAACTAGTGTTATTACTCACAAATTACAATTAACGTTACAAGGAGTATGCAAATCTTTGTGGAGCTGTCTTTTTGCCTGCTAAGCTCAAGTTGCGTGCTGTAGGTCTTCGGAAATTTCCCACTCACACTAGATATTACTATTAAGGTGCAGTACGCTAATGATAGGAAGTTAAAGTTATTAATAAATACTCCTTAAGTTAAATACATAGCTTAACAGTGTGCCGACTATTAATTATTAGAACTAAATTTTTTTCAATACCTTAATACAAGGTATTATAAGATCATTAGAAACATCCTTATTATTTTAGAATATACGAGTACCTACTAATTACATTAACAACATAATTTTTCTATTCATTTTTTCACCTATAGAGGTTCTACAAAAAAGAATCCTAAAGTAGTACTTAGTTAATTAGAGTGATTTAGACATTTTTATGCTCGGCAGCCTTATTGAGACCACCGTGTAAACTCTTCCAAGAGAATCCGATTCAAAAAAACCGAAAGCATGTTACAAATTAAGAATGCAGTTTTTTCATTGGTCGTATATACGTTTGTGGCCGTGTACTCGTGTACAATGATCTCCTTAAATTCTAAGAAATGCGAGTCCGTTCTTCCTCAACATTCAGCATGTGACGTTAACTGCCGGCTTTTGTGCAGAATTTAGGAATTGAAATTGGCCAGTAAAAACATCCATAAAAGTGCTGTAACTGGAAACGGAGCACGGCAGGAATGTAATATTGGTGGACCATCGTTTCCGGTTGGATGTATTTATGTAATGTGAAGGAGTTAAATGAGAAACGCCCACATTTAGTAACTTTACATGACATTTTAATTTGTTTTAGTACCTACGACAATAGATTATATTTGATGAAGTCGGTATTATTATAATTAATGAAAAATTTTTTGCAATTTTTAAGTTGAAGAAGAACTATTGAATGGCATTTTTGGGGTTTAAATCCCTCTGCAAGCCCCTCTGAGTGTGTTGCTATATTTACCATTTTTATTGAGAAAGCAAAAGACAAGAGTCTCCGCAGTGCGCTCTAGACGGCCACCCAAAAACGCTATGTACGACTTTTCAGGAGATAAATTTGCAAAAAATATGCACACGTAAATTGATGCTACAAAAATGATGTAAAGCTGCCCTTAGCTTTTACAGAACTACGTCATTTGGCATGTGTGCCTACCAAAACAGTATGGCCTACCACCTATTCAAATTCATTATACCAATGACCTAGGAGATATGGACAGAGCCAACAAATGTTGGCAATATTTGGAATTGTTGGCAAAACAATTTCCTTAAAAATGGTTTTTGGAAGTCGGCATTATTAAAGTTCCCATGACGTAATGTTGTTGTCATACCAGCGTCATAGCAGTTTAAAGCCGGACTGGATATTGATTGTCGATTGTTTTTGGTTTTTGTTAGATTAGCAGTTAAGCTGCGAGCTAATCTGAAGGCCCTCTCCTGTTTTACAGTTTTGGCCCCTTTTTTTTTAGAAGTAGGAACCTTAAAAATAGCAGTGAATCCGCCACAAGAGTACCGTCTCGGTGAGGTCATGACGTCACGTCAACGTCGTCTTACGTCAAAATATTGCAAAACAGTTGTCACTATCATTATTTTTATTAAGTACTTCTTAGGGTGACGTTACATACAGCGGAATTTGGTTAAAAGCGGAACAGAGCTTAATTTGACAGTTGAATTTAAACCAATCAGATAAAAGCTAAAATAGGAATTGACATGTGTAATGACATTATTGACACGTGTAATGACGTTATAGACATGTGTAATGACATTATTGACATTTCAATGTATGTGACGGCGGCCTTATTTGAAACCCAGTCGAATATCGAACTTACATCCATGTCTTAGCTAGAGCGCTATGGCTCCTTGTCCTTAGATGACCTAGCGCCAAGATTTTCTAAAACTTAAGTTTTAACCTAACAAAAACCAAAAATAATCGACGATCAATATCCGGTTCGGCTTTAAGCTATGATATGCCGCTTCACGTGTGCTGACGACACAATTACGTCATGGGTACTTTCGGCCAAAAAAGGAGCCATTTTTATTGAAATCTCGGTATTTGTTGGCTCTGTACATATCTGATAGGTCATTGAGTTTTAGAAAACCTTAAAGCTAAGTCAGCTAAGGGCCAGGATCCCTAGTGCAGGATATAAGTTCAATATTCGATTGGATTGAAGATAAGAAGCAATAAAAATAATGACAGTGACTATTGTTTTGCAATAATTTGACGTAAGACACCATGACGCCACCGAGACGTCACTTCCAGCCGATATCGCCGCCATTTTTAAGGCATCACTGCTAAAAAGGGGGGCCAAAACGGTAAAACCGGAGGGATTCTCCAGATGTAATATACCAGGTCGTTGCATCAAAGCAATCAAAATATGAAAACAATTGAAATTTGTTTGCAGGGTTGCCATATTCTCACTATTTTTTATTCTTACACTAATTTATATACCTGCTATTGTATAGATAATTAATAGTGTATAGAACAATATCTGAAGAACGGATAAACGTTAAAGTCGTATTTGTGCTGATGCTAACAATTTTCCTATAAACACGAAAAATTGCGTATCACCGGCTACACTTTTTGATTGCACCTCAAAGCAGTATGGTGGACCTTTGTCAAAGTCACGTGTTCTGGAAGAGAACGTTTTGTTTCTCTGGGGAATAACTTTGAGTAACTCCCGCGCTTGATTTATTTTCAAGAAAACTGCCTTTTTTAAAGATAATCTCTCGTACTTCTAGCGTAAAGTTCTGCTTGCTGAAATTCAAGAATAGGGGTCCAGAGATGTATACCGGGGTGCGTTCAATCTCCTCGGGTGTCGCGGTTTTCTTGACAGTTATCTCGTTCGAAAAGTGCTAGTTCGTGTTGCAGTGTTGCCAATTCGAGCGAAAACGCTCCATTTCGGAGCATTTTATAATGACAGTGACTATTGTTGTGCAATAATTTGACGTGAGGCGCCATGACGTCACCGAGACGTCACTTTCAGCCGATATTGCCGCCATTTTTAAGGTTTCCACTGCTAAAAAACGGGGGCCAAAACGGTAAAACAGGAGGGATTCTCCAGATGTAACGTAACTAGCTCGTTGCATCAGACCAATCAAAATATGAAAACAATTGAAAACTTGCTTGCAGGGTTGCCATATTTTCACTACTTTTTATTCTTACACTAATTTACCTGCTATTGTATAGATAATTAATATTATTATAGTTATATATAGAACAATATCTGAAAAAAATTAATGTCGTATTTGTATTGATACTAACCATTTTCCTATAAACACGAAAAATCCCGTATCACCGGCTACACTGCTTGATTGCCCCTCAAAGCAGTATGGCGGACCTTTGTCAAAGTCACGTGTTCTGGAAGAGAACGTTTTGTTTCTCTGGGGAATAACTTAGAGTAACTCCGTCGCCTGATTTATTTTCAAGAAAACTGTCTTTTTTAAAGATAATCTCTCGTACTTCTAGCGTAAAGTTCTGCTTGCTGAAATTCAAGAATAGGGGTCCAGAGATGTATACCGGGGTGCGTTCAATATCCTCGGGTGTCGCGGTTTTCTTGACAGTTATCTCGTTCGAAAAGTGCTAGTTCGTGTTGCAGTGTTGCCAATTCGAGCGAAAACGCTCCATTTCGGAGCATTTTATAATGACAGTGACTATTGTTTTGCAATAATTTGACGTGAGACGCCATGACGTCACCGAAAACCGTAAAACAGGAGGGATTCTCCAGATGTAATGTAACTAGCTCGTTGCATCAGACCAATCAAAATATGAAAACAATTGAAACTTGCTTGCAGGGTTGCCATATTTTCACTACTTTTTATTCTTACACTAATTTACCTGCTATTGTATAGATAATTAATATTATTATAGTTATATACAGAACAATATCTGAAAAAAATTAATGTCGTATTTGTATTGATACTAACCATTTTCCTATAAACACGAAAAATCCCGTATCACCGGCTACACTGCTTGATTGCCCCTCAAAGCAGGATGGTGGACCTCTGTCAAAGTCACGTGTTCTGGAAGAGAACTTTTAGTTTCTCTGGGGAATAACTTTGAGTAACTCCCTCGCTTGATTTATTTTCAAGAAAACTGCCTTTTTTAAAGATAATCTCTCGTACTTCTAGCGTAAAGTTCTGCTTGCTGAAATTCAAGAATAGGGGTCCAGAGATGTATACCGGGGTGCGTTCAATATCCTCGGGTGTCGCGGTTTTCTTGACAGTTATCTCGTTCGAAAAGTGCTAGTTCGTGTTCCAGTGTTGCCAATTTATTGGCAACACTAATTATTTATATAACTAATATAATAAGACGCAATGACACCATCGAGACGTCACTTCCAGCCGATATCGCCGCCACTTTTAAGGTTTTCACTGGTAAAAAGGGAGTAAAAATTGGGGTCCAGAGAATGATACCGGGGTGCGTTCAATATCCTTGGGTTTTCTTAACAGTTCTCTAGATCGAAAAGTGCTAGTTCGTATTGCAGTGTTGCCAATTCGAGCGAAAACGCTCCATTTCGGAGCATTTTATCCTTGATGTGAGGGAAGCGGGCCCGGAGCTTTGAATCGATTCGAGGATTTTTCGAGAATCTTCTGTACTTAGAGTGACGCGAGCGAAGGGTCAACAATGCTTACGTTCCACCGACAGCAGCAGCTTAGAAGCTTAGTCAGTAGTGGGGTGAACGCAGTGTTTTGATACGCCATATTAGAATATGGTCAGCGCTAAATTATTGCGCTTAGCAAATCACTCAACCGCTGACTAAACTTCTCAGCTGCTGCCGTCGGCGGAACGTAACCAATGTCAAATGATAACATTCACGTGTGACCTTCTTTATGGTACGTCCCCATGTGCGGATATGGCGCATATTGCGAATTTGGCGCTGTGGTCTGATTGGTTGAAATTGAAGTATCTTGCTAAGTGTTGCCAAATTTCTGCATTCTCATTAAAGTGATATAAGTTGTTGGATAAATAGTGGAAAAAACGACAGCTACTATATCGAAATCTTTGACATTTGCCGTATGATTTTAGAGGTCCGCGTAGAAGGATGCATATATCAAAAAAGATGGAATGCAATGTGCACTGCGGCAACACTGTGGATCCGCAATATACGCCATATCTGCACATGGGGACGTCCCATTAGTGCTAGATAATGTAAAGTGTAGACCAATGACCTAGAAGATATGGACAGAGCAAACCTGATAAAATTTATTGCGTTGCAGCCAAAAAATTGATATTCCCCTAAAAATTCCGCCATTTTTAAAGTACTCGCGACGTAATTTTATCGTCAAAATATATCAATTGATGAATCACGATTTCTAATTTGTTGACGTAAGGTGTCAGGTGACGTCACTTCTGGATATCGGCGCCATTTTTTAGGTGCCCACTTGGAACTCGATGATAGAGTTACTACCTGACGTGGGAGGAAAAGAAAAGTTCGGATTTTGTCGCGACACTAAACCAGATCTTGGCTACGCCGGCGCCGTTCTGATTGGCGCATATTCGTAGTTTACACTTTTAAATTTAAATAATACGCCGTTTGAGTCAGGGGAAATTGCGTTTTGAACTCGTTAGAGTGTGTGTGTGTGTGTTAGTGTTTTTTACTTATAATTTGTATTCGTTTATTTCTTTTTTTTTACATATTTTTTAGACTTATTGGGCTTATATTAATTATATTTTCTTTCTTTTTTAATGATCCTAAATTTTTGCTTCTCAAATTGTTATATCTCCAGTTTTATTTTTAAGTCTCCACTCAAAACATTTTAAAACTTTCACTTGTTTTGGTGATTTTTCACAAATTTAATGTAACTTTTCTACTTTTTGAATTAATATAATTTTTAATAATTTAATTATAATGTTTAATAATTTAATTATAATTTTTTTCTTCAATCTCTTTGTGTTCCTCTCATTTAATTTGGTTTTTTTTTGCAATTTTTTATGTTTGTTGCTTTAATTTATTTTCCCGTCATATTTTGTAGTGTCAGAGTCATTTTTTCGTCGTCTTTCTCACGGTTTGACGCATGATCCTAAATTTTTGCTTCTCAAATTGTTTTATCTTCAGTTTTATTTTTAACTCTCCACTCAAAACATTTTAAAACTTTCACTTGTTTTGAGGATTTTTCACAAATTTAATGTAACTTTTCTACTTTTTGAATTAATATAATTTTTAATAATTTAATTATAATTTTTAATAATTTAATTAAATTATAATTTTTAATAATTTAATTATACTTTTTTTCTTCAATCTCTTTGTGTTCCTCTCATTTAATTTGATTTCATTTTGCAACTTTTTATGTTTGTTGCTTTAATTTATTTTTCCGTCATATTTTGTAGTGTCAGAGTTATTTTTTCGTCGTCTTTCTCACGGTTTGACGCAACTAAAAGTCCATAAAAATGACGTTTACAAATTTCGAAAATTTCCACCACTCCAACAATTTTTGAAAAAAAGATTTTTTTCTACTTTTAATTTAAAGAAATAATTAAAAATAAATGTCACTTATAATCACTTTTTGGTCTAGTCAACGTGTTATTTTCCTATTTAAAATCCGATTTTTCGTTTTTATGGAACCATTATCAATTCCGAATTTTGAATCGAAATGCATGCTGAATTGCAATGCAGAATTACAAGGAAATTCAGAATAAAAAATCCTAGACTGTATTTAAAAAATAATAACTTGATGATGGATAAAAAACGAAACGTCTGATTTTAAATATAAAATTTCCACATTGAAGAGAGCAAAAGGGGTATAGCTATTTATGTAACCAGTTACGAAAAATCCGATTTTGTGTAACGAATGAATGTTTGCGGGACGAGCACAGCGAGTTCCCGCAATTTGAATGAGATACACAAAAAAGGTTTTTCGTCACGTGTTTCATACAAGATTTTTTCTAATTTTGACTACAAATACCTACTTAGAGAGAGAATTATTATTATTAACTTCAATATTTACTTTTAAACCACTTTGTATCTACTTAATACCGTAAAACTATAGCAACGGTGTGCCATAGCGGAAACCTGCAACTGGTGGTGACACCAACTTTTCATCACTAGTTACGAAAGATTTTACTTTTCGTAACTAGTTACGAAAAGTAGGACGTCACTGTTATCAGTATTGAAAAGTGCCACTTTATATGTCAAAATTAGAAAAATTTATTTTTAATTACCTCTTTAACGTCTTAAGTCTTCTTTACAAACTTAAGTGAGAGGATGATGGAACATTTACAAGGGGGGTAAAGGTCACAAAAAATAATGTTGTCTAATTTTAAGTCTATAGTTCCGGCGGATATCGCCGCCATTTTTTAGGTGCCCACTGCTAAAAAAGTGCGGCCAAAACTGTAAAACAGGAGATTCTTTTCAGATGTAAAATACTAACACGTTGGTGTAGACAATAGCTATTTATGGAACCAGTTACGAAAAGTCCGATTTTGTGTAACGAATGAATGTTTGCGGGACGAGCGTAGCGAGTTCCCGCAATTTGAATGAGATACACAAAAAAGGTTTTTCGTCACGTGTTTCATACAAGATTTTTTCTAATTTTGACTACAAATACCTACTTAGAGAGAGAATTATTATTATTAAACTTCAGTATTTACTTTTAAACCACTTTGTATCTACTTAATACCGTAAAACTATAGCAACGGTGTGCCACAGCCGAAACCTGCAACTGGTGGTGACACCAACTTTTCATCACTAGTTACGAAAGATTTTACTTTTCGTAACTAGTTACGAAAAGTAGGACGTTACGTCACTGTCATTAGTATTGAAAAGTGCCACTTTATATGTCAAAATTAGAAAAAAAAATTTTTTTAACTTTTGAATAAAAAGGTTCAATGTAAACATTGATAAGATTTGTCATTTAATTTGCATATGCAACTTTCAAATCTGATTCAAAGAGTAGCAAATAGAGATACTCTGGGTTTGCTCTAGAACATCAAGCCAAAAATGCTATTAATTACGTTATGCTGCGCATGCGAATCGCGCGACGATTACAGCGAGGATTTTCAATGATACGAGCGCTCCCTGGGAGCGTTTTTGGTGAATTAAATGAGCGAATTTAAATCTTCGAGTTGGCAACACTGTCGTGTTGGGCAGTAAGAGCGTTTTCGTGATATGTATCAGTTTGTTCATTGATAGAGAACAAATTTAAATTGTCGGCTGATGGATTTCAAAGCCTCCGCTTTAATCGTTTGGTATTCATAAGATGGTGTTTTGCTACTCATTTTTAGGACAATTAGTTAGTAAGAAGAGAGGAAGTTTTTCAAAGAAAAAGGAAATTTTTTAGCACTTGTTTGACTCCTAAGTCGTATGATAATATTTCTATGCTAAGAGACATTGTCAAGAGATATGCAGCAGTAGTACATAAAAAAATTATAATTCAGGTTAGGAAATATTTTTCTTCCCTTTATTTCAAGTTCAAGGTCAATTTCAAAGGTCAAGCTCAAAGGTCAATTTGTTAATAAAAACAATGATACTGGACTGTTTTGTAAACGAAAAACGAAACGACTAAGATGTCCACTATTTAGAGAAAAAGCTAATGTTAAAAGTTTTAAGTAATGACCAACAGATGGCGTTATGTAAATCAGTTTCAAGCCAATGATATTTCCATTTCTAGGTACTTTGTATCAATGGTGAGGAAAAAAGTATTTGTTTTGATTGGTTTCCTGCGTTTTTCCGCGCCATTTAATAGGCAATGGCGTCAATGCGACTAAGTTACACACGTCATCTTCGATGCGCAGTAATCAGAAGTGTCTCTGTCTCTTATCAATCAATCCTTTAGATGTTTAATATTCTTGACCTCCAGTGGGAACCAATCTATTTGGTGTCCAGTAATGAATTTGAAATACTGTAACTCTCAATTAGCGTAGCTACCTAAGTACTATCATCAGTTGATACCAAGGAGGACTGGCGGTAGCAAACAATTGGTCGACATTTCCTTAAAATTGGTTCCATTTTTTGGTCAGAAGACCGACATGTTTGTGGGCTGCATGACGTAATGTCATCGTCAGAGCACATCAAATGGGTGAATCGCGATTTCGAATTATTTGACGTCAGACGTCAAGTATTTTATGTCAAATAACTTGTCTTACGACACTTCTTACCGATCTCGAGGTAATTTTTGTGTGTCGCACTGCTTAAAAAGGGGCCTAAAACTGCAAAATACGGGTTTCTCCATATATAATATACTAGCTATTTGGTTGAAGGTTTATACTTTCAAGCATTGTTGTTTATTCTAGAAAGCTCACAGGATTTTTTCCAATTTGTTGCAGAAAAATCAGAAAAGAAGAAAAGACAGTCACGTGGCAGAGTGCTGTAGATGCATAAAATATAGAATTTAGATGTCACTCCTGTATACTCGAGTAAAAAGCTCTGCTCACATCGATAAATAAAACCCCTCCGCTCACTAAATTTATTTAATATCGAGAAAAACTCTTGAGTTCACAGAACACGATTAGCCACCGATTACCCACGTTTTTGTAATTACTTATGCAGTTAATGCAAAAGAATCGGATGAATTGCGTGATTATAAAACATGAAAGACGCTGAATTAAGCTGTTGTATTATTTATAAATTAAGCCGCTTAAGTAGTGGAAGCTTTAACATAAAACCGTCAAATTCGTTGAAAATATTTATAATTGATGCCGATCTAGAAAAAAGATTTATAATCCACGCCGATCTCGAAAAAATGAAGCCAGACTACAAAAGGTGATTTACCTTTCGGCTCGAGGTGTCAACGACTCAAATGGCTCTAAAACTATCTAGACTTGTGGGTTTGATATAGGCAAAATTTACGAGGCACGTGTATGTAATAATACCCAGAAGAAAGCTTGTTTGAATGTTGTATAATAATTTATTCGTAGCAATGGGGCTTTATGAAAGTGAGTGAGCACTGAGCGATTATTGCCTAATAGAACAAGTAAGTAAAATCTTGAGTGCCGGTGAGATGGTGACCGCCTACACCCTAAAATCTTGAGCTTCCAGACTTAGTATTTTAAACCTTCGAAACTTGTTGACTTTTGAAACCTGAAAATCAAGAGTAGGCACCTTTAATTGTCTTTGACTACCTATATTATCCAATTAGTAACTCTCTGCTGATGTATATGGAAGTTATTTTCCTGTATTATTACTTCATAATTTACGGACCTCTCTGCATAGTAACACTAAGCACGAAGTAACCATTGCCACCTTCTTTCTATGACGTCAATAAAGTTCAGGTCTTCTTCGTCTTTCGTCTTCGTCTCTCGCACAAAGTCATCTTGGACTTTGTGCCCAACTTAGATAATCGCGTTTTTAAAATTTTTGTCACCTACTGGATGGTACAATAAATAATAATAAGACTGAATATTTAGTCATTATTGTCATGTTGAACTATCACACTTTTATTATCATCTTGATTGTGAACCAAAATATCAAAACTACCCACCTCTAGATTCTAGATTACTCAGAAGTTTAATAACGCCTTAAACGTTACCTTATGTAATCTCATAACGAATGTTTCAATAACTCCTTTGTCATTCACGGTATTCATGAATGCTATTTAGATCATAAGTATCGATGCCTCTCAGACAACCAGATGGGGCCGCGCACCAAGCAGTTGCATAATGACAACAAAGGCATTTTCGTCTGTAGACAAGTGGTATATTGTGCTTGATCCCAAATACAATATGATATTATTGCAGTGGAAACTAGGGAGCGCCCTCTTATTAATCATGCAAGACAAGCGACTGAGTGATTCTTCACTTGTTAGCAGAAGATTGTATACAATTAAGTTAGCTTATCCTAAACGACTTGCAGACTTCCTCATTGCATTCGTAGAGTGGCGTGGTCTTCAAGGTGTCGGAGGTATTAAAAATATTAAATGAATACTGCGTTCGAATGAGCATGAAGAATTAAGATTTATGCCATACCAGGCATATGAGGCCAAAGTAGTAAAACTAAATTGGGTATTAAGAATTGCGGTATAAAATATTTGCAGGAGTACTAAAGTAAGGTTAAAGCAGCTATTTTTTCTGAGTTTATGACTTTTTAGGTTTGTCTTGTCCTTGATAGGTATTGGTATGCGCGATGCTTATTAGTGTATAACTGACTAGCCCTTTATATACTACGATTGAAAAAACGACCTATATCAAAAATTGAAAACGCTGTTTTCGACCTTTTAAACGACTGACGAACCACCACCATTCGGCAAGCTCTAATTGTACCCATCCCCACACTAGTTTTGCCGTATAAGGCTCGTCAGTGAGGCTGTGACGCAATCAGAACTTTTGCCAAATATCCTGTACTCAAGACACGTTTCATAGCAGCACCGAGAAAAGTCAGCCGGTGGCGCCATCTATACGACGAAACTTAATTCAATTAATGGTTCTGTCATCAATTATTTATAGTTATTAGAGAGATTTTAAGCCACTGATTTCAACAATCGCTATCCGCATTTTGACATGCATTTCACGCTATCCTAAGCAGCTACAATTTAACATCAAATTCTGTGACATAAAGAGTTTTTGGGCCACTTATGTCAACTTCGCTATCCGTATTTTGACATATTTCTGACATTTTCGTTAACGGTAACTTAATGGGCGTCAAAAATATCGGAAATTGGTCCGTACAAAACGAAACTTTTTAACCCTAGGTAAGTTCACTTTAACGAAAGGAGAAAATTATGTCAAATCAAGTATAACGAAGTTGAAATAAGTGTGTTGAAATAATGATTCATAATCTCTTTATGTCATAGAGTTTGACGCATAGATTACCCAAATAGATAAAAGACTGACATAGGGGGTTCTGAAGGAGGAAATTTGACATTTCAAAAAAAGCTCCCAAGCCCCCACCCCATCTAAAATGTGCCGGTGTTGGCCGATTTCGGCGATTTCTACGCGGAAACAGCCGAAATGCCGAACTCGATTCGATTTGTTTGTATCGCAAAAATGGCGTCGTTTTTGTATTTATGAATATTATAATCTTTTAGTTTATTTCTGGTTTTAAATATAAATTTAATACAAAATTTTCAGGTGTAGCACGTTATTAAGTGGTTTGGTGTGATATGTGGGTAATGGTGATGTTCCTACCTAGAAAATAAGAGGGGTAGAGGCAGTGGCTTATCAACCATACCGCCGAGCCCAGCGACGGCGGGGGGCCCGCTATTCAGTCTATAAGGGGCCCTAAGCAAAGCCGTTACTTGGTTGATTGAAACATTGATTTTAACAAGGCACAAAAATCAAATTTGGCGGGGGATCCCGCCACAGTAACCCAGATCCTCCTTAAGAATTAAAAAAACGTCAAAGCAATGTCCAGTGTAGCAATGTAAGTAGGTTTGAAGTAGTAACCACTAAAGCTAATCTCATGCATGATATTATGCATAATTGTAATTTGAAAAAACAGTTTTGTTTTGTGTAGGTATTGCTGATTGTGATTCAAAAAGAACTACTTCTATGGAAGCAAGAAGGGACTGCAAAGCTATAATTAACATGGATTGATAAGTCAATAGCAAACAGAATAGTCCACTTTAAAATTTGATTGTCTCTGCCCTGCTGTTTCTCAAAGGGTTGGACTGTTCACAAAAATCCAGATACAAGATTAAAGTAAGTATAATAGATAATTTTTTTTGTTCTAGTAACTGCAACTTTATCACATAATAATAGAAATTTCTACTTACTTTCCATGCAATTTGTCGGAGAATTTGGTTACTTTGGGTTAGTGCTTTTGTGGTAGGCTGAGTCTATAGTCTATAAAGATATTAAAAAGATGCATGAAAAAAGGTCCACAGTTTGAATTCAAATGTGGAGATTTAAATTTGCTATAACTTTGTCCTTGACTCTGTCTCTATAATAAGTTGTGTCTTCTTCATTAGGCTTTACATGTATAAGGCAAAGTATATTACTCCAATGTCCTGTTTAATAAATGTGAGTTGCCTCTGCCCCAAGAGTTAACTAGGAGGCAGCTGTATTTTCTCTCTATATTTTTTTAAGACTTGGGGCAGAGTCACTTCTAAATAATTATAATTATAGAACATAAAGATGACTTCCTATATACAGTACATAACTATAACAGCCACAGCTATTATAGCTTTTTCAATTATTAGATACCCTATTGCAAAATAGAGCAATTTTTATGTCTGATGATTGGTAACATTTGTGCAGTTTGGTATGTTTTATTGGAAAAGTAATGCAGTGAGTTTTGCACAGTGCAACATTTTCAGCATGAACTCTAGTAGCTATTTTTTTTTTTTAGTTTAATCCTCGTGCAATCTCATGTTTTAATGAGAACGTACTGGGGCTATTATTTGAAGAGACTGGAAGTGCACTGTTGTTGTCTCAGTGCAACACTCATTTTTCTAATCAAAATTGCTATTAAAAATTATGTCATAATTGCATATAGGTAATGAAATATGAAAGTAAACCTATTATACATGACTTCAAATACTATAAAATTTGCAAAAAAATCAGTTTGTTTTAATGAAAAATAACAAAGGTCAAATATGTTTCGGTACATACGTAGGAAACCTCTTTTTTGTGTCCCAACCTCAAGTACAGGGGCAAATTTAAAAAAAAAACAGAAAAATTTCCTACTCTTTAAAATTGTTCCCACATGTATGGGGCGTTCAATATAAAACTTCATCTAGCAAACTTTGAAATTTTTACAGAAAATGATGATGTACCTAATCAAAACAGGTGTACCATTTGCAACCTCGGTTATGATTAGCTGTTCTGTTATTTATGGTAATCCTGTGAATCCTGAAAAACCAGTTATATATGGAATGGTGCTTCTGAAAATGGTACGTCAAGAGTGTCTCTGAAGCTACCAAACAGGTTTTCTCAGTTAATCTGTCAACATTGTGTGTTTTTTTAACGGTTTATGAAATTTGGATTGTTTTTCATGGTTTATTAGGTATCAGGTGTCAAATATAAAAATAGTAAACCCAAGAGTAAACCATTTGTTGCTGAAAAGAGAACCCCGTATCCCGTTTTCTTTCTTTTTCTTTAAGATTGTATGACAGCTGGTCACTGACGGTAGTGGTGATAATTAATTCTGTTCCGAAAATAACCAGGTTTTCAGGAACCTTCGTATATCAAATGTCAAATCAGTTATTTACTAGGTGGTTAACCAGGTTTGGAAACAGTACAAACATGCCCAAAGTAAATGGACTTCTGTTAGATGTCTAATTTCTGTTTCTCCTGCTTTGTTAAATTCTTAAAAGGCCACGCTTCAATGTCAAGTTCGAAAATATTAAATCGTTTCTTCTTCAATTTACTTTATTACTTTATTACCTATGTTACTACAGCAGTAGTGAGCAGTCATCATATGGCCCAACAGCTATACAATGCCTATTTTTCTGTTCATTCATCCAATGTTCCATTATGCACAATATGTCCATGGGACTTTCTGCAAGGAAGGACTTGATATAATTTTGTTTATCCCCAGCAATTTGACGCTGAATGTGCAGAGTTTTCAAAGTGGAGCTCCTGACTGATGAAGATTTCAATTCCCTTAAAGAGTTTTGGGTCTCGCTACCCTGTTTGAGTCTGTACCCTTGTATAGCTCTGGAGGTGCAGAATATGGTTAAACCATATCTCACCATGGGCTATACTCGCGTGTGTTGTTGACTTGTCTAATACTTAAATTTTCTTTCGTTTAACTTTACTTTACTTTCAGTTTACCCTTGAGATGTAAAAGTGATTCTTAATGGCTGTAGAACACTCTACTTCTACATTAACTTAAGGACCAACATATCTTTATTTGTTATTACTTAAACTTTTAAAAAATGGACCGACTACTTGCAATCTAGATAGACAAATTATTTCAAATCATTTTATCTTTTCTTGATGAATCCATCATAACAAAAAGTCACGATTTTTTGACACAACTTTTTGTTAACTAAGGGCATTGACAGAATTAAAAACTTACGTAATAAGTTTTATGCATTTGTCCTCATTCAGTTGGTCAAGAGCAATATTTTGGCCAATCAGTTTAAGAAAACCCTTAAAACATAAAACCTATTGCTTAAGTTTTTAATTGTGTCTGTGTCCTTTATGTTACTTACGAATAATGCTTTATGGGCCATTTGCACCAAGCAATTTTTAAGTGCATCTAATTAAGGCTTCCTTTATTGGCCCCCCTTAAGCCCTACCCTCGTTACTCATGCTTATAACTATGGTTTAGGGGTCCTTAACTCTAGGTTAACCTAAATTTGCTTGGTATAAACATAGTTAAGGGCCATTTGCACACCTTTTCTTAAAAAAATTGGTAAGTGACAGATCGAGTGACATCAATGCATTTTATATGGGAAATTTTAAGTTCCACCTTAGATCAACATTTTGGGGAAGGTGTGCAAATGGCCCTAAATGGAACATTTCACTGTGAAGTTTAAGCATTTTGATAATAAAAATCATTCCTCAAAATTTGAATCTGACGCACTCAATAGATTTTTCGATATGTCCGCAGCATCTTGGGGGAAAGCAAAGCACTCCCCAATATTCTCCAATAAATGGCTGAACTTTCATTACAGAAAATTGATAAACACTTCTTGACTTTGCCCGTTACACTAGATAATTTTGAACTAAAAGTCAAACAACATCTACTCATTTTATTTTTTGCGATATGGAAACACATTGTGTAACTACCAAGTCAAGTGTTACGGGCGTAAAACTATTAGTATCACAAAATCACAATATTTTATATTTATTTCTTCTTAATGTGTATGTTTCTTTTTTTAGAAAAGCCCAAAAAGAAAACACTTTGTTCCTGATAATTCAGTCGGACACAGAGAATAATTTTAGAAGGTGTTATTTTTAGATGTTTATGTGTTTATTTGCTGATAATACAATTGAAATAGATCTTTTTTCCCTTTTAAGTTATATAAAAACGTAAGTTGTATATAATAAGGCCTCAATGTTCGTGTATTTTCATGTTTTAATATAGGGTTGTCGTACATAGCAGTTTATTCTTTTAATAGAGCAGGTAAGTAAGTGGTTTTTGAAATTAAGGCCATTTCAAATTGATATACATCTAGCTGGCTGGAAAATTATGTAATATTCACACAGTCTACTAGATGAATATTTATTTGATATAGTAGTAAGTAGACATTACCTGTGGAAAAAAAAAACCTATGTATGGACAATTGTTACGATTCGGGTGGGTAAATGATTAAGTTGATCGCTAATGGAAATGCAATGCGAATGCGCTGTGTCACTTGTCACCTGTGGCAGCTTTGGTTTCGGAGCAAAATTTGCCCTGTCATAATCGTCACATCAGTTGATTGACTTTGACACTTACATCTATTTGGGTAATCTATGGTTTGACGTTACAATTGTAAGAGATTGCGATGATGTAAAATTTATGTCAAAATAAGGATGTTGATCGTTGAAAGATAGTTCATTAGAGAGTTTTCAAATAACTTTTTTTAACAATCACATGTGTACGGTTTCAATTGTTTCTTAGTTTAAGTACTATTTATCTATGGAATTTCGTTCATCGCGGTTATTTATATAAAAATGTCAGCAATTGTTTGTTACCTAAAGTCAAGGAGGGAAAGTTTGCCTAAAATGGATGACATTTCTGTCGTTTTCATGCACAAATTACGTGTTGCGCGGTTTAATTGCTTTTTAGTTTAGGTACTATTTATCTATGGAATTTCGTTCATCGCGACTATTTATATATAATTGTCAGCAATTGTTTGTTACCTCCAGTTAAGGACGGTAAGTTTTCCTAAAATGGATGACTTTTCTGTCGTTTTCATGAACAAATTACGTGTTGATTGGTTCAATTGCTTCTTAGTTTAGGTATTATTTATCTATGGACTTTCGTTCATCGCGACTATTTATATAAAAATGTCAGCAATTGTTTGGTACTTAAAGTCAAGAAGGGTAAGTTTGCCTAAAATGGACGACATTTCTGTCGCTTTCATGCACAAATTACGTGATTCGTGGTTCAACTGCTTCTTAGTTTAGGTACTAGTTATCTATGGAATTTCGTTCATCGCGGTTATTTATATAAAAATGTCAGCAATTGTTTGTTACCTAAAGTCAAGGAGGGAAAGTTTGCCTAAAATCGATGACATTTCTGTCGTTTTCATGCACAAATTACGTGTTGCGCGGTTTAATTGCTTTTTAGTTTAGGTACTATTTATCTATGGAATTTCGTTCATCGCGACTATTTATATATAAATGTCAGCAATTGTTTGTTACCTCCAGTTAAGGACGGTAAGTTTGCCTAAAATGGATGACTTTTCTATCGTTTTCATGAACAAATTACGTGTTGGTTGGTTCAATTGCTTCTTAGTTTAGGTACTATTTATCTATGGAAATTCGTTCATCGCGACTATTTATATATAAATGTCAGCAATTGTTTGTTACCTCAAGTCAAGGAGGGAAAGTTTGCCTAAAATGGACGACATTTCTGTCGTTTTCATACACAAATTACGTGTTGCGCGGTTTAATTGCTTTTTAGTTTAGGTACTATTTATCTATGGAAATTCGTTCATCGCGACTATTTATATATAAATGTGAGCAATTGTTTGTTACCTCCAGTTAAGGAGGGTAAGTTTGCCTAAAATGGATGACTTTTCTGTCGTTTCCATGAACAAATTATGTGTTGATTGGTTCAATTGCTTCTTAGTTTACATACTATTTATCTATGGACTTTCGTTCATCGCGACTATTTATATAAAAATGTCAGCAATTGTTTGTTACTTAAAGTCAAGAAGGGTAAGTTTGCCTAAAATGGACGACATTTCTGTCGCTTTCATGCACAAATTACGTGATTCGTGGTTCAACTGCTTCTTAGTTTAGGTACTAGTTATCTATGGAATTTCGTTCATCGCGGTTATTTATATAAAAATGTCAGCAATTGTTTGTTACCTAAAGTCAAGGAGGGAAAGTTTGCCTAAAATGGATGACATTTCTGTCGTTTTCATGCACAAATTACGTGTTGCGCGGTTTAATTGCTTTTTAGTTTAGGTACTATTTATCTATGGAATTTCGTTCATCGCGACTATTTATATATAAATGTCAGCAATTGTTTGTTACCTCCAGTTAAGGAGGGTAAGTTTGCCTAAAATGGATGACTTTTCTGTCGTTTCCATGAACAAATTATGTGTTGATTGGTTCAATTGCTTCTTAGTTTACATACTATTTATCTATGGACTTTCGTTCATCGCGACTATTTATATAAAAATGTCAGCAATTGTTTGTTACTTAAAGTCAAGAAGGGTAAGTTTGCCTAAAATGGACGACATTTCTGTCGCTTTCATGCACAAATTACGTGATTTGAGGTTCAATTGCTTCTTAGTTTAGGTACTAGTTATCTATGGAATTTCGTTCATCGCGGTTATTTATATAAAAATGTCAGCAATTGTTTGTTACCTAAAGTCAAGGAGGAAAAGTTTGCCTAAAATGGACGACATTTCTGTCGTTTTCATTCACAAATTACGTGTTGCGCGGTTTAATTGCTTTTTAGTTTAGGTACTATTTATCTATGGCATGTCCGCTCATCGCGACTATTTATATAAAAATGTCAGCAATTGTTTGTTACCTCCAGTTAAGGAGGGTAAGTTTGCTTAAAATGTACGACATTTCTGTCGTTTTCATGCACAAATTACGTGTTGCGTGGTTCAATTGCTTCTTAGTTTAGGTACTATTTATGGAATTTCGTTCATCGCGACTATTTATATAAAAATATCAGCAATTGTTTGTTCCCTCCAGTCAAGGAGGGTAAACTTGCCCAAAAAGGACATTTCTGTGGTTTTCATGCACAAATTACGTGTTGCGTGGTTCAATTTCTTCTTAGTTTAGGTACTAGTTTTCTATGGAATTTCGTTCATCGCGACTATTTATACAAAAATGTCAGCAATTGTTTGTTAATTCCAGTCAAGGAGGCTAAGTTTGCCTAAAATGGACACTTCTGTCGTTTTGATGCACAAATTACGTGTTGCATGGTTCATTTGCTTCGTAGTTTAAGTACTATTTATCTATGCAATTTCGTTCATCGCGACTATTTATATAAAAATGTCAGCAATTGTTTGATACCTAAAGTCAAGGAGGCTAAGTTTGCCTAAAATGGATGACATTTCTGTCGTTTTCATGCACAAATTACGTGTTGCGCCGTTCAATTGCTTCTTAGTTTAGGCACTATTTATTTATGCAATTTCGTTCATCGCGACTATTTATATAAAAATGTCAGCAATTGTTTGTTACCTAAAGTCAAGGAGGTTAAGTTTGCCTAAAATGGATGACATTTCTGTCGTTTTCATGCACAAATTACGTGTTGCGCCGTTCAATTGCTTCTTAGTTTAGGCACTAATTATTTATGCAATTTCGTTCATCGCGACTATTTATATAAAAATGTCAGCAATTGTTTGTTACCTAAAGTCAAGGAGGGTAAGTTTGCCTAAAATTGACGACATTTCTGTCGTTTTCATGCACAAATTACGTGTTGCATGGTTCAATTGCTTCCTAGTTTAGGTACTATTTATCTATGGAATTTCGTTCATCGCGACTATTTATATAAAAATGTCAGCAATTGTTTGTTACCTAAAGTCAAGGAGGGTACGTTTGCCTAAAATGGACGACATTTCTGTCCTTTTCATGCACAAATTACGTGTTGCGCCGTTCAATTGCTTCTTAGTTTAGGCACTATTTATCTATGCAATTTCGTTCATCGCGACTATTTATACAAAAATGTAGCAATTGCTTGTTACCTCCAGTCAAGGAGGGTAAGTTTGCCTAAAATTTACGACATTTCTGTCGTTTTCATGCACAAATTACGTGTTGCGTGGCTCAATTGCTTCTTAGTTTAGATACTATTTATCTATGGCGTTTCCGCTCATCGCGACTATTTATATAAAAATGACAGCAATTGTTTATTACCTCCAGTCAAGGAGGGTAAGTTTGTCTAAAATGGACGCCATTTCTGATGTTTTCATGCACAAATTACGTGTTGCGCAGTCCAATTGCTTCTTAGTTTAGGTACTATTTATCTATAGAATTTCGTTCATCGCGACTATTTATATAAAAATGTCAGCAATTTCTTGTTACCATGAAATCAAGGAAGGTAAGTTTGGCTAAAATGAATGACACTTCTGCCGTTATCATGCACAAATTACGTGTTGCGTGGCGTGGGTGGTTGACTTCAGCTGATTGGTGAGGAAAAAATTATTTGCTTTGACTGGATGCCTGCGTTTTCTCGTGCTATTCTACAGCCAATAGCGTCAATGCGGGTCAGTAAGACACGTCATCTTCGAGGGGCAGCAATGAGCTAGTATTTTATATCTGGAGAGACCCTCGTCTTTTACATTTTTGGCCTCCCTTTTTAGCATTGGGTACGAAAAAAACGGCGTCACTTCCGGCGAATTGACGTTTTCTGACGTCTTATGACAAATAATTCGAAATCCGGATTCGCCATTGCTGTCTCTGATAAAATTGCGTCATGGGTTCTTTAAAAATGGCGGATCTCCCGGCCAAAAAAACCCAATCATTTTTAGGGAAATATTGGCATTAGTGTGTTCTGTCCATATCTCCTGGGTCCTTGATGCGCAGTAATCAGAAGCGAATTACATTGTCTCTTATGGACAATATCCTCTAGATGTCTAATATTCTTGACCTCCAGTGTGAAGTTCTTTTTGCCGTCCAGTAATGTCAAGTCGTTGGTCATAGGACACCCAAATACTATAAATCTCAATTAGCTTAGATACCTACGTACTATCATCATTTGATACAAGGAGGACTGGAGGTAGCAAACAATTTGCCGATAGTTCCTTAAAATTGGTTTAATTTTTCATGTTTGTGTACCTCATGACGTAATTTCATCATCAGGGCACATCAATTGTTCACATAGCATCTTATACAGGGTGTCTTTTTTTAGTGCGTGCAGTATTGCTATCTCCGAAACGGCTGTAGTTACAAGGTCGGTTAAATTAGCAAAAACTTTTTAGAAAACGTTTACAGTGTTGCCACGTTTTAACTGGTTTCTGAAATATTTAGAAAAATTGCGAAATCTCTAAATATCTTCTATTTCAAAAACTATTGGTGACACAGAAACTGGTAAAGTGAAGGTATTATTTTGATTTTAATGCATGAATTTAATTACTTTTTATTATTTGAGTTAGAGAAATACACCCATAACTTACTATGAACCAAGTACTCGATTGTTAAATCCACACTGCTCGTTAATGAAAATATATCGACTTTCCTCAATTCCATCGCCTGGTATCATTTCTATAGGTAAAGTCTGAAGAATATGTTCCCATGAAGACCAAAGTTTTAGAAAGAGAAAAAGTGGTAAAGTTTCTGAAAGATGCTCCTATGGAATGTTTACTTTTAAACATGTGCGAGACACAATAGTCATTACTAAGAACTCGGACCATGCTGTTGTAGGTTCTGCATTATTTTCAGAAACCTTTGAAAATTGTAATTTTGATTTTGGAATCTGTTGGCTGCCTGCTGCTGCCATCTATTTGAGCCATTCTAAGGAAGAATGCAGGAAGCTGTTGAAATTAAAGAGCCAGGAGAATGCTCCTCCAACTACAAAAGAGCCTGCACCAGTACGCCCCTCGCTTGTTTGCTATGGATCTGGCAAGGTGGGCTCTATGAGATCCATTTGTCCTGTATGTAAGGGTGGTAGTGCTGAGTTTCTGTACCATTCTTTTGACCATGATATTAATAGGAGACATGATGCATATAGAGCTTTATCACCACACAGGCTATGCCATCGTTGATACTGGAGCCAAGACTAATGTTGCTAGCCCGTCTCTCAGGGACATATTTCTTAAAAATTATGTAATTTATGAAGACAGAACTCTTCGTATGACACTAGGGCCAGATTGTACAAGTCACCCTCAAAGTCGGGTTCAGCTAAACTCGACTGGTACTTGAACTCGCTCATAAGAAAAGCATTGCTGTCAGCAAGTCTCACAAATGAAATTGATTTGACAGCAATGCGATTCTTATGGGCGGGTTTAAGTACCAGTCGAGTTTAGCTGAACCCGACTTTGAGAGTGACTTGTACAATCTGGCCTAAGATGTGGAGTGGAAAGACCAGTCAAGGCTTATTTCTTTCTACAAGTCACAGTGTGTCACTTTAGGCGATAGGCAGGTGGTAGCCAGTTTCACCTCTGTGAAGAATCAGGACAAAATTCAAACACTCCTTGGCATCGAATTTATCAAAAATGCAGAGATTATCCTGGATACCCCAAATAATCAGTGGTATTACCAGACTAATCAGGACTTAAAATATGATTTAATCTTGGAGCAGAAAATCAACCTTATTCCCAAAGTGGATACATCGAGTACTTCATTACTTACATTACTTCCGGGGATACCTGGAATCTTCCATCGTGGTTGTTAAAAGTGACCACCAACCACTGAGATGGGTATTGTCTCTAAAGTCACCAAGCGGACGTCTGAAGTACTTCACTTCATGTCTGTCAACTTGACACTTTAAATTTGAAAGCCGAAGAAGCTACCACCTTGACACATGAGCAACGTACAGAAATGAATGATCTTCTCACCAGAAACTCGTAACTCTTCACTGTTAAATCATCTCAATCCCGTTTGCAGAACACACTATCAAACTAACTGATGATACTCCTGTGTTTGTATCGCCATATCAATATCTGAGGCTAAGAAAGAAATAGTCCAGAAAGAGTTAGACAAGCTAAGTAGTAGATGGATTAGTGGGGTGGGGACAAATAACGACAATTCAGCTTTTATCAATTGCCGACGTTTCGACCATATATTGTGGGTTTATCAAGGCTGTAGCAGTACGCCCCTCGCCTTGATAAAGACCACAATATATGATCGAGGGGCGTATTGGGACGCCAAACACTCGTAGTGTTAGACAAGCTGTTGGAGCTAGAACAAATCGAAGAGTGCGAGTCTGTTTATGCATCCCCAGTGGTTGGTGGGGATGCATAGGCAGACTCTTGGTGTGCCTAAGAAAAATGGAGAAACCCGCCTATGTGTAGATTACCAGCGACTAAACTCAAATACCAAACCTGACAGATACTCATTGCCACGCCTTGAAAACTTGTTGCACATGGCCAAATGCACACCTTTTATGACCTCTCTTGACTTGAAATCGTGTTACCACCAGATCAGAGTCAAACCTGAAGACCGAGATAAGACGGCCTTTATTACTCCATTACACAGTACAATGCAGAGGATGATAGATAGGTTCCGTGCTGGTCTTCAGTGGGTCACACTATTAACCTACTTAGACGACCTGATTGTATTGTCATCGACATTTGAAGAGCACCTGCATGACTTGTAGCTAGTTTTTGATAGGCTAAAGTTATTGCAGTTGCACTTGAACCGATATAAGTGTACATTTGCCTGCGAAAGAGTGCAGTACCTGGGTCATGAGATCACTCCAAAGGGAATTGTGCCAAGCCCTGGCAAATCTGCAGCATTTTTGGAAATGAAACCGGCGAATAATGTAAAGCAATTGCTCACATTCCTCCAAACTTGCTCTTGGTTCGGTCGTTTTATAGAGAATTTTGCTGAAATTGCTAGACCATTAACAGAGTTTACAAACAAAAACGCAAAATGGACCTGGAGTAGTCGTCAAGAAACTGCGCTTAATACTCTCAAGCGATTGCTGACTGAGCCACCCATTTTGAGACAGGTTGACCCAATGTTGCCATATATACTACGAACAGATGCCAATGCGTATGCTGTGGGGGCAGTGTTGCTCCAGGAGGAGGGCCACGACAAAAGTCCGATCGAATATGCCAGCAGATTACTAACTGCAGCAGAACGAAATTGCTACGACAGAGCGGGAGGCATTAGCAGTTGTGTGGGCTGTCGACAAGTTCCGGGAATACCTGAAATCTTCCATTGTGGTTGTTAAAAGTGACCACCAATCACTGAGATGGTTATTGTCTCTAAAGTCACCAAGCGGACGTCTGGCCAGAGGGGCCCTAACCTTACAAACTTATGATTTGAGAATTGAGTATGTCCCAGTAATAGCTGACACTTTGTCGCGACCACCAATGAACATTGACAGCAGTTTAATCCTGGTAGACCTGCCAACTGAAGACGCAACCGAAACTCGTGAAGTTCAACTAAGGGATCTTGACATTCACAAAATTATAGATTGCTTGGAATCGGACGATCCAAACCAAACAGACTATAAGCGGTGGACTGAGCGAGGTTATCATATAGCAAATGGAGTCTTGTGCAGCTGAACCAAGATGAACCTCAGCAAGTTGCACCTCTTGGGAGGATACCTACCATATTATGGGAATTTCACGACAGCGGCACTGCTGGACATGGTGGAGTAGAGAAAACCATCCAGCGAATCCGAAAGCGGTACTATTGGACTGAACTTAGAAGAGTTGTAACGAAATACATGTCAAACTGTGACATGTGTCAGAAGTTCCAGCCAAATAACATGAAGCCTTCTGGACTACTGCAAACCCCGGCGCACTCACAAAAATTTGAAACACTTTCAATGGATCTTTTCGGCTCTTTACCAGAAACTTTCGAGGGATATAAGTGGATCTTCATCATCGAGGACCAGGCCAGTCGGTGGGTTGAGTTATTTCCCCTAAAGACTGCTACCGCCGAAAGCTGTACAAAAACATTAATTGAGGAGGTTATCCTGAGATACGAAGTACCACCACAATCATTAGTGACAACGGCACCCAGTTTGTCACCGCCGTGATGCAGCAGGCGTCGCACGGTCTGGGTTCTGACCAAAGCCTGATACCAGCATACCATCTCGAAGCAAACTCTCTAGAACGCCGAAACCGAGATTTGAAAACAATGTTGGCAATTTATGTTCATGACCACCACACAGTCTGGAATGCCGCATGACCCCTGGTGAGATTCGCAATGAACACTGCTGTTAATAGAGCCACGAACTATACCCCCTACTATCTAACGTTTGGACCAAAACTGTGCTCTCCTGACGATGTGCAAAGAGACATGCTGAGCATAATGAGCACTGAGAATATCGTACCACAGGTAACGCCGTACTTACGCAACTTAACACTCAAGGAGGCTCGAGAGCAACACTAGAAGAACCAAGACATTAATAGAACCTATAGAGATCTAGGAAGAAAACAGGAAGAATTCCAAGTAGGGGATAAAGTCCTTGTCGATGTACACACTCTAAGTAAAAAGAAAGATTCCTACACTTCCAAGTTTGAAGAGGTGCAAACAAGAAAATGAAAACGCTGACGCAGAAACCCAACCATTCAGACCTATAAGAGGAACAGGCCGACCAAAGACAAGTAAGAAACCTGATGACGCTCTAGAAACTCGGAGCTCGATACGAGAAAGTGACGATGCATCATCTGATGAGGAAAGACCTCCTGAACCTATAAATCAGCATGAACCCGATAGTGCAACCGAGGGTTCTACTGCATGTAAGCGGATCCAGGGACCTCAGAAGAGACCGTAGCGAGTACAAAGGCCACCAAAATGTTCCTGCTGCCCTTAGGACCAAACCATGTTTCGCAATCCTCTCGCGGACGTTTAAGGGGATGCAAAGGAAGGTGAGCAAGACTGGTGAAATAGTCTTACACAAAAGCCCTCTTTACAAAGTAAAGTTTAGTTAGTATTGATTTAATTCCTTTGTTGTTTGGGGTATAAAGTGGAAAAATTTGAACGTTTGAGAATGGAAATGGACCTTATTATAATATTGGCTTATAACGCCCTGTAGTTGTTATGGATATTATTATTTATTTCATATCTACGGTATTATGGATCGATAATGGATAGGTGAAACATAAAGTATTATCTAGCTGATTACTGCTCGTTAACAAATAGGAAATTAATAAAACCTTTTAGTGGCAAACCAGTTTCAACACACAGATCATCATCAGGGCCAAAAATTAGGCAAAAGCTAAAAAACTGAGAGAAAACACTCCGCCCTGAGTGTCCCCAATAAAGTAATAGTTTTTTCATTATAAAATTTATCAAGTTTGAAATACGTTTTTGATAGAAGAGGTTCTTTTATTATTGATTACTTTATATTTCTGCATGTACCTGCAGGGGCCAACTTGATGTCCCTAAGTTTAAGGTGGTTGATATTTGGGGATGGAGTTCAATTAGTAAAGTCTTTTATTGTGATAAACTAACTGGGTCATCGAAAAGAAAATATGCATGATAACAAGGAAAACTTTTACCTAACCTTTTCTTGTATTGTGAGCCAGCCAAAAATAGTGATATTGAAGAATTATCTTGTAAAAACTCATCATTATTTCATATATTATTCATATACCTAATATCTATAGATAGTTACAATATGGTGAGTGTCTCGACCGGAGAATTTACAAAGAAGCAAGTTTCTCGGGTAATCGGTCAGGGCATCAAAAGAATAAAACTCTTCAGCTACTAAGCTTTCGGCAGTACTTTTATTGCCTTCTTCAGGTTAGTAGTATTAAAGTATTTTAATTTTAATTTTAAACCTTTTTGTAATTTTATTCACAATTTCCTTGGCCATGTAGTCCAAGAGATTGCGGGGACACCTCTGCTGCAATGTTGCGCCAGCCTGTCACTAAAGTGTAATGACCAATATCGTGAAACAACGTAGCAGTAAGTGATTTTCAGTAGTGTTTTCATTAATTTTGTCCTCCATAAGACATAATGTTGTAGCCCTGAAGAAAGCAATAAAAGTACTGCCGAAAGCTTGGTAGCTGAAGAGTTTTATTCTTTTGATGCCCTGACCGATTACCCGAGAAACTTGCTTCTTTGATAGTTACAATGTTATCCGAGTTTCCTGGTCGCTTTCAATTTAAAACACATTAAATGCAACTGGTACGCCAATCTTCGACTTTAGAACGAGATTTGTGAATAATTATTAATATTCAACGCTTAATAGAAAATTGAACTATTATCGAAATTACAGCTTACAATCCTAGTCAATCAGGCTCTCCGTATATCTTTTCGCATTGAGTTCGGGTTGAGTCATGATTTATTGCTAGCGCAATCTTCATTCAGTCATTAACGACAGCGCTTTTGCTCTCATTTACCTCATTCACCTCATTTAACTAAACATCCTTAATACGGCTCATTAGCCTGATCAGATGCGTCCACCCTTTGAACACTTTGTAGTTAAGATACGGAGCAAATGAAAAATACTTTGTGTTAGTATTTTCACTGATAAGTTATTGCCGTTTTTATGAAAAGATAAACGTCGATAAAATATTTGAAAAACTGCAAGCAAGTGAACATATAAAACCGTAGATGGAAAATTGCGAATGAATGCAAAAAAGTTACATAATTTATTAAAGTACAATATAAATAATGCATACATTTTAAATATTGTTACATTTAAATTTGTTTTAATAAAGCTAACGTTAAGAAAAAATTTTACTATTAGACAACATAAGAGTTAAGAGGTACCAAGCACACCGTACCCAAGTAGCATTGTATAACCAAATAGCATTAATGGCCAAAAGTTAGTCACAAAGTAGTAAAAAAGCAAGGATTTGGTTATTATTTAGCCATTTTTGTAAGATAAATTTTGGTCAAAAAAATTAGCCATAAAATCTCATGAATTGCCAAGATTTGGTCATAAAGTAGCAGCTTTCTTAATGGCAATATTTTGGCAAAAATTTTGGTAAACATTACATTTTTTTGCCTGGTTAAATTTCCGAATATTTACTGGATAAAACGGCTACTTTGTTGCAGTAAATTTGTGGCGTTTTTAACCAGAAATATAGCTAAAGCTTGTGTTAGCCAAAATGACTATAAAATTTGGAAATAATAGCTATTTTATGTAGTCATGGAATATTTGATATAAGATAGCTATAAAGTAGCACTTTTAACTTTACCCAAACGCCAAAGTTTATTTAAAAACTTATTAACCTTAAACAAAACCGAGTTTTACTCCAGCAACTCCAGAAACCGTTATCATTCTTCTGTAACTTCTGTTACTTGGGTAAGAGGAAGAACCTATAAATACCTACTCCACTAGAATTAAAAAAGCAAGAATTTGGTTATTATTTGGCCATTTTTGTAAGAGAAATTTTGGTCAAAAAAATTAGCCATAAAATTTCATCTATTGCCAAGATTTGGTCATAAAGTAGCAGTTTTCTTAATGGCAATATTTTGGCAAAAATTTTGGTAAACATTACATTTTTTTGCCTGGTTAAATTACCGAATATTTACTGGATAAAACGGCTACTTTGTTGCATTAAATTTGTGGCGTTTTTAACCAGAAATATAGCTAAAACTTGTGTTAGCCAAAATGACTATAAAATTTGAAAATAATAGCTAATTTATGTAACCATGGAATATTTGATATAAGATAGCCATAGAGCAGCACCTTTAACTTTACCCAAACTCCAAAGTTTATTTAAAAACTTATTATCCTTAAACAAAATCGAATTCTACTCCAGCAACTCCAGAAACCGTTTTCATTCTTCTGTAACTTCTGTAACTTGGGTAAGAGAAGTACCTATAAATACCTACTCCACTAGAATTTCACAAATCGATTAACCCAAATGTTTTCTTGGACAAGGTTGTCACGTCAATTTATTAGTGAAAGATTTCTTTTATCACCTTATTATGCTAGGTATTTCATATAAGTCTCTGATCTACTACGGAATTGGTAATAAATAAAACTGTAAGCTTAAAACCCAAAAAGCAAAAATTAAAATAATTATATTACTTTTATATTTATTATTTACTTTATAATGAAAAGTTTTTGTAACAACAAAAACATTCAAAGACGTGGCAGCATGTGACTTTACATTTTCCTTCGTTAAGATCCGTCAGAGGGCGTAAAATAAACGACATGGCCGACATAGCTATTTTTTTGGCCACTGATTGGTTTTTATGACGGAACGGTCGCTCCTAGCCTCTTGACGATCGTTGTAGCCTCGATGAATATCTGCAATAACCGGGCGACCATTACTTATAGACTGTTAAATTTTCTACTTTAGCAGCCATTTGTAAAATAATAAATTATATCCATGAAACTATTGAATTATATCATATTTTTTGCGTTAACATAAAAGCATTTTGATACTTTGAGTCATCAAAACGCGTGTAGTAAAGAAAGTAAAAAATTTGAAAATTTAATTTAAGATCAATTATTTTTTAATATTAGTGTAAATTATAGGTTGCAAAATAATGAAAAATACCTTGGCGCATTGATTTTTATCAACAATCTCCTCTACATTTAAGGTAAATTTGCCTTGGCACTAAGATTTTAGTCCATTATTTGCGACAATTTGCTGTACAATCTGCAATCAAACTATTGATAATATATCCGCACAAAACAATCAGTCATGTCATGACGACATTTTTAGTCATAAAAGCTATTTTTTATCACTCTAATTTTAGGTATTAACTCTATAAAATCTAGTATTTCTTCTCTCTCTTCTCTAGCTTGAGAGTATATATAATTTCGGTAATAATTTCGTAATAGATTGGCTTTTTTGGCAGCTTTTTTAACCAAATGGTCGTCGAATTTAGCATTGATTACAGATCAATCGCCAAATTATGGGTTAGAATGCTACTTGGGTAGAGAAGACTAATCCATGTGACAAGCATTCATGACCTACCTCGTAGGAATCGCCCAAAGCAATACAGGAGATACTGAAGATGAAACAAGTAGCAGCACATAAATATCTCGGTTTTGAAATTGGAGTAGTCTGAGATCACTAAACATGGTCTGGAGAGAACAGCTTTTACAGATTTTGATGATCATGGAGCTTAAACATAACTTTTGACTATAAAACCTATAAATAAATAAATAAATTAAGAGTTTTTCTGAGATCCGTCATGGAATGCTGAGTGATCTCCTTTGTGTTGAGTATGATTTAAAGAGAAACTGAGACGAAGAACAACGGTTCTGAATGAGATGCAGGTTATAACATTCCAAGTTGAAATGTTTGGTGTGATGCACAGTGGACTAGGAAAATCATTGATACTTACGGAAGCAAAGAAAGTGTGAAAGCAACGAATGACATTAAGTTCTACGGGGAATAAGAAGGAGCGATACAGTTTTTGATTCAACATAAGTTGCGGAAATGCTTATTGATCACGAGGCTGTGGAAATCCTTAAAACTGTGTAAGTTCATTATATGCAAATCTAAAGACGTGATCAATCAACGCCATTTTTTTTAACAACTGTGACTATCTTTGTGGTCATGGAGGGTCTGAGCAATAGCCCCCAAGGTTTCCAGATTTGAATCCTTCGGATTATTTCTTCTGGAGGTACCTCAAATTGCTTGTTTATATGACGCCAGTGATAGAGGTTAATGACTTGTGTAATAGAACTCTAAATAATTTTAATATCATATGAAACATTCCAAGGTTAATACTTTTCTTATATTACAAACCTTGACGCCTTCTACGTCCAAATTAAAGCAAGATAGAACATAATATGTTTATTAAGACCTTTTTCTCATAAAATATGACTGTGGAACTACCCCTAAAATTAACTTTGCATTTAGGTGCATGACAGCCACTATATCCTTTGTCACTGCTCGAAATAAAGGTAGAAGGTACCAAATATATGTTTGTACATTCAGTTTTACTTACGGCAGTTTGCTAATTATTCGATGTCCTTCTCTACCGACTTTGAAATAACTGCAGCTGCCTGTAAACTGATTCAAAGTTTCCTTAAGAATAAATTTAATTGATTTTAGAGACGCTAAGCGGAACACAGCATTTTTTAAGTCATTTTTGAAGTATCGTAATTTCTAAACTGATAAAGATATTAAAATGCGGTTTCCACCGACTTCAAGCAGCAAATCTTCAAGTTTCTAATGGTTTTTAGAAAAATTTGTAACTTAGTTGAAAAGTTTCCATATGGGGTGTTATAAAAGGTACTGCATATTTTTCAAGAATTTAACCAAGTGTTACTTCTACAAAACCGAGATTAAATTTTTGCTAAATTCATAAAAAAATTCTTATGCTGAATATAAAGAAAGTTGTTTCGCGATTTTTGATAACTGCATCCCTCTTCGATATACAGGGTCCAAAATCAAACTTGTCTTTAGCACATTTGTTCAAAAGGTTCACAAAATTATACTTAACCCTGTATATCGAAGAGGAATGCAGTTATCAAAAATCGCAGAAATCACTTTCTTTATATTCAACATAAGAATTTATTTATGAATTCACCAAAAATTTAGTCTCGGTTTTGTAGAAGATACACTTGGTTCAAGTTTTGAGAAATATGCAGTACCTTTTATAACACCCCGTATGGAAAATTTTTAACTAAGTAACAAATTTTTCTAAAACCCATTAGGAATTTGAAGATTTGCCGCTTGAAGCCGGTGGAAACCGCATTTCAATATCAATTTCCGTTGAGAAATTACGATACTTTAAAAATTACTCAAAAAATACAATGTTCCGCTTAGCGTGACGCGCAGTTTATAACAAAATAACATTCTAGTCTTAGGCTTAGGCAATATCGGCATTTGCTGGCTCTGTCCATATCTCCTAGGTCCTGGGTCATTCACTTCAATACATAGATGACACTTTCAGAAATGACAGATAATTGCAATCCAACGAGCTAGTATGTTATATCTAAAGAAACCTTCCTGTTTAACAGATTGGGCCTCCCTTTTTAGCAAAGGGTCATCCGTTACATCCGGCAAATTGACGTCACCTAACTTCTTACCTCAAGTAACAATTGGAAGCGATGGCGGTCTTTCGGCCAAAAGTGGGGACATTTTTAAGGAAATATCGACATTTGTTGGCTCTGTCCATATCTCCTAGATCATTGATCTAGATAATCGCCTCGTCTACATGCCATCTAGATGGCTGTGAAATTTCCAAAGAAAAGGATGAAGCAACTAAAGTCCATTTACTTTTCTATCAAAAATTCATAGCCTTCTAAATGAAGTTTTCTAATAAACACCCCGGAGTTACTGTATCATGACCAACGAGCTAGTATATTACATCTGGAGTCCCTCTCCTTTTTTACATTTTTGGCCCCTCTTTTTGGTAGTGGAAAACTTAAAAATAGCGGCGATATCCGCCGGAAGTGACATCTCGGTGACGTCACGATTCTTATGTCAAATTATTGCAAAATGACGTGTTTAATAAAATATTTTGTACCTTCTTCATTGGAAAATGTATATGGAAAATGAGTATGTAATTTAGTAATACTTTTAAATACATTTTGCAAAGAAACAACTTTATTTCTGTTATCAACAGTATAAGCATAAATTAATGAAAACTATAGGACATTCTGAATAATCGTTGATAAACAAAAACCAGTTGGACCTTATTGCAAGTTTCAGAGTGAGGGTTCTCCTTTTTTACTATAGAAGGCATATGATCTACATATAAGCTTTAAGATCAAACCCACTTTTGTCAAATGATATCCTATACCTATGCATACTAAACAGATGGTAAGTTTGTAGTCTTTAATTACATTGTGTCTAATGCCCAATTCCATTGCGATAAAAATTATTTATGAGTCTTTAAAACAAATTACCTAATAGCATCAAAAAATAGTACCGTTCATTTGCTATTTTAAAGTGTCATATACAGGCACTTTTTTTTGTTACAAACATAGGTATATATTTAACAGGTAGGTACTAACTAAGCTGAAGTCAGTTAATCATAGGCAAAGCAAAATGAATTTTAATAAGGTAATAGGTGCTGTTTTATTTGCTGTTACACTTTTATCCGTTGTGGATGCTCAAGGCAAAGGTAAGTAAGATTTGTCTACTACCAAAAGTTTGAGTCTGAGTGTTTTGTTTGGCGCATAATAAGACATTTCTATTTTTTTTTTCTGTTCATTTGGGTTCATATATTATTTGCAACTAATGTAAAACTTGCATATAAAGGAAAGTCCCAAAGAAGCGTTCAGCTATTCCATTTGTTTTTATTTTTTTAACCATCTTTAATTTCTTGGTTATGGGTAAATTTTTTGTACTTTTGAAATAAAAAATTTTTTTCTGCGTCTAAATTACTCCTTGCAGTAAAAATATACTTACGTCACTGAATTCTACGGAAACAGTTCTATAAGCAAACGATTTAACTTTTTTCGATAAATTTAAAGGTAACTGAAATACGAGGGAGGTGCCTTAAAAGTCATAATTTTCAATTCCACCCGGTATCTCAAAAACAAAAAGGGCTATAAAAATTCTATTGGTGCCATCTTTAATTTCGCAAAAAAATAACAACACATACTAACGCCAAAAAACCGCAACCCTCTATCATGATAAATAAGGAAGATACCCTGCAAAAAGTGTCGAAAATGGGTGTCTCAAAAAGCGAGGTAAGCGGCTGTTTCTACGAAACTAATCATTGTAAGACTTGACACTGAAAAAAATTGATAGTAAATGTGGCCAAGCCCCCCTGCTTCACCTTTCTAAGTCTGCCGCTAGCGGGCGTTTTAACACCACTAACCATAAAATGTTTCCCTTAAGTTACGAACAAAACTTGATATTCTAGACCACAAATTGCGTTTTTGTTTTTAAACGAAAATGTAGTTTCATTGATTTTGAACTAAAAATGTGTGCTTTTCATTGGGTGCTTTGTGAGGGTTTTATTCGAATTTGGTCCAAAAAGTAAATTTTTTAATGATTATAAAAAAGAAATTTTGCCCACAGCCTGAAACAAAACGTGATTCGAATATCGAATGTATTATTTTGCTATAAAAACAATTTTTTTTAGAATGATTTTTAGAGATTTTAGTCTGAATGAAATGAAGTATCTTTAAAATAAAAAAAAAAGCTTTTTTGCCCTTTTTGAGACGGTTTTGCTCTTGCTTAAACTAACAAGCAATGATCGAAAAAGTGTTGATGTCGAAAAAGTCATCGTTTAGAACTTTTAAAAAATTTGCTTAAATATGTTTCTTGTTGGACCATAATTTTTTTCATAAAAATTGTTTTTTGACTCGTTGGAGCAGTTCTATTTTGGTCCAATACCGTATAAAAATTTTTAAATTTGGCTCAGTTTAGGACCAACCTTGTCTCAACAGAAACAAATTCATATTACAAACTCATTAGAAATGTCCAATCTTGGGTTAAAAATTATGTCGAAGACTGAAAAAAGCGCAAAGTGCAATTAAAATTGATGAAAAAAAAATGAAACGTCCAAAAACTTTAACAAAATATGGCAAATAAGAACTGAGTAATATGAAGAATAAAAGAACAATAAGAAAAAAAAAAGATAAATAAACTATAAAAGCATAAATAAAAAATAACTTCGATTGAGGTAAGAAGCACAAAATTAAAATATTTCAAATTTTGTACCAAAATGGTTTACAACTTCGATTGTTTAAAAATTTGAAAAAGAAGTTTCTGTTGATCAAATGTCTCTTAATGTTGACCAAATTTATTTTTGACTTGTAGAAAAAAAATCATTTTAGGTAAAAATTATACAAAAAAACTTGAAAAAATCGGGAATCATTAAAAACATAGTTATTAACCAAAATTATCTGAACGCAAATCAAGTTACATTACATTTATTGTTTATTCTTTGAAAAAGTTCCATTATTTGTCAATATTACCTCGAAAGAATAAAAATCCAATAAAACCAAATTTAGATCAATAAAAAATACAAATTTTACATGAAAAATTATGAAGCACCGAAACAAGAAATCTGAAATAAGCAGAAATTATAGAAATAAAAATATCTCAAAAAGGTAGGCAGGTAGAAGTAGAATCATTCTGAAAAATCATAAAAAAAGTCCAAGAGAGGTAAGAAGCACATATTAAAATAATTTCTAATTTTAAAGCCAAAAATACGCTTAAATGCCTATATTGTATCAATAGAAAAAATCTACATTACAAGTGTTTACCGTAGAAATGTCCAATCTTGAGACAAATTTACATCGAAAAAATGAAAACAACTTAAAGTACAACTGAGGAAAAATATGAAATAATGTAAAACGTAATGAACTGACAAAGAATAATAATAGAAAAACAAAAAAATTAAAAAAAATAATAAAAAATTACAAAAAGTCGACATTTCAACCAAACCAATTCTATCTCTTAGCGCAAATTTCTTGATATTTCTTGAAAGTTTTTCTGAAAAAAGAATCACTTTAGTTACTACTTTTTTTAAAAAACTTTTTATAGAAGTCGTCTCAGGATTAAGTCCACAATTCATTAAAAATGATTCAAAAGGTGTAAAAATACTAATTTGGAGTTCATAGAAAATTTCAAATTAGCATTAGGGCCAAAATTCTTTAAAAATTTCTCGAAAGACCCGTTTCAGGATGCAAAATTTAATGTTTCTAAAGAAATTCAACTCCTATGATTAGTAAAATTAATTTTCGGATCAGAATATGAAAAATTTTACTTTAAATACGTAGAAAATAAAAATCTATTGTTTTTTGACGAAGTCATGTCAGGATTAAATCCAAAATTCATTAAAAATGATTCAAAGCATGTACAAATACAAATTTGGAGTTTGTAGAAAATTTCCAATTAGCATTAGGGCCAAAACCCTTTAAAAGTTTCTCGAAAGACACATTTTAGAATGCAAAATTTAATGTTTTTGGAGAAATTCAATTCTTACGATAAATAAAATAAAATTTTAGATCAGAATATGAAAAATTTTACTTAAAATACGTAAAAAAATAAAAATTTGATGTTTTTTGTGGAAGTCATGTCAGGATTAAGTTCAAAATTCTTTAAAAATGATTCAAAGCGTGTAAAAATACAAATTTGGAGTTCATAGAACATTTCAAATTAGCATTAGGGCCAAAATCCTTTAAAAAAATCTCTAAGACGTTTCAGAATGCCAAATTTAATGTTTTTGGAGAAATTCAACTCTTCTGATGAATAAAATTAAATTTTGGATCAGAATATGAAAAATTTGACTTAAAATAAGTAAAAAAAAAATTTGATGTTTTTTTGGAGGAAGTCGTGTCATGATTAGGTCCAATATTCATTAAAAATGATTCAAAGCGTGTAAAAATACAAATTTGGAGTTCATAGAAAATTTCAAATTAGCATTAGAGACAAAATCCTTTAAACATTTCTCGACAGACACTTTTCAGAATGCAAAATTTAATGTATTTAGAGAAGTTCAACTCTTCTGACGAATGAAATTAAATTTTGGATCGGAATATGAAAAATTTCACTTAAAATACATAAAAAAATAAAAATCTGATGTTTTTTGAAGATGTCGTTTCAGGATTAGGTCAAAAATTCTTTAAAAATGATTCAAAGCGTGTAAAAATACAAATTTGGAGTTCATAGAAAATTTCAAATTATCATTGGACTAAAATCCTTTAAAAAAATCTCGAAAGACACTTTTCAGAATGCAAAATTTAATGTTTTTGGAGAAATTGAACTCTTCTGATGAATGAAATTAATTTTCGGATCAGAATAGGAAAATTTTTACTTAAATTAGGTAGAGAAAATTTATTTAAAATCCGTAAACAATAAAAATCTATTGTTTTTTGAGGAAGTCATGTCAGGATTAAGTCCAAAATTCTTTAAAAATGATTCAAAGCGTGTAAAAATACAAATTTAGAGTTCGTAGAAAATTTCAAATTAGCATTAGGGTCATCCTTTAAAAATTTCTCGAAAGACACGTTTCGGAATGCAAAATTTAATGTTTTTAAAGAAATTCAACTCCTATGATTAGTAAAATTAATTTTCGAATCAGAATATGAAAGATTTACTTAAAATACGTAGAAAATAAAAATCTATTGTTTTTTGACGAAGTCATGTTAGGATTAAGTCCAAAATTTATTAAAAATTATTCAAAGCGTGTAAAAATACAAATTTGGAGTTCGTAGAAAATTTCAAATTAGCATTAGGGCCAAAATCCTTTAGAAACTTTTCGAAAAACACGTTTCAGAATGTAAAATTTAATGTTTTTAAACAGGTTTTTGCTACAGAAACGATTTTTTTACTTATGATTTTGTAGCAAAACTTGAAATTTTGGACCTAAAATTGAGTTTCTTTAAAATTGCAAAAGAAAAGTTTTTATTTTTTGAATTAAACGTAAAGGTGTTTGTTTTTCAGTTTTGAAACAAAAAGTTATTTTTTGATAACTGTGACTATTTTGATCGATTTTGGCCCAAAATTTGTATTATTTTTTTAAGTAAATTTTTGTCCTGGCACCGGTTTTATTACAAAACGCGATTTTGTCAATTGATTTTTGAGCAAAATTTGAGATTTTAGTACCCTAAATTTAGTTTCATTAAAATTTGCGAAAAAGTGCGTTTTAATCGTTACAAAACGTTTCTTTTGGTTCAAATCGTTTTTAAAAATTTTTTGAATTAATAATTTGTGAGAGTTTCTAATCGACTTTGGCCTAAAAAAAATTAAATTTTTAATAATTTTAGAAAAGAGCCTGAACCAAAAAGTGAATTTTTTTCTTAGACGTGTTTTGATGATTTTGAGCCAAAAAAATATTTATTTTTTTTTTACGTTTTCCCGATAAAAATGTGTGGTGGGCATTATTTTGTAAAAACAAAATCTTTTTTTACAGTGATTTTAGAGCAAAATTTGCTATTTGAATCCAAAAACAAAGAATCTTTAAAATGGCAAAAAACTTTTTTTATCAATTCTAAACTCAAGAAGTGAATCTTTTGGTTGAACGCAATATGATGGTTTTGATTGATCATGGCGCATAATGCAATTATCTGAAACAAAAAACTATTTGTATTATATATTATTTATTGATTTTTTATGTCAGTTGCTTGAAATTTCGGACCAAAAGGGTTTCTTTAAAATTGCAAAATAACTCGTTTCTATCTTTCGAGGCTTTTTTGCATTAAATGTAAATGTAGTTATTTCAGTTTTGAACCAATAAGTGAACTTTTTTAATTAATTATGAGCAGACCTGGTCGATTTTGGCCCAAAAAACTAAACATTTTAATCATTTTTTCGAAAAAGATTATTTTTGTCCCACCATAGTACTTAAACAAACAAAATTTAGTCAAATGATTTTTTTCTAGCAAAACTTGATATTTTAGTTCACAAATTGAGATTCATTAAAATCAAAAATGCGTTTTAATCGTTACAGAACGATTTTTGCTTTTTTTCATACTAAAAAAAAAATGTAATTTGATTTTGAGCCAGAAATGTAATTTTTGGTTGAAAGCTTTATGAGGTTTTTGAACGACTTGGGCCCGAAAAGTATAAATTTTTTAATGATTCTACTACAAAAGAGTGTGAATCAAAACGTGATTTTTTTTGTTGCATATGTTTTGAGCCAAAAAAATAAATGTCTAAAACATATTTCCAATAAAAATTTGTGTTCGCTAGGTATTATTTTGTTGCAAAAACAATTTTTTTAGAATGCTGTTGGAGCAAAACATGATTTTTAACTGCTAATAAAATGCGCTACTTAATTTTGAGACAATTTTGTTCCTTTTTTGAACTAAAAAAAGCATTTTTAACGATTTTGAACCAAAAAGTAAATATTTTGATTGAACCGATGGGGAAATCACTGGTGAGTTTGGTTGTACACACATTGGAAATTTAGTGGTATGTAATTAGAGGAATTTAAAGTGACATATTTATGGAATTTTTGAATATTTTTTTCCTTCACTTTCTTTCTTCCCTTTTTTCCTTCACACAAAATGTTTGAAAAAACGGCCTCTATCATTGTGAATTAAAACGAAGTGGTTTTTTTGCAGCCACAAATGTGTGTGTAAGACATGCTCTTTAAAATGACACAAAGATGAATTCTCTTCTTTTACTAATTCTTGAGATATTCGATTTTTGAAAAGATAAAAAAAAAGTTAAAGGGATTAAAATAGGGAGATTATATTTATGGTATTTTTGATATCATAGGCAAATTTCGGAGTTATATGAAATTTGGTATAATGGTGATGGTGAAGCGCTCCCTAGCGGCAGACGTAGAGAGATGAAACAAATTTCCAGCAATTTTCTCATGGCCACATTTAGTATCAATTTTTTTCTTTGGAAGTCTTACGATGAATAGTTTCGTAGAAACAGCCGCTTACCCCCCTTATTGGGACATTCTGTATATTCAGTTTTACTTATGGCAGCTTGCTAATAACTAGATGTCCTTCTCTACCGACTTTGAAATAACTGCAGCTGCCTGTAAAGTGATTCAAAGTTTGCTTAAGGATAATTGATTTTAGGTATAGGCGAATCGTGCAGCGTGGACTCTGATTGTTCACAAGAAGCTGCAGCCTTTCTATGGAGTGTTATGTGCTGCAAGTCGCAAGGAATGACTTGCCAGAAGGCATGTGTGTGTAATAACACCATTTATATAGGAATGTTTTGTCCGTAGTTTTAAGCAAATAAACTGGAATTAATTAAACAATTTTGAGGATTTCTCTCAATCTGTACAAACTCACCTCTGAATAGATCACGACAAAGTCATTTTGGTTTAAGTTTACAGTTTCCGTTTTAGAGCTCTTTGAAAACTCAAAATTGTCATTTTTTGACATCAATTTCTCAAAAATGTTATTCAGGAGCAAATCTAACATGACAATATTTGCTCACATAAAAAGGCTGTATCCAAGTTGTGCATCAGAGGTATTTAGGTGAGGACTATCTTTCAAAACTGCTATGATATCCTAGTTTCTAGTAGAATTGGCAATGTTGCATGAACATAACTATTGTTAAAACCACAGAGGAAGAATTAACTAGAGTCCTTTATTTACAAAATTTAATCTAGCATCATTTCTAAAGGTTCGTTGCGATGTTGCCCGCTCTCAGGGTCCAACTACACAACCCATATATTTATAGGTTGTGTAGCCAAATGTAGTCGTACAGCACGATCAAAACATAGGTAGAAAATCTGCTTAACTGACGAATTGGAAACAGTGCTGTCAATTCAATGTGTGTGTCAACCTCATTGAGCTGATGTCAACCATAAATCGTCAAAACGTGATTTCTTTGTGCTTGAAGTTGAGACAGTTTTTGCGAACGTTTTGTGCATTTTTTTGGTGTTTTATTAAATATTTTATCATTATGGTGAGATATTGTGGCATATGTAAGACTTCTAGTTATAAAAGTGGGACAGAAATCTTTTATATCACAGGTAAGTGCATGTATCATGTTTTCACCGATACCCGACTCGGCGGCCATTTAATCATTCCCCTCGCGACGCGCGCCCGCTATGGTCCATATGCATGTTGGAAATAAACAAACCTAACAATTTATGATTAACTCACCGAGTCTATCTGGTTTGAAGATCGATGGGTTCTTGGTCAAATCACTAATGAGTTTTTTTGTTCCGAACTTCTGTCATGCGAGATCCATCGTTATTAATTGACCACCCGATACAAGTGGAGGAATCATTCAATATCGTCGAGGCCAGACCGAGGGAAAGCAACAGGGAGATGAGGTGCCAATGGATTCACCATTGTCAGTAGTTGTGGACAAATGCTTCGTGGAATGGATTGAAGAACGCGAAAGTGGAACAGCTGCACATACATCGAAAATTTGACTTCAATACATCGATGGCACTTTCAGAAAATACAGATAGTTGCAATCCAATGAGCTAATATGTTACACCTGGAGAGACCCTTTTGTTTTACAGTTTTGGGTCCCTCTTTTAACAGTGGGTTTTAAAAAAATACGACGTTACTTCCGGCGAAATTACGTCAATAGACAACTGAAATGACGTCAACAGACATCAAGTAATTAATGTAAGACCATTTTTAAGGAAACATTTATTGGTTCAGTCCGTATCTCCTAGATCATTGATGTAGATAATCGCCCTGATGTAGCCTCGTCTATATGTCATATAGTTAGCTGTAAAATTTCGAAAAAAAAGGATGAAGGAACTAATTTCCATTTACTTTGTGATCCGAATGTCACTGAGGATTATAAGGATCTCATGTTTTTCAATTTTGGTTGTAGATTTTTGGTATTTTTTCCATTTCGACACTTATAACTTTTAAACTGCTCATTTGACGAGATTTTCATACGATGCACGTAGGCACAGAAATGAACGGGCTTTCCAAAAATGCGTTATTTTAGATACCCAAATTTACGAAGGTTTTACCGTAGATCCCGGGATATATACGGTGTAGGGCTCTCCATGGGTAGGTTCCCTCGTATGTGTAGATGGTAAACATTTGAAGTCTAGTTCCGATATATTAAATAGAAAAATGTACAAAAATTGGCAAAGTTGAGTCGGTTTTTTCATTTTTTTTTGTATTGGCCAACTTCTTGGCCTTCTGGACCTCCTTAGTTAGACGACTAGCCTAATAAGGATGGTACCAAGGGAAAGGGCATATAGTTGGGCACTTTCAATCCTATTCCGCCAAAGGTGTCACTTTATTACAAAGCGGTTAAAAGATTATCCAAAGACAGTTAAAAAAAAGTATCCAAAATAGTACGTAAAATAAGTAAAATTTTGCGATTTTTACGAATATAGCGGAACCCCGTTTTGGTTGTAATTGTATAACTAGAAGACGTGGATAGGAAATAAAAATGAGTTGTCAGTTTTGGCCTAGTTCTTATACCGCGCGAGCTACAAAAGTTTTTCTGCGAGTCACATTTTTTGCAAATTTGGGTGTACTTTTCTCATATTTCACCCTGTAGATTCCACATTTTTGCAGTAAAAAATCTGAAATAATTTAGAGGGGTAGTACACATATGGGCCCTGGCCAAAAATCAAGGCTTTGAATTTGAAATTTTGACGAATTATTAAACTTCAAATTTCAAAATGCCACTTTGAGGTATATTTGTATCGAGACCGTGCATCCAATGGTTTTCTATCTCAGGGGATATCTTGGAATGTTTTCTTTTTGGGACTTTGCGTTGGTACGTCGCAAAATGGTTTTAATTGAACTTCGAAGCAAAAGATGCAGATTTTTTAAACTTTTGGCCAAAAATCCCCAATGGTTCCGAAGATCGCCACTTAACTAGAGCCGAATTCGGTAATTCCATCCGAGCGCTCCGGACACAGACCATCTCCCGAAATCTTAACAAGCTAGAGTGAGATAGACTGACATCCCGAGCGCTCGGGATGTAATTACCGAACTCAACTTAGGGTATCGGAAGCATTCGGAATTAGGCTCCTCCCACTGAACGTCAACTGACAGCTAAGATTTTCCGAAATGTAAACATTGACTTTAAAGGCTTAAACCAAGGAAAATTGGCCGAAAAGCGTGGAAAACTGCGTGGCAGAAGAAAATTTGAATATTTCTAGGAAGATTATTGGCAAAATGCCCGGTCCTCGAGAACGTTTTCACAAAGACTGGTCGATTTGAAAATTTCGTGTCCGGATAGCTTAAAAACTTTTCCATAATTAGAGAAATATAGAAAAGGTTGTATTTAGGGAACCATTGATAGTACATGATTCAAATTTGGATGGTACGTACCTATGGGGGTATCATAAACTGTGATATAGCTGACTCAGCTATCATAGCTACAGTAGCCGAGTCACGTTAATATTTGTTGAAGTGTTTAAGGTACATGGTTCAGCTTTGAATGCTGGGTGCCTATGTGGATACCATGAATGGTAATATAGCTGACATAGCTATATTACCGGCTGACGGTAGCTAGGTTATAGCTGTTTTATTGAATCGGTGGTGATATCAAGTTGAAAATCAAATTTCGGTTTCCCTTACGTAAAATTTGTTAAAATAGTAGATTATGTCACTAGGAGTAAAAGTGGGTCTTTTCGTGCTGAACCCAGAGATTGACGGCCGAAGCGAAGCTGAGGCCTGCAACTGGGCGAAGCACAAAAAGACCTTTTACTACGAGTAACATATACTATTTTTTTTTCAAGCATGCAAGGAATAAGAAATCTATTTAAAAGTGGTTCAGTTTTGCAATTTTCTCTCATCCTCTTTAAGCGGGTCTAGGTACTTACCCAATTGTGTATATTATTTGTAAAATACATAGAATATGTTAGAATGGTGGTTTTCAATGTTCAATGGTTTTAATGTATTAAATAATAACCAATGATTATGGTAAACTAAGAATTTGTAGCATTATTTTCAATACTAAATTAATAAATGTCACATTGACAGATAAATATGATGACGCGCATGACATTTAACAGACGAATTCAGAATTCGAGAACCTATGCGATTTCGACTAATAACGGTTTCGGATGGTGCTCTTGAGTGCTCTGAGAGTATTTCTGTCCTTTGTTTTTTCAACAAGAATGTAAAGATGGCAATACACTCAGATCGGTTTATCTGGTGTCATCTATTATTAAAATAATTTTGTTGAATGAAAATCGTTTATATGTGCGCCACCATGACACTAGCGGTGACTTTTGACTTTACTTTTACTGCCTAGGACTTTTTTGCTACTTTTTTGGTCTCAGGATTTGAAAGCCCACTTTAGGTGTGCGTATGGAGAAAACAAATGACGTACTTTTAGTCCGCTTGAAAAAAAATGACATTTTTAAAAATCCAAGATGGCCTCCTGAAAAAATTTTGATTTATGCCGATATCTCTGGAACGGTTTGAGCTGAAATTTGGTATGTGGCTACTTTATGGGACAGGCTAGAACTCTAAGGACTGATGTTAGAGCAAAACTTGAAACTTTAGTCCACAAATTGAATTTCGTTAAAGTTTGTGAAAAAATAAATGCGTTCTAGTCGTTACAATTTTTTTTAACATTAGAACTTATTAAAAGCTACTATAGGAATGTGCAACTCATAGATTTTAGAGATTTGTTGAAGGTTTAACTGTTCACAATCCCCTTTTTCCTAATTTTTTTACTAGTTTTTCTACACTTTTTACAACTTTTTTGTAATTTTTTCCACCCTTTGTCTACAATTTTTTTCACGATTTTTCTTTACCTTTTTTTTACCCTTTTTGCATTTTTTTACACTTTTTTTACACTTTTTTAAACTTTTGTTTTGTTACTAAACAATTTTTGTTTCTAAGCCCATTTCAAAAAACACACACGCTTTTTTCTAAATTTTGAACGTTTTTCTACATTCGTTGTAAAAAAAATAACACCTTTTTTTTACAATTTTTTTTACGCTTTTTTTTGACTCTTTTTTCTTTTTTTTACTCTTTTTTACACTTTTTTTACAATTTTTCTTGAAACTTTTTTAACGCTTCTTTTTCACTTTTTTTACACTTTTTGCACTTAATTTAACAAAATTTTTGACATCTTATTTACATGTTTTATGAAGTGATTTTCCCCTCGAGTTTGGAACAAAACTTGATATTTTGGACCACAAATAGTATACAAACAAACTTGCGAAAAAAATTACAAATGGTTTTTTGTCGGATTTTTTTTTCTATACGAAAACTTGACCAAATTACCTATGAAAGTTAAAAGAAAGTTATTTTCTGCGAAATATGTTAGTGAACGAAATTTTTAGCTTTTTCGCATAAAACTCTAGTTTAAAATATGCAAAAAAAGCAATATTTACTAATTGGAAATTGAAAACTTATCTGCTTTCAATATTTCCAAAAATATTGCAGCGTGAAAGAGGGAAACAAACAGAAACAACTACTGAAAGCAGACAAGTTTTCAAATTTCCAAATTGTAATTATACATGTGCATTTTCGCATATCTTAATTAAACTCTGGTTCTATATTGTTTGCAAAAAGCTTAATACTTTTTTTGGCCTTTTAGCATTGATTTTTTATTACTTTATTAATTCATTTTAATATTTTTTTTTTGCTTTATAAAATGAGCTTTGAAACAAACAGTGTAATTCAATGCCGGTAGGGGTATTAGCCCTCGGAGTAGTTGTTTCCCTCTTTAACGCTGCAATATTTTTGGAAATATTGAAAACAGATAAGTTTTCAATTTCCAATTAGTAAATATTGCTTTTTTTGCATATTTTAAACTAGAGTTTCATGCGAAAAAGCTAAAAATTTCGTTCAAATTACCTAGTTTTTGAGAGATTTTTAGAATTGTCACGGTTTTAACCAATTATGTTTAAAATTATAATAAAAATGTGTGACCAATTATAATAAAAAAAAATTAATAAAACCTGATTTTTTTTCTTAAATGCGACTATTTTGATCGATTTGGCCTAATAAATTTAATTTTTTAATTTTTTTTCCAAAAAGTGAATTTTTGTCCCAGTATCGATTTTATTACAATAAACGAAATTTTTATAGTTGAATTTAGAGCAAAACTTTAGATTTTAGCTCACAAATTGAGTTTCATTAAAATCAAAAATGCGTTTAATCGTTACAAAACTTTTTTTGTGTATTTCTTTTTAACTAAACGAAAATGTAGTTTTTTTGATTTTGTACCAAAAATTTATTTTTTGGTTGAATTGTTTGTAAGGCTTGGCCCAAAAAGTTAATTTTTGAATGATTTTGCAAAAGAGCCTGAACGTCAAAGTTATTTTTTTTTCACCATCTTACTTCAAAAAATTACGTCATGAATACCTTAAAAATGGCGGACTTGCGGTCAAAAAATGGGACGATTTTTTGGGAAATATTTGGCATTTGTTTACTCTGTCCATATATCCTAGATCATTGATTAACATTATAACTTCACGTGATTTCCAATGCCTTATGGATGCGCGCTTAGAGCTTTCGATAATTCGTAAGTCGAGTTACATTTTATTATTGATAATAAATAGAAATGTTTGTTTTTATTTGCTTTTCGAGTTACTTAGAATGTTTTAATATACATACAATATATTCTGCAATAACTGAAGTTTGACAAAATATGTTTAAAAAATCAGTAGATGTAATATTGAGAAGAGTGGAACAGTAGCTAGGTGGTGAAAATACTAGGTCTTCTGTTAAAAGAGTAGATCTGGCAACACTGCGTACACTGCACTTTATTAACTGACGTCAAACCATTTAAAATCGTTTTTCTACGACTGGTTCGAAAATGAAGAAATGCGCACTACTAACTACCGTTGAAAATCGCATATTGCAAACAATGTGAGCAACATGCACTTTGCTTACGCTCACATACAGAAGCGTGTGCAAAGCCTACTTTACACACCCTTTTGATTATTTTGCACACGCCTTAGTATATATTTTATAATACGGATGACCATTTATGAAGAAAAATCGCAGTCGTAGAAAAACACTAGGTAGTGTGCAACACATACGAAAATCACTCTTCACCTTCTTGTGACAATGTATAACTCGCCTACGGCTCGTGTCTAAACCGTCACACTCCCGTGAAAACTAAAATTTTCGACACTAGTTGCAGAATATACTAATTTTCTACGACTCCCTCGAAAATGAACAAATGCGCACTACTAACTACCGTTGAAAATCTCATATTGCAAACAGCGTGCGCAAAATGCACTTTGCGCACGCTCCCATACAGAAGCGTGTGCAAAGCCCACTTTGCACACCCTTTTGCCGCGGGTACCAAAGGTTCTATTTTCAAAAGTTTTCAATTTATTGACACTTTTTTGCTACATTTTAGTTATTTTTGCTAAAGTGCGCTGAAACCAAATATATCCGACGTTTTGACTTTTTGCTTACTGTACGCCATCATCAGTGTGAGTCGTCTCAAATACTGCTCAAAACATTAATTGCGATTTTGCTTAGTTTAATAACAGTCTCATAGGAAGTGAAAAAGTGTTAAAATTGAATGAATATTACATATTTACATCTTTTTATGAATTCTAGCACGTTTTTTATCATTCTTCAAAAGCTGTTGGGTTTCCAAATATGAAATAAACGCTTTTCGAGATGTCGACGTTTCAGATACTTTTAGGCAACATCAAGTCTTTCTATTTATAATTCTGCTTTCATTAACAATTAAACCATTAACTTATTATTGACATTAAGTAGGCGTTGGAAATCTGACTTTTACATTTTTATCGTATTTATTTGAACAACTATTCTCGACTTTAAATTAAATTAGTGGGTACGAAAAACAGAATTTGAAATATTACCGTTCATTTGCTACTTCAAAATATTATACGGGGTGTTCATTATAAAACTTTATCTAGCAGGCTATGAAATTTTGACAATACTAAACGAATAGGGTGGTTGTTACAAAATAATAAAAAAACATAATGTTCAAATATACAGGGCGTTTCTAAATAATGACATGCCCAAATATGCTTTCGTTTTGAACTAGAGGGTGTGGGAAAAAAATTTGTTTTTCTTTTTTTTTTATCGAAACTTGCTGAAAATTTAAACTTATCAAAAGCCGAGTGTTTACATATAAGCGCCAATTTTTATAATTTAAATCTGTCAGTTGTCAGTGCTGTTAGTTGTTTTTATTTATAATTTATACATACAGTTTTTTTTGTTATAATTTTGATTTTTTTTAGATACATTTCTGAAATCCATATTGAGTTTCCTCACTTTCTGTTTCATCCAAAATTTCGCTCAAAAAGTTGGTTTAATTGATACTCGCGATGTTAAGTAACTTAGCTTAACTAAGTTAAGCTTCTCCAGGCGACATAACATTTTTAACTTAGTTTAGGTTAGTTCAGAATTAATACATTTTATTTTTTACCATCTACTTCGAAACACTCTGTATATCGGTTGTTTTCAGAACGGTATGTACCTTCACTATTTTAAATGGAACATTCTATATATTCGAGTTAATTTTTGAATTCTTTCGCTATTCGCGACGGTCGTTTATGGCTTTATAATATGATGATTAATTTAACACATTAACTTAACATATTTAATAAAAAAATATTCGTTTTTTCAGGCGCGTATGTCATTTCTATAGGGGCACATTGTAAAATTGTTTAAAACTCTATCGGGTGTTTTAAAAGACAACAAATTACTAACAATTTTTTTTATTGGAACCCCCTGTATATTTTTTGATTTTTGGAGTTTGCCTTTAATCCTAAGTTTTGTCCTTTAGATAATACGCGTACAATTAACTGTTTTCAAAAACATGCTGAGCTGAAAAGAGAGAGACAGCTGAAAACACGGTTTTCACCATTTAAAGCTCAGTAATACACATTTTTGTTTTTTTTATAGTTAACTTTTCTATTAAGTTTGGTGTAAAATTAGTTTTTCAATAAAACGATTGTTTTGACATATGACAATTTTTTTTTAAACTGTAATCAAAGGTGGCGTTTTTGAAATTACTTACCAAGAACTAGGATAATAAATTGCAATCCATTTATGTTTAAGTTCTACAGTTTTATTAAGTTTTTAAAAATAATAAATTCAAATTTTCAGGACTCCGTTTTCTCAAGTAAACAGTTTATAGTACGCTTATCAATCATATGGAAGGATACAAAGGCAAATTCCTTCAAAAATTGAAAAATATACAGCGTTTTTTATTTGCAAAAACACATCTTTAATATTTCGTTATTTTTTGAGTTTGGTGAGACACCCGATAGAGTTCTAAACAATTTAAAAATGGGGCCCATGTAGAATGGATCTAAACATACGAAAAATAGTATATTGTTACGAGATACGGGTTCCAATAATTAATCGTCAATTAACTGCACACTTTTATTTACTTTTAACTATTACAACACGATTACAACAATTACTCTCTACTAACAATTCGCAGTGTTCGCTTGTCCGCTTATTTCGCTTATTTACTACACTGACCTATCTATTCCATCCCATCTCGCGCGGTTCTCTGGTTTATATAGCCGGCCTGAACACACTCTCGTACTTTCAAGACCGGAGGCGACTGTTCCCGGTTCTCGTTTATTCTAAATGGGTTCCCGGGGTCGCGGTCGGCATGGTTGTCGTTCGAATTTTTGATCAGATCACACTACTCACTGTTGGAGATTCAGAATCTGCACGTTCTTTACGATTATAAAGTGTTTGGACCAAATGAGTACTGATTCAATTTCGTTTTCTGAGGTTTATTGTCTCATATCATAGTCTCATATATTTAGAGTATTTTCTGATTTTGATCACACAATTTGAGCTAATGTTTTGATTAGAACAGAATATTCAATGCCAAAGACTCAGAGCCTAGACGTTTTCATGCTGCTTTCTAATATTTAAAAGTTTTTGGGCCAAACGAACACTGATTCAGGTTCAGTTCCTGAGGTTCATAATCCCAATATTTTCACAACTAATTTTGTTCACAATTTGAGCTAAATTTTTGTTCAGACCAGACCATTCACTGTCAGAGACTCAGAGTCTGGACGGGCAATTTATTCTACTTTCCGATATTTAAAGTTTTTGAGCTAAACGAAACTCTTTCAGGCTCAGTCACAGAGACTCATAGTCTCAATATGTTTACTGTGTTTTCTAATTTTGATCACAACTTGAGCTAAATTTTTGATCAGATCACACTACTCACTACTGGAGACTCAGAATTCGTTCTTATGTTACTTTCTGATATTAAAAAGTGCTTGAACCAAATGAGTACTGATTCAGTTTCGTTTTCTGAGGCTTCTAGTCTCATATCATAGTCTCATATATTTAGATTATTTTCTGATTTTGATCACACACTTTGAGCAAAATTTTTGATTAGAACAAAATATTCATTGTCAGAGACTCAGAGCCTGAACGTTTTCATGCTGCTTTCTAATATTAAAATTTTTTTGGGCCAAATGAACACTGATTCAGGTTCAGTTCCTGAGGTTCATAATCTCAATATTTTCACAACTGATTTGGTTCACAATTTGAGCTAAATTTTTGTTCAGACCGGACCATTCGCTCTCACAGACTCACAGTCTGTAAGTGCAATTCATGCCAGTTTCTGATATTTAAAAGTTTTGGAGCTAAATGAAACTGTTTCAGGTTCTGTCAGAGAGACTCACAGTCTCAATATGTATACTGTATTTTCTAATTTTGATCACAATTTGAGCTAAACTTTTGATCAGACGACACTACTCACTGTCAGAGACTCAAAATCAAATGAGAACTGATTCAGTTTCGGTTTCTTAGCTTTATGGTATCATGTCTCAATATGTTTACAGTATTTTCATGAAAACACAATTACTCTCTACTAACAATTCGCACTGTTCGTTGGTCTCGCTTATTTACTACACTGCACTATCTATTCGACCCCATCTCGCGCGGCTCGCTGGTTTATATACCCGGTCTGAACACACTTTCGCACTTTCGAGAACGTAGGCGACTGTGCTCGGTTCTCATTTAGTCTAGAAGAGTTCCCGGTGTCGCGAATCTCTGTGGACCGATGGTGGGGCGTAACAATATTATCTGCTTACAACCTGACAAATGATGACCACATTATTGTACAGCCGTGGACAAAAATCTTTTTTATTTAATGATTTAGCGTGGGACACTGTAGAATATAGTTATTTTTAAGTTTCTATAAATTTGTAATTCATAAATAATTCCCTGAAAAATTTCTTTACTCCAACATTTGGTTGCAGTTTCCTGATCGGAGCCAAAATAGTTATCTATCAAGGACATCAAGTAGATGTTTATGCCTTGAGAACTACGAGCTTAGGAAAGCCGAGGGTTTCTAAATCGCCCCCAAAGAATAAACATATGCTAATGCCTGTGGTACATACTAACTTTTATGTCCCACCAGTTCATGTTGGTGTATTTTAACAATAAATTATTATTAAACAAAATCCTAACTATTATCTACTTTACGCCCGCGCGGGATATAAAGTGCACTTTGTAACCGCGCGTGCATATAGTTTACGTTTATGTATTCGTTAACTAAGTAATAAAAACACAAGAGGTAAGTGGTAGGACATAAAAAAAAACATTTTAACTCCCCGAACATCAGAGTTTGCGTAGGGACAAAGTTAATTGATTTTAGGTGAAGGACAAAAGTGCAGCGACAACCGTGAATGTGCGAAAGCTAAGGGTTTGATCTGTTGCAAGTTTCCCACCCCCTATGAAGGAACTTGTGTTCCACCATGCAAGTGTTCGCTTCCTCCTTTTCATTGTGGTGCTTAAGGCTTAAACTCCTCCATAAGCATTGTCACCTTTGGATAAAATAAACTGGAATAAATCGAAAAATACTTACCTCTTTTCTTTTTTAATACCTAGCTACGAATATAATGTGTGATTAGATTTAGAAGAGTGTTAAAGAAACTAAATGCTCTTAATTACCTAATAGCGTATGGTAGTCACCAATTGGTCGATCAATCCATCTGCATACCAGTTTCTAAGTCTACCTATCTTTGGCAATACCCTAAACTACCGTGAAATGTTGAAAAAAAGACCTGATGATGTCTAAAAGTAGCTGAAAAAACGAAACGTCGAAAACACTTTCATATTCGTTATTCTACTAGCACTCGCCCATTACATTAATAATTACGGTTCAAAAAAGTACAGTCATAATAAATGAATCTTATCAAATAGGTATCTAAAATAGCCGACTAAGTTTAAAAATCCTAAAAATACATGTCCTGGATATTTTTTCTGGTTATTTTTTAATTGTTTACAATCTAACGCAAAACGTATACACTAGAGAATGACAATATAAAATAAAAAAAAATAAAAATCATATTTCACTTGCATCAATAGCACCGCTTTATCTGGTTCTGATTATTTATGTTCCAGTGGGTGACTAACTAACTTCGTTTCATGTACTTTCCAGTGAGTTACCTTATTAAAATCCTGCTCAATGCTAATATTTAATTTGTCTTTACCACATACATAAACAAGCCACCTAATTAACAGATTGAAACTGGTTTGACACCACGAAACTAGATCACTTTGGGGATACAAGTGCTCGAATGTCGCCAGTTTCACTTACGAATGTCTGCTTATAGACTTAATCGCGCTTAATTATGCAAGAAATCTAAAGCATCTTTTCACAGTCTCATCAAAGCGTAAAATTAAATCGACGTCGTGACTAGCACTTTGAAGTTATTCTATAATATGTACCAGTTGTCGAGGTAGTGTTAAATCCGTTGAAATTTTACAGGTGCATTACACAACACCTGATAGTTTGTAGCAGTCTGTTAACTTTATTTTATTGTGCATTGCCTTAGCCTTAGCCTAACGTAGAGAAGAAAGTAGTGATGGTACCGAGATGGAAAAATTAAAACCCTTTTTTTTTATCCTTACCGACTAGAACTATTTAATTTAAGGTAACGAATCACTTACAACGCCTATTTGTTTATGAAATTGCTTGTTATTGGAGTAGCAGTATTGTAAATTCTCATTCACTGTGACACAAAAGTAGATGGATATTTTTAGTAACTTTTCGGACATAACAAAATTTATAATAAAGAAAACGTTTTCTGCTGGGGATCGAACCCACACTTGCAAGGTCTGAGTTCGATTCCTAGCATAACCTTGATGTAACTTAAAGTTATATTTAATGTTCGACTTTCTGTTTCCTTTAGTGGCTTTACTTAGTGTGTCTGGAATATTTTATATATTTTTCCATGTAAAAAAACAAAATATCCAGTTTTTTTTTAAAATTGGTGCGCTCTGCAAAAATGTCAAATTTAGATGAACTAAATAGCCAAATACTGATCTTAAATGGAATGATGATGGTGTAACAAATTTTAAGAAGCGATGGAAAAAGGGCCTGTTGGTGTTCTGGCAACTGTTGGTGACAAGCTGGTAATAAAATTATTTCGGGTGCCACCCTCTAAGGGTTTTACGTGGTAGAGTGTCCACAGGAATGCCTATCAGGGAGCTTTTAAACAGTGGAGAAGGATGTCCAGGCGTTCTGTCTTTGGTTGCGATTTGAGAGAAAGATACGCAGTAGACTCAATACGGTAAAGCTGTATTTTCAAGATGCAATGTCAACGAGGTTATAAAAGTATATTCATTTAGGGCTTTTATGGATTATAACGAGAGGCACTCTAACGGTCGGTGATTTAAAGGAACATATACGGTCGGCTTTTCTTGGATGGGAGCGGGTACGGGATATTAACTAATTCGGTAAGTTGACGGTGAAATGTATATGGTGTGGGGCCCAACAAACGCTTTGACCCGTGTGTCTTGTATGAGTGGGGCCCAACAAGCGCTGAGCAGGGTATACAGTGCATCCCGTAAGCACATGATCAAAAGGGTACTTCGACATTCTTTAGGTCGAAAGATGACAATTTGACCTAACTGTCATTAGGAAAATTGTCTGGTTCCAGTGCTATTGATGGTCAAAGTTCTTAAAAAAATTGTTTTCTGTAATATCTGAAGAACATTTCCATGGATTTTAATGAAACTTGCTGTGGATTTGTTTCTAAGCATACTACAAAGACCACCCCACAAAGATTGGTGATAAAAAAAATTGGCGTATTTTGTCAATTTTGTGATATCTTAATCAGGGACGTCCTTTATAGGATATATTAATATCTGATATCCGATGAACATCTGTTGGACGTCCCATAATTTAATATCCCATCTAAGATGTGAGGGACCAAAATGAGACGTCCTAGGGATCAAGTGTGTTTACTGGGCTGTTTCACACTTACATGCATTACAAAAAATCAACGTTGATTCTACAACTAATATACCAAATTGGTTGGCAAATGTTATCAAAAATGTTTGCAGCATTTTTTCCCAATAATTTATCAAAAAAATTGAAAGCTTTAAATTAACGTATAAATTAATGTTAAGATTTAAATGTTTTCTATCCATAGTCAAGTAGAAATATAAATTTTCTACAACATTTTACGTTAGGGTGATTAATTTGGGGTTAATTGCTTTTTTCAATAAAAGTTTTCATCAGTTAAATTTGGATAGAAAAATTATAACTTTTTAACGTTGATTTTGGCGATGCTAATAACCAAACTAAAATTGTTGATTTTACGTTGATTTTAAACATTGCAATAACCAGACGAAAATCTACTTGTGGAATTAAAAACGAGTAGAAGTGTGAATTGCTATAACACAAAGTCTCTTCAACGTTACCTGTTACCATGGAGCTTTCATTTGTTTTGAAGGGAAAAATTTGGGTCAGTAAATCACAATTTTTCAAAGATAGGGTTCGTTCAGTTTAACCATGATAGATTGGAAACACATAATATAGTGCGTTATAACCTTTGAAGTGAAACAGCTTGAATAATATTCATAATTCACTCTGCGTCTTTTGTTTTTTTCACTCCGTATTTAAGAATTTGCATGCAGCAATGACCTAGAAAATATGGACAGAGCCAACAAATGCCGATATTTCCCTAAAAATAGTCCCGTTTTTGGCCAGAAGTCCGGCACCCTTAAGGTTCCTATGACGTAATGTTGTCGTCAGCGCTCGTCATACAAGCGTCATAGCAACTTAAAGCCGGACCGGAGATTGTGTCGATTATTTTTGGTTTTTGTTAGGTTGAAAATTAAATTCTAGAAAACCTTGGAGCTAGGTCAGTTAAGGGCTTAAAGCTCTAGGTAGGAAATTGATAAAAGTTTGATATTCAATTGGATTGGAAAAAAGAAATAATAAAAATAATGACAGTGGCAAGTGTTTTGCAATAATTTGACGCAAGATGTCATGATGTCACCGAGCCGAGGCGTCACTTTCGGAGAATATCGTATTAATTATCGTTAAACTGGTTAAAGGTTTTTGCTGCTAAAACGGGGGGCCAAAACTGTAAGAAAGGAGGGGGGTCACCAGATTAGCACGATGGCATGCAGACTCCGCCATGTTAGCCTAGCTATAGAATCTTTATAAACTCTTTAGATGTATTTTCTTTAAGAACCCGTACATCTTCTGCATCTACATGTGTATTTTCTACTCTCTGATCGGTGGATTTCTTTGTGTAGAGCTTGTAAGAAATCTTCAAATTTTGTTAACTTTAAGACCTTTATATTCTCTAATTTTGCATGTGTTTTCTTGTCATCTTATGTATATTTTGTCTTTTATTATGACCAATATATTCTATATGTCTAAATCTGTATTTTTTAATTAGAGATTCGTAGATTTTCAATCTGTGGTACCTACATAATCTTTATAAACGCTTTAGATGTATTTTCTTTAAGAACCCGTACATCTTCAGCATCTACATGTGTAGGTTCTACTCTCTGATCGGTGGATTACTTTGTGTAGATCTTGTAAGAAATCTGTAAATTTTGTTAACTTTAAGGCCTTTATATACTCTAATTGTGCATGTGTTTTTTTGTCACCTTATGGATATTTTGTCTTTTTTATTACCAATATATTCTATTTCTAAATCTGTATTTTTTAATTGAAGATCCGTAGATTTTCAATTTGTGGTCCCTACAGAATCTTTATAAACTCCTCAGATGCATTTCTTTAAGAACCCATCCTTTGCATCTACTGTCCTTTGTCCTTTATGGCCTCATACATTCTCTGTCTAAAGGTGCAATCCCCAATGTCTAACCAATAGATTGTTCTCCTTGTGGAGACCAATGTACCATATACCAAGACATCACTTAACTCTGGTAGAGAAGGATCTTTTTTCGTACAACACTCCATCTACCTTCCTAACTAGTAAAATTAAACTGTTGGACTTGGGAGTTTGCTAGAAGGCTCAACAAAAGCTTTAGAACCCGAACTTTTATTTGAAGGTCTATCCAAAACAAGAATTTGAAGATCTACCCAAACCAAAGACATAATCAACTTTATTTCTTCTTCTTTAGGTGCCTTGTCCTCTTCGAACGTTGGCAATCACTTTTTTATTTCAACTTTCTTCACATACACAACTCACATCACAACTTTATTTCTTCATAAACGAAACAACAAGGACACTCTGCTGTAAATATCTACGTAAGGGGCTTTTTGCTAGCTGGACGCAATGTTACACTCTTCTTTTTCTTCTTCGTTTTGGCCTCCTTCCCTGCGGGCTTCACTTGCTCATCTGCAGCAAGTGTAAGCGTCGTCTGGGCAAAGGTAACAAAGCACGAGTTCGAACAGCTTTGAGCTTTAAACTTCGTGCTGTGTTTGGGTCTCTTCTTCGTCCCGCACTTTTAGCAGATTTTATAAACGGGTTCTTTGGCGGTGGGAGGACGAGAGGTTTGAGTGACTTCACCTTGCAGCCACAACACCATATCCGATCTTCAACTCGCTGGATGGCAGAAGGTAGAGATTTATTACTGTATGTAGCAAATGAGACGAGTATCCTCCAGAATTTCGTGTGAAGATTCTTCTGGGAAGGATCCTTAAGATTTTCGATGACAGTGGCAAGGGTCACAGTAGCAAGTGGGGCGAGTAGAGCCCAGCATTTCGGAAAGTGTGAAGTAGTGGAGGAAACTGAGGCGACTCATTGAGCAGAGCTCGGACTTTCGATGGACATCGTGGATTTGGACATGGCCGAACTGGGTGGCTGGTAGTGGAAGGCATGCTGGGGCTGCACACTTGAGGCTGCCTCGGAGTGCAAACCCTTAAAGTGGAGGTCCAGGTGCCCTCCTCTTGGACGGTTTCTGTGCCTTTTTGCATGCTTCTGACATCAGAGCCATCACCTTTAGAACCTGCTTTTTTCTTCCCGTTTTCGTTTTTGTCTTTAGAAGTTTTCTTTTTGCGTCCTTGTTTACTGCCTCCACTTTTTGCTTCAGAGATACTATCCCCTCCCTTGTTCTTTTGCCCATTTCCATTTTTTTTCTGGCCATTATCGCCTGTGGAAGGCTCATGTTTTGATGAATCAACCACGTCTATCCGCCTTCGGCAAGTGGTAAGTTCTTCAGTGTCTTGGTTCAAAAATTATTAAAACTTTTTATTTCGTTGTTGGAATCAGTTTCTTTTTTTAAATGTGACGCAATGGTCCTTTTTCGAGACTTTAGTGCTCTTGGTAAAATCTTGTAATATTCATAGTTCATAGCATTATGCAAAAAATATTTTCTGTCTTCCTGCTATTTACACCATTTTACATATTTATTGCAAATTACGTAGTCACCAGTTAACTTGATAATTATGAATTAACTAACAAAGTTTTAACGTTGATCTGACAGTTCTAAAAGATGTCTAATGAAGCAGTTCCCGCCATGATGATTTTTTTTTCTTTGCATTTAACCATTTTACACATCTATTGCGAATTTCGTAGTAATCGTCGATTTGAAAATCAGTTTAATGTGAATAGAAATCTGCGAGGACAGTATAATTTTATTTCATTAAATATTTTGTCTTTAAGTCTGGGTTTATTCAACATCTTCGTCGTTGTAGTAATCATAAATGAAATTATTTTTCTCCATAACAACACATTTTTATGATTACCACTAAAGAGTTGGATAATCCCGGACTCACTCGCAAAAAATTAAAGAGATTCTTAGGAAAAATAATTTCTTATTGAAACTGGACCACAGCCAGGTACCAAAGCAAACGTTTGCCTCGTTCTGAATTCTACGTAATAACTCTGCCTCGGAGTCCACTGGAGTAGCGTACACTTACACTTCATGTCACCCCATAAAAAAAATATAATGGTGTTAGGACAGGAGACCTAGGGGGTCATTCGACGGAAACATCTCTCCCTCATCTTCCGATTGTGCGGGATAGTATAATTTAAATGTTTAGTTACATTTCTACTGAAATGTGGAGGAGCACCATCGGGCAGGAACCACATCTGAGCACGAACATTGAGAGGGCATCCTCCATTACCGGCAAAGTATTCTTTAAGAATTCGAGATAATTGTCACCATTTAAGCGGCGAGGCAGGATATAAGGACCCAGAAGAATATCTCCGACGATCCCAGCCCACACATTTATTCGAAATTCCAGCTGAAAGTGGTTAATACGCCTCGCATGAGGGTTTTCTTCTGCGTAATGATGATTATGTGAATTAAAAACACCACTTCTGGTAAATCCAGCTTCATCAGTGAATAAAATGGGGCGGGTAAAATTTGGGTCACGTGCCCTCCCACCTTCAATAAAGTGGCAAAATTAAAGTCTTCTGTCAAAGTCGGGTGGTAGGGGCTCCTGAACAGGCGTCGCATGGTATGGATGAAGGAGGGAGGTACCGTCTTATGATGCGATTAACTGCACTTTTTGGTACGCCAAATTCCAGTGCCAAACGGCGAGTACTAATACTTGGATCTTCAGCGACCCTCTTTAAAATGTCCTCTTCAACAGCCGCATTATGAACTTGAGGACAACCCACACGGTCAACGCCTTGAACACCAAATTGCCCAGTCTCTCACGCAAACTCCGTTCAATCCTCGCAAATGTCCGGTAATCTGGAATACTTCTTCATTAGAAAACGCCATTAGATTTGTTTGAAACACATTTTTTCACACTGTTTTGAACAAAAATTTTGATAGTTAACTCATAATTATCAAGTTAACTGGTGGTAAACAACAGGACGACAGAAAATATTTTTTTGCGTAAAAACTATGAATGTTACAAGATTTTACCAAGAGCACTAAAGTCTCGAAAAAGGACCATTGCGTTACATTAAAAAAAGGTAACTGATTCCAACAACGAAATAAAAAGTTCTAATAATTTTTGAATCAAGACACTGAAAAACTTACCACTTGCCGAAGGCGGATAGACGTGGTTGTTTCATCAAAGCATGAGTCTTGCTTAGAAAAAAATCCACAGCAAGTTTCACTAAAATCCCTCGAAACGTTCTTCAGATATTACAGAAGACATTTTTTTTTTTCAAGAACTTTGACCATCAATAGCACCGGAACCAGACACTTTTTCCCAATGACAGTTAGGTCAAATTGTCATATTTCGACCTAAAGAATGTCGTTGTATCTTTTTGATCATGTGCTTACGGGATACCCTGTATATGTGTAAGCGGTAATGGGGCCCAACAAACGCTAAGCCTTGTATGTACGTGTATGAGTGGGGCGCAACAATCGCTTTGGCCTGGGTATGTGTGTAAATGAGGCTCAACAACCGCTATAGTCCTGTTTATTTTTTATGTGAGTGGGGGTCCAACGATCCCTAAGACTCGTGTATGTGAGTGTATGAAAATGGGGCCCAACAATCGCTGTGGCCTGTATACGTGTGTCTGTAGATGGGGCTCAACAACCGCTATAGCCCTGTTTATTTTATGTGAGTGGTGGGGGGGTCCAACTATCGCTATGACCCGTGCATATGAGTGGGTGAAAATGGGACTTACAAGGATCGGGGCTTCGATGTGATTATATACGGTTCTACTTCTAGGATTGGCGATGTTTACCGTCTAACGGCTGGTGATCGAATCCCCGAAATTTTACTCCTCAGCTATTTTCTATGGAAGTGAGTGAATGAAAACAAAGTATCCAAGGACTGGTTGCAGCTAAAGATTGCCAGTCGTTCACTAGAACTTGAAAGAAATACACTAATTTTAAAAGCTGGCAAACATGCCGTAAGTTAACCTACATCCGTTAACCCTTAGGTTAACCCTAGTTGATTAAACTTGACTTTTATAACTTTAGGAGCGCGTTCCCATTCCGCCAGAAATTTAGTAACTTCGTTACAAAGGAATGATGAAACCTGAATATTATGGCCTCTTTTGTGTTTGATTTGGCAAATGGAGTGCGGTCTGCACTAATAGCCGTGTCCAATTTTATTGAAGTCCGAACAAATTGCCTGCGTTTTACGCCTTTGACCAAATTATGTTTTGTAGGTTTCAACCGGTAGGTTTTTTGTTGATATGATGATGGTTGCTATCTAGACATCAGTCAAAGCGTCACTTGAAATTAACATTTTAAGGATAATAAAATAAAATGTAGGTAGTTTTGTTTGGAAAACCTATATTTCTTTACTATTCGAAGAATTGTTAACTAAAAGCTTCCTCTCTGTAAGCATAAAAAAGCAACCAGGCACCTCATTATCCAACAGCCATTCATTGATCATTAAATTAATGAACATGCTGCCACCATACTTCCTTGCAATTCCTTCTTAGATACTTAAGTGTAATCATACATAATTATTTACAAAAGTAATTTGAAGTTATATTTTCCACGAGGAAATTCTTAGGAAAATGACTACAGTCTGTAATATGATATTTTATATATCACATTACATTCTCCGATCTTTGTTACATGAGCAGATAATGGGATAAGGCCGGAAGATATATAACACGGGGTCGCTCAGAGCGCACATATTATCTATTAGGTTTTTTACCTAGAAGATGTATCTAGCAATGATGTAGGAGATAATGGAGGGAGCCAATTGTCAACATACCTAGAATTGGTGTCATTTTTTTGCCATTTTTACCGAACATTTTTTCGAATGCTCTTAAGGTCTATTCAGAAATGAACAGAATTTTTAAGTAATGTGAAATAACTTACTCAACAGTCCTTTTGACGAGTCTGGTAAATTCATAAATTTCTTATTCAAGCAAGGCTTTTGATAAGCCTCATCTCGATAGTTTCACAAATTTTAAGCGTTTTCTTGAATCTTGGTAAGTCATAGAACTTCTTTACTTCACATTTACTAACAAAATAAAACTTTTGATAGGCCTGATAACTTCTGAAATTTGTAACTTTTTTTTGAGAGTTAATATTATTTTGCAAATACGTCTTTGGAAAACCACTAGAATTTCACAAACTTGGAACATTTCCTTGTTTTTTTTTTTTAAATACAAAATGTTTTACTGAATAGTCTTGCTGATAAGACTCAAAAAAGAATTTTGGTTGATTTTCCGATTTTCAATCCTATTAACCTAAGTCCTCTGCAAATCTGATCATTTCAAGTTTTAGTATTAATATTGTTATTATTTTAGAAGCCTGTTAATTTCACAACTTTGAAACATTTTCTTGGATTTTTTAAGCAAAATATGTTACTAAATAGTCTGTGGTAAGCCTGATAGTTTCAGGAATTTAGAACATTTTCAAAGAATTATTGCGTTTCACTAGAACATGCCTTTTGATGAGTCTAGTAAGTTTACGTATTTACTTTCGTGGATTTTTGAGTGGCAAAAGTTTTTCTGAACATGATTTTGAAGACTTTTGTGAAGTTTGATCTTTTCACAGATTTATTGCATCATAAAGTTATATTTTTAATTTTATTAAACGAACCATTTTCATAAACCTGATAATTTTAGAAATTTTTAATTTTTTCTTGGATTTTTTCGAGTTTTGACTTGATTACTAAAACAAATAAAAAAAATAGATTATTGTGTAGGAGTTTTTCTTGTTGGTAGGAGAAAGATTGCATCAAAAAGAGGAAAAAACAGTTGGGTTGATCCTCATCGGTCCCACTAAAGTTGTAGGAGCTTAAAGTTGAAAATTAAGAAAAAACTTGTTCATTCGACACTAAAATTAGAAACTTTTTGCATACCACCCATCTGCATACCAGTTTTGGGGTCATCAGTACAGCTTTGGCTGGTCGACAAATTGGAGACTGAGAGTTTGCGGCTTAAAGCCAAAAATCTACGGAAAAACGATGAGATGTTGTACAGAGCAGGAGCAGGCGACTTCCACCAGGGTGTAAAATCTAATACTGCATGGCAGATGGATCTCAGTTCTAGAAGCAGCCCATATTGCTCTGTACCTCATAGGTTATGGGAACGACAAATTGGAGACCGAGAGTTCGCGGCTTAAAGACAAAAATCAACGTAAGAGCAGTGAGATGTTGTACAGAGAAGGCGACATCCACCAGCGTATTAGATCTAATACTGCATGACAGATGGCTCTGAGTTCGAGTACCTCGCAGGTTATCGGAACCATAACAAAGTGTAAAGAGTAGGCGGTCACCAATTTGTCGATCAACGCATCTGCATACTAGTTTCGGGGTCTACCCCTCATCAGTACAGCTTCGGCTGGTTGACAAATTGGAGACCGAGAGTTCGCGGCTTAAAGCCAAAAATCTACAGAAGAGCGGTGAGATGTTGTACAGAGCAGGAGCAAGCGACATCCACCAGCGTATTAGATCTAATGCTGCATGGCAGATGGGTCACAGTTCGAGAAGCAACCCATATTGCTCTGTACCTCGCAGGTTATCGGAACCAGAAGGATGTGTAAAGAGTAGGTGGTCACCAATTTGTCAATCAACCCATCTGCATACTAGTTTCGGGGTCTATCCCTCATCAGTACAGCTTTGGCTGGTCGATAAATTAGAGACTGAGAGTTCGCGGCTTAAAACCAAATATCTACGGAAGAGCGGTGAGATCTTGTACAGAACAGGAGCAGGCGACATCCACCAGTGTATCAGGTCTAATACTGCATGGCAGATGACTCCCAGTTCGAGAAGCAGCCCATATTCACCAATTTGTTGATCAACCCATCTGCATACTATTTTGCGGAGTCTACCCTCATCAGTACAGCTTTGGCTGATCGACAAATTGGAGACCGTGAATTCGAACTGAAAGCCAACTGCCAAGCACTACGAGATCTAATACTCTGGTGGTGTGGCGCCTGCTCCTGCTCTGTACAACATCTTACCATAGCTAAGGCATTTCGAATGCCACAACAGCTGGAAAACCTGTTTGATCCTCAACAGAATAAGAATAAGGAAAATTATTAAACAAAAATCACGCAGGTTTGTTCTTGGTAACAAAGGTGAAACCAATCAGACAATACAAGCTGTTTCCTGATATGCCTCATTGCATGTTACTAGATTGGCTCTCAATACAATTGACCAATTGCAAACCTTTTTGGAACCAAATTTCCCTAAAGACCAATGTAAAGAGTAGATCTCAAAACGTCCAGAAATATATGCCCCTAGGAAAGTCTCAATACCCCATGATTACGTACGGAAGGCATGGAAACGTGATGTATGGTCAAGTGAGGCTGTGGTATCAAAATTTTTTGCAAGAAGGAGGATGCAGTTGTTTCACGGTGGTTCTCAAAGTGTCGTCGGTGATCACACTTTTCACTACGAGGTATGGGCTGCTTCTCGAATATGGGCTGCTTTTCGAACTGAAAACAGCATCTGCCATGCAGTATTAGATCTAATACGCTGGTGGATGTCGCCTGCTCCTGCTCTGTACAACATCTCACCGCCCTTCCGTAGGTTTTTAGCTTTAAGCCGCGAAATATCGGTCTCCAATTTGTCGACCAGCCAAAGTTGTACTTCTGAGGGGTAGACCCCGAAACAAGTATGCAGATGGGTTGATCGACAAATTGCTGATCTCCTACTCTTTACACTTCGTTCTGGTTCCGATAACCTGCGAGGTACAGAGCAATATGAGCTGGTTCTCGAACTGAGAGCCATCTGCCATGCAGTATTAAATCTAACACGCTAGGTGGATGTCGCCTGCTACTGCTCTTTACAACATCTCACCGCTCTTCCGCAGATTTTTGGCTTTAAGCCGCGAACTCTCGGTCTCCAATTTGTCGACCAGCCAAAGCTGTACTGATGAGGGATAGAGCTCGAAACTAGTATGCAGATGGGTTGATCGACAAATTGCTCTTTACACTCTTTACACTTCACTCTGGTTCCGATAACCTGCAAGCTACAGAGCAATATGGGCTGCTCCTCGAACTGAGAGCAATCTGCCATGCAGTGTTAGATCTAATACGCTAGGTTGATGTCGCCTGCTCCTGTTCTGTACAACATCTCACCGCTCTTCTGTAGATTTTTTGCTTCAAACCGCGAACTCTCGGTCTCCAATTTGTCGACCAGCCAAAGCTGTACTGATGAGGGGTAGACCCCGAAACTAGTATGCATATGGGTTGATCGACAAATTGGCGACCACCTACTCTTTACACTTCGTTCTAGTTCCGATAACCTGCGAGGTACTGCAAGCAATATGGGCTGCTTCTCGAACTGAGAGCCACCTGCCATGCAGTATTAAATCTAACACGCTAGGTGGATGTCGCCTGCTACTGCTCTTTACAACATCTCACCGCTCTTCCGCAGATTTTTGGCTTTAAGCCGCGAACTCTCGGTCTCCAATTTGTCGACCAGCCAAAGCTGTACTGATAAGGGGTAGAGCTCGAAACTAGTATGCAGATGGGTTGATCGATAAATTGCTCTTTACACTTCACTCTGGTTCCGATAACCTGCAAGCTACAGAGCAATATGGGCTGCTTCTCGAACTGAGAGCAATCTGCCATGCAGTGTTAGATCTAATATGCTGGTAGATGTCGCCTGCTCCTGCTCTGTACAACATCTCACCGATCTTGACAAATGTTAAAGAAAAACTGATTTATATGCAAAAAGGCAGAAATTTTCCATTTACCTTAATGTAATTTTTTGAGGTTGTAGTACCCCCAGGTTGGTTTACAGGTCACGTGCTGCACCAAACCTATTGAGACTACCTGCGTTGCCTTAGAGAGTCTCTCTTCCTATTCCCTATTCCTTCTTAGTAATGAATTCTGGTTCTTTATACAGGGTTATTCGAATTCGGCGCTCATCATTGGGATCTCGTAAACCGTAAGAGATACGAATTGGGGGCAAAGTTGCGCACGTGGGTGCAGATCGTAATGGCATTTCAAAACTTTCGAAGATATTCGAAAAAAACTGAAATTTGCGAAAATCGTTTTGATTTTTTCCTGAACTTGTTTGAAGCAACGTTAGAAAATAAATTACACATCGTCATGGGCACTTTTTCTACTCTATAAGAGGGTGTCATTCAATCTTCAGTCCGACGTTTTGACTTTTCTGGGGCATTATCAACTTTACTTTTTTAAATGTGGCGCTTAAAATTGAAAGTCGAAAATGAAAAGGCCTTTTCATTACAAATTCAACGATATGTAACACCTAATATTTTCGTTAGATTTTATGTCATTTTTAACGATTTATTCACTTTTATACAAAGTATAGGTACGGGTTATTGAAATTCGTCGCTCATTATTGAAATATTGGAAACGAAAAATGCAATTTAACAGAATATGAGTTATTAATAATACATTTTTAAGAAATATGTTCGTCAGCAATTTGCTAACCAATCAACCTGCAAACAAGTTTTGTGTATCTACCCCTTATAAGTACAGGTTTGGCTGATCGACAAACTCGAAGCCGATTTGTTGGCTATTTGAACCAAAAAGAATTATTGCAAAAGTCAGACTTTTAATCTCACTGCTTTCGCAATTATTATTATTTTTTAGAATGTCGTCTAGGCCTTGGAGACAAACACAAACCAAACAAAACAAATGTGTTATTCTGTCATTTATTTGACAGATGTCAAGTAAAAGTAAGTTCCTTTAATTTCTTGAAATATTTGTACTATTATTTTGTATTAAGTTTATAATCATAAAAATGAGCTACACAAATTAAGAAATCCGTGATATGATAAGGATTTATTTCACAAACTGCAGAATTTCCACTCGTTCCAGTGAAGTCTATCTTCAAGAATTTCCCAGACGCCAGAAACGCGTCAACCTCATTACTCTCATTCCGGCCGTTTAGAACGAAATTTAGTTAAATGTGGTTCATTCCAAAAACAAACGACAAAAATATAGGGACAGGATTGACGAAGAGGATACCCACTTAGAAATTTTACATTCTTATCATCTGACAAGAATATGCCTTTGAGGAGATGGAATGTGATATTCAGGTGACAAAATTATCATTTGGAACTTGAATATCACATGACAAGAACGTGTCCCTCAACCTCCTTTTCAGGTTCTAAGAACGTGTCAATTATGTTCCGTGGCATATGATTATTACGTGATAAACACACCCTTTTGTGATATGATAAATATGCACCATTTATGTTAATTCGGGACATTCCTAGCACCTGACAAGAATAAGCCTTTCAGGAGAAGAACATGTGGTATTCATGACAAATATTGTCATACTTAAAATTCACTTCTATTATCACTATTATTTTTTATTTATTGGTATTTTAATAAATGGGATATAAATATTTTACTCAATTGACTAAGTTCCTCCTTCTTTTCAGTAACCCTCCTTGTCATGTGATATTCTCATACCGAAAAGTACGTGATATGTGGGGTTATGACAAGAACGTACTTTTTGCACATTCTTCCTGAGAACATTAAATTCATTTTACCTTCATATTACTTAAAGAATGTTCTTTTTGGATAGCTTGAGGGAGTGTGATAGGAACGTGAATATTCTTTTAATGTTATGTGGGTAGTTGCTACCTGGAGATTTTGAAAGAAGTTTAGCTTGGTGCAATTGGTTACAGCAACAAACTAATTTAATACCAGATTTTGTCAATTTTATAATTTGGATACCCGAATATAAATTCATCAATTGTGGAATGTTCAATAGAAATAATGAACTTGTCTGGGCTGAAGAGAACCCTGAACAAAATAGACAAATAAGAAACCAAATTCGTTTTGGTTTGAATGTGTGGGCCGGGATTTTAAACGGTGAGGGATGGAGGACAAATAGGGATGGAGCACCTCCTCACAATTTAAGAGCGGTGCGAGACTTTTTTCACGAGGAGTTTCGTAGACAATGGATTGGTAATGGAGGGGTAGTGGAATGGTCTGCCAGATCTCCTGACCTCTCGCCTTTAGATTTTTATTTGTGGGGTACGCTAAAAAATAAAATTTATGCTGAACCCATAGATAATTTAGTGGACTTGCGTGCGAGGATCATAAATGCGTTTCCAATATTGAGATCACGCGACAACAGGCGTGTCCTCGGGAATATCCACCGACGTATTAATTTATGCATAGAGGAAGAAGGAGGTGTATTCGAGCGTGTTTTATGAAATATTTATAGTGAGTTTGTTTTCTTTGCAAAAGCAAATAAATCATTAAAAAAGACATAAACTCTAACGAAAAGATTAAGTGTTACATATCGTTGAATTTGTATTGAAAAGGGCTTTTAATCTTCGACATTCAAATTTAAGCGCCATATTAAAAAAAATAAAGTGGATGATGCCCCAGAAAAGTTGAAACGTCGGACTAAAGATTGAATAACACCTTCTTGTAGAGCAGAAAAAGTGCCCATGAATGTGTAATTTATTTTTTAATATCGCTTCAAACAAGTTCAGGAAAAAATAAAAACGATTTTCGTAATTTTCAGTTTTTTTCGAATATCCTCGAAAGTTTTAAAAATGTGGGAAATTTTAAAATGCTATTACGATCTGCACCGAAGTGCGCAACTTCGCCCCAATTCAAACGAATTCGTATTTCTTACGGTTTACGAGATTCCAATGATGAGCGGCGAATTCAAATAACCCTGTATACGAGCATCAGAAAGACGTACCACTGAGTTTCTGCTTAGCTCAAGTTTATCTGAGGTGTTTCACACCTTTGAGTTATGGAGCTCTGTAATAGTATAATAGTTACTAACCCATCGACAGTTCAGTGTTCTCAAACTTAGTTTGAACATGTGTTCAGGTAATCCGGAATACCTATAGTTAATTATCGAGGCTGGTGTAATCTTGCAAGACAATTACATTAACATTATTACGTCATAAACAATTTCTCTGAGGCAGTAAAGAACCATTAACCGAAATTAAATCCATCCAATTTTATAGGCCATCAGTCAGGTGTGAGCTTTATTTATCATCTCCACTCCAATTAGTTGGTCTAGTTTACACCTTCCTTCAAAGTCTTTACACCCAATAAATTTTAATATATAATTATTAGCGCTTGTAGCATATAATTTCAAATGAGTAAGTAGCTAATATAAATAATAAAAACTATACTTTTCAATCCATAAATATTGAGGCCATGCCATAGATGGACTTCCTGGATTCTAATTGAGAAGGTATAATAAAAATTAAAAGAATGAGAAACATGACTTAAGTTTTGCATATATCATTCATCAAAAAAAACCCAAGTAGGCCATAGGATTAGAAAGAAGGAAAATGTCATAAAATGTTCCGATTTTCATTTTTTTTATGCACTTTTCTCAGACATACTTGCTTTTTCTTAACATCCTTTATTAGAAGTATGTTATATTTTTTTTAAATTGTTCAAATATACATAAAAATATTATATCAAAAACATTAACTTTTATTGTCTTTAAACAAAAATTATTTTAATAGTACAAAAATATCACGCTCGAGTGGATTCACAAAGTGATTATATAACTCAAAGCAATAAACATGCACATTTTTTCTCATTAGTTTCGGTGTGGCTTCGGTTCTGAATACGTTGTTTACTCTCATACAACGTTAATCCGGCCATAATCAAAACTATTATGTGAATTGCATTTCCAAGCAGAAAATGAATTCAAATTAAATAAAAAAATCTTCATCATAAAAACTCGCGCTAACTATTAAACCCATTATTTTTCTAGATATACGTCCAGCAGTAGAAACGTCTAAAAATATTTGAATTTTATATTGCCTACTAGACCATATCAATCAAGAATACCATAATATTAAATTCAATTTATCCCACAGTGAAACGATTCAATATTAAGTACTACGGTGAAACTACGCAACTCCTGATGCCAAAGTACTATAATTAAAGCTAAATACCTAAGAAAACAGGTTTATAGGACCGATGTCGATGGTATGTTGGGTAGCCCGAAATTTTTTTATACACGTTTAAATCAATGATGCACCATGTCGAAGAGACGTATGTTAATGGAGATCAAAGAACTACTATCGTTAAGTTCGAGTCAAACTTACGTAGCACATGTCAGTGTGCTTAATTATTATATAAGACAGCTGTTGGAAGAGTTTCTTCACTTTTCAAAATTTCTTCAGCAGAATGAATGATATGATCGCTATATAAATTTCTACTTTCTCCTACACTTTTTTTTTCTAAACTGCACTTTATCGAACTGCCTCAGCGCCTACAAAGTTTCTCTCGCAGTGTTTATGGTTTTGAAAGAAGTAAACGAGCACTTTGTCACATTTATGTCTTAATTATCCACTAAAACTAACATCAGATCAACCAACACGAGTTTTAATGGTTTTGTGGGCAGCAAGACAAATTTGATTAAACTTAGTATGAAAATGCAAACTGTATTTTAAACTCTCTAACTTTTATTCAACATCGTTCAACTAATTTCGTGGAAGCGCCCAAATGACAAAACAAATACCGCATTCTTAACTCAAAACATGGAAACTACTGTAGCCATCTGCACATGAATAAGCGGAGTCTTCAGCATCGAAAATCTAATGTTAACGTCAAATTTGAATATTTTAAGTGGGATGTGTGAGTTTGGTAGCATGGTGTCTACTTTATTACCATTTTTTTGTCGTGCTGAGGAAAGTCACGAACGCACATCGCGCTTGATAGAGTCTCAGGGGTCTTAGTTGAAAACCTACATAGAGTCGTCTAAGTAAGATTTTTCAATCACCAAGATGGTAGCAACGATAATGGTCAAAGACTTATAGAAAGAGCCACGTTGCATAACATACTAATAAAGTCCACCATGTTCCCACATAAGGACATTCAGAAACAGACCTGGGTTTCAAACGATAAAATTACCCGAAACCGAATCGATCATATTATTGTAGATGGGAGCAACATATTAGATATAAAAAGCCTCAGAGGAATAGATGGGGACACAGACCATCACCTAGTCCGAGCAAAAGTTAGAATTAGATTATCGACACACAAATACAATAAAACCAGGATAACCTCACAATAGAACATGGGTGAATTGCAGAATGAGGCAAAACAACAGCAATATAGAGAAAAACTCGAAAAAACATTGAACTCTTATATGGAATATAATTAAATTGAAAAGCTCTGGGAGACAACTGCAGAATAATAACAAAAACCGCTGAAAATGTATTTGGAAAAAGCAAAAGAGAGAGGGCAAAAACATGGTTTGACGAAGAATGTCGAAAGCAGCTAGGAAAAAGAGAAACAGTAAAGAAGAGAATGATACAACTACAGACAAACGAAAGTAGAGAGAAGTACTCAAACTGCCGGAAAAAAAAACAAAAACACTATTTTTAGGATTTAAGAGCGAAGAAAAGAAAATATGAAGCACAAAAGTATGAAGCAATGGAAGCAAATCGCCCCAAACCAGGATGAAGAGAATGCTACAGAGCAGTTTCTTTGGAGAAGAGAGGTCCTAAATCCAGATCCATCCCAACCAAGGCCGGATGATACTCAGCGACGAAGAACTAATTGAAAAATGGAAAGAACATTTTAAAAATCTTCTAAACGTAATACAGGAAGAACCGCACAAAGAAGAAACGTACATTACAGTGGACCTACCAGTTGAAGAATCCTCCCTTGAGGAAACGAGAAAAGCATTAAATAAATTAAAGAACTCCAAGGCACCTGGCTCGGACGAGATACCGGCTGAGTTTCTAAAATATGGGGGAGACGCACTGCATCAACAAATTCATCGATTACTAACTCTTATCTGGCGAAAAGAAAAAATACTAACAAAATGGAGAGAAAGCATCATTGTGCCCATCCACAAAAAAGGCGACAAGTCAAAATGCTCCAACTACAGAGGAATCTCAGTAATAAACACTACATGTAAAGCTCTCTCAAACATCATACTATGCAAACTAACCCCATATGCAGAAAACCTGCTGGGGGATACCAAGCCGGATTAAGGACAAACAGGTCAGCAATAGATTAACTCTTCACACTGAGGCAGTTCCTAGAAAAAGGGTGGGAATATAATAGAACGGTACATAACTTCTTCATAGACTTTCGACAGGCATATGATAGGATAGAGGCCAAGTATGGAAGGCAATGTCGGAATTCTCAATACTAAAAAAGCTCATTCAGATGACCAACGTTTGTATGGAGGGCCTAAAGTACGAATAAACAACAGTCTATCCAGTAGTTTCGAAATACACAGTGGGCTTAAACAAGATAACGCCCTATCACCACTACATTTCAACCTCGTCTTAGAGAAAGCCGTGAGAGCAGCCGAAATAAAAACCGAACTGCTAACAACTAAAGGTCCCAATTTACTCCTTGCATACGCAGATGACATTGATCTCATCGGAGACTCCATCATATCTGTAAAAGATATTTTCAGCAAGATCGAAAAAACGACAGGTGAAGTGGAACTAAAAGTCAACGAGGAAAAAACGAAATACATGTGTATAAACAGAATGGGACAAAGAGATAGAATAGGGCAAAACGTCACAATCAACACTATTAATTTTGAAAGGGTAGAGCGTTTCAAATACCTTGGAGCTACAATACTGATGATAATGATGTTACTGAAGAAATCAAAAGAAGAATTCAATCTGCAAACCGTTGCCTATACGCACTTAACAATCTTTTGAAGTCGAAGAACCTGACCAGAACATCAAAAACTAAAATCTATAAAACCATTGTCAGGCCAGTAATAACATGTGAAACGTGGACAATGACCAAATTAAACGAAGAACAACTCAGACGTTTTGAACGAAAAATTGTCAGGAAAGTCTTAGGAACCCACCACGATCCGACGACAAATCGATATCGTATTAGAACGAATATTGAAATAAGGGAGCTCTACAACGATAGCGATATCGTGCAAGAGATTAAATCCCAACGACTAAGGTGGGCAGGCCACGTACACAGGCTGCACGATGAAAGAACACTCGGGCGTCTCAGAATGCGTTGGAGAGACAACATCAAATGAGACCTACAGAAAATGAATATCTCTTTCGACCAAAAATTCATGGAAGACTGTATCAATTGGAAGAGAGTTGTGCAGTCAGTCAAGACCTACCCAGAGTTGTAGGGCTATATGATGATGATGATGAAGATGGCACCGATTCTTGGATGGACCGATTTTTTTTATTTTGCAAAAATGTTTATATTTTTGTTTGAGATTGATGTTATTACAGTGGAGTGTGTGAGTTTGGGGGCGAGATGTCTACTGAATTTCCAAAAACAAATAAAGTCGGCGACTTCATGCTTTATTGCAATTTTCGCGTCGTGCTGAGGGAAGTCACGTATGCACTTCGCGCTTAATAAAAAGTCTCAGCGGTCTTGGTTGAACACCTACTAGAGACATCTACGTAGGATGTTTCAATCACCAAGATTGTAGCTTTTGGTGTACTTTGTAAAAATGTGTATGTTTTTGTTTTAGATTAATATCAGTGGCAAATGCAGTGGAAATTATCTTTTTTAGCTTCTTGCTTGGTGCAAAGTCAATATAGGGTTATCAGAAGTCGTTTTTGTTTTCCCCGGATATGTCCTTTTTTGAACAAATAATCAACCTATTTTACAATACACATGCTGAATCTCAATAGCGACAATTTTTGTTTGCATAGTTTTTATCCATGTCTTATAAGAAGTAGGACAATGCACCTGCTGCTGGGACACCCTGTATAGTATGCAAATGCAATCTGGAATGCAAACTGTTTTTTAAACTCTCTAACGGCGTTTTTGGGTGACCACTTTAGACCGCTCTGAGAGTATTCCCATCCTTACATTCTTATTGAGAACACAAAAAATGGGAATACTCTCAGAGCGCTCTAGAGCTGTGAGCCGAAACCGCTGTAACTTTTATTCAACATCGGTCAACTAATTTCGGGGAAGCGCTCTAATGACAAAATAAATACCACATTCTTAACTCTAAACATGGAAACTACTGTAGACATCTGCACATGAATAAGCGGAGTTTTCAGCATCGAAAATCTAACGTTAACGTCAAATTTGAATATTTTAAGCGGAATGTGCGAGTTTGGTAGCAGCGTGTCTAAATTTCCAGAAATAAAGTCTGCAACTACAAGCTTTATTACTATTTCGTGCTGAGGAAAGTCACGAACGCACTTCGCGCTTGACAAAAAGTCTCAGGGGTCTTAGTTGAAAACCTACATAAAGTCGTCCAAATAAAATGTTCAATCATCAAGATGGTAAGTTTTTTGTGTATTTTGCAAAAGTTTGTCTGTTTTTGATTTAGATTAATGATATTACAGTGGAGTGTGTGAGTTTCAGAGCGAGGTGTCTACTGAATTTCCAAAAACAAATAAAGTAGGCTATTGCCATTTTCGTGTCCTGCTGAGGGAAGTCACGTACGCACTTCGCGCTTAATAAGGAGTCTCAGCGGTCTTGGTTGAACACCTACTAGAGACATCTACGTAGGATTTTTCAATCACTCAAATAGTAGCTTTTTGTGTTAATGATATTACAGTGGCGAATGCAGTGGAAATTGACTTGTTTAGCTAGTTGCTTGGTGCAATGTCAATATAGGGTTTTCAGAGGTCTGATTTTTGTTTTCCCCGGACATGCCCTTATTTGAACAAATAATCAATCTATTTTACATTAAACATGCTGATTCTCAATACCGAAAATTTTTGTTTGCATAGTTTTTATTCATTACGTTTTTATTTTGCCCAAAGTATTAATTTTGGCTAGTTTTTTCGGATTATTGGAAGATCTCAAACCCTTCACCTTGATTGGCCCTAAAGGTTAACTAAAGGTCGTGACATCACCATTTGCCACCAATGGGAATTTTTGCAGAATTTGCATACCATTTTTGGTACTTTTGTATTTTTGTACGACCCTAGTTTTTTTGGGATGAGGAATCTAGAAGACAATTTTGCCATTCTTCTTTTTTTTCTGTGAGCGTCTTGGCTCGCTGCTGAACCACAAATTTCGCCTAACGGATTTTAGAAACAAATCAGAACTACCCTCAATTTTATTTTGGCTATAAAAGTGCCTTACCTAGCCTAGTGACTGATTTGCAATTATTGAGAGCTTTTGTGAACTGATTAACTCAACCCAAAGACCATGGTTCATACCAGCATATGGTTTTCTCTTAAGGCCATCCGTCACCCTCAGGTATGTGAATTTCTATTACGTTTGTTACTGCAAAATTATTCTAATTAACTATACCATTGATCATTTGTTACTTTGAGAATCTATTCTTTAACACTTACCCACTTTCACTTTTTTGATATTCCATATTACGACCTAGCATCGACTAGATGAGTACTTTTGGTTCAGGCCTTCTTTTAAGAGTTTGGTTTTTCTTTCCTGACTCATTATTTTTTTGATACGACCTTAATGCTCTGATCGACTTGGAAGAGTGGACCCCTTTTTCGAAACATTCTAGAATTGCAAATTCGTCAAGACAATTCCTGGACACTCTGGCCCTAGTTCCCTCCCGAGGTATCTGCCTGGTACAATACAACTTAGGATACTGCTTGTGACTGGTAGGAGACCAGGAAAAGTCAGGTGGGTCCATTCCATTTTTTTTGTTTTAACCACCATCATAACCACATTTTGTGGACCGGACCTACTGAAGCCAATTTACAATTTTTTTTTTTTGAACATCAGAAGTACCTAGTACTTATAATTTAAACATAACCTGTTAGGTACACCTTATAACTGCTAATTGCATTCTTTTTACCTTAAGTCTTAAGTATATACAAAGCACCACAACACATTTAAGCACTACACACTTAATCGTCACAAGGAAATGTAAACTAGACGTATACGTGTATGGCCGGTATGGGTAGGTACTATTCCATAAATTTTGTTTGCTTGATTTTCAATAATTTAAAACCTTCTGCAAGGTTGGTGTACAGCACTTTGGACATTGAATATTGTTTGCGTTTGTCAACATTGTACATATTATTAAACTTATAATCCTAAATATAAATATCTAAACTTATAACCCAAACAAACCACAGCTGATTATTGATTTTACACCTTTTATCGTATTCGTTATTCGTCATGTAGGGCTGTTGGTATCCTCGAACAGATGTACAGTTGTTGTATATATTACATTGTACTGAAGTATACAGGTTACGGTTAATCTAATTGAATTGATTTTTAATTACGTTGCGTTTCTTTCCATGGTATATCGTTCTTTCCCGCTTTGTTTGTCTAAGCTATTTAGCACATCTACCCCACGACCACTCTCCGGCTAGAGGGTAGCTAGCTGTAGGGTTTTGTCCCATAACTCAGTTTGGACGACTAACTTTTATTTCAGATCACCCACCTTTTTGTGTTTGGTAACCTCCTTTCCTTTTTTAATAAAATAAAGAGAACAAAAAGGGGTAACAATTTTTATCCCAGAAAGTAGGATAATGGACTTGCTGCTGGGACACTCTGTATAATAACCAAGACAGTGACTAAATCGTTTTTTTTCTAAACAATACTAATTAACTTTTTATGTTTCCTCTACATGTTGAAGCAAAACACAATGATCCAAGGATAATAATTGGAGGTCTCCACAGATATTTAAATCACCTCGTTACCGCAGACGTACTGATTAATTAGTTAGGGAATAAATTCCCTAATTAATTGGCAGTAGTTTTAAATCTGTGTCTGGATACTCTGAAAGTTACCCAAGATTTATATCGTTCGGGTTTTCATACGAATGAGTCATTGCTCTGGGCATATTATTATCGCACGAACACTTATCATTTTTATTAAATTACCGCTAGCAAGTGGTTGGTATTCCATTTAATTCCATTAAACTCCTCCGCATAAAACGGCAAATGGGCTAATTAAAATTTACGGGAATTTTATTGCCAAAATTTAGGCACACTCACCTTTAACTTTCACTTATTATTAATACAAACAACTTTAAGTCGAGCTTTGATTGAAAATTTTTCCCACTCAGTTATTTTTTAAGTACCTAATCCTGATTGGTCATTGTTAGTCAGACAGAACATTTTTTTATTAATTTATTTTTTATATTTTATTAGAGAATTCAATAGATACATTTGAAGCTTTGTTAGTGTTATACAGGGTGACAAAGATTTTAAGGGCATATTTGTGCGGTCAAAATAAGACGTTCTTTTCCTATAAACATGGGTCCTAATATGAACCCCCTCCCCCCTACGGGCGCTGAAAGTTGGGAAAGGATAAAAAGTTTTTTTTTAATTGTGGCCATATTTATTCACGAAAATTCTTGAAAATTTGTTCAGCCCCGATTCTCAACGAGATTTTTTCATTCCATTTCTCAGAAATGGCGAAATTTTAATTATTCGCAGTTTTCAAGGACTTAATGTCATTATTATGACAAATATTTTATGTTAAATTCATCATCACTATCCAGTAGCCCAAACAAATATCTTTAGTTTTGATTTCTTGAAGTTTTTTGATTAAGCTAACCGTATTCGAGAAAAACTCCTTTGACTGAACGGCTGCAGCATCATCATCACAATAAGGAAAAACATAGAAGGCTGGGACTTTGTATATTAACAACTACGTATTACCAATCACAGACGTTTATAAACTTTAAAAATTTATTTTAAACCTTTTTTTTACTTGTCATGACTGTTAGGAACGGAGAAAATAGCAAAAATGGTACTTGCGCAAACAAAACACAAAAAGATTTTTGAGACCGCTTTCATAATAAGTGCTGAAAATGTCCCCCACCTGCAACGCCACATGCCTCCATTCTTCTCCTCATGTTACCACGTCCAAACGTATTAAAGTTTTGAAAGGTAACGAGACGTCACAACTAAGTGAATGGGGCATAAATATTATCTGTGTATTGTTATCACAGTTGTTTTAATGATATTTTATACATGAAGGTAAGATATTGACGACTCCAGGGAGCCATGTCAGGAACTTGAATTGATAAAACGGTCCGATGGAACCTACACTTCCACTGGTAGTGAAACGTTAAGGGTCCTGGCAAGTTGTCATTTCCCGGATAGTCGGCTGACAAATTTGGAGACTAACACAAGCCCCTTGAGACGATTTAAACGACCCAACAGGGCAGATTGGGAGCTCTCCAAAAAAGTGGTCAGACCAATCCTGCTAAAATTGACGATTATGGCTTTTCAACCATACAAATCCCCCGGGGAGGATGGACTGTTCCCAGCACCACTACAACAGGGCCTGGTTCAACTCGCACCTCTACTAACAAGGCTCTTCAGAGCAAGCCTTGCATGGAACTTTATTCCAAACTGCTGATCCAGGGTGAAGGTCGTCTACATACCAAAGATGGGATGTAGGGGAAAATATCCTAAATCGCTCAGCTCAATCAGTCTAATCTCGTTCCTGATGAAAAGCTTGGAAAAGCTGGTAGACCTATACATGAGGGAGAGAGCACTAATAACGTACCACCTTAATACGGAACAGTATTCATACCAGGCTAACAAATCAACAGAACTAACACTCCACAACCTAGTGGAGAAAATCCAAGATACCATTGATACAAAGGGTGTCGCAGATAGTATTTCCATAGACATCGTAGGAGCCTTTAATAAAGCACCTACAGACTCCCTCATAAGCATCAGTAAAGCGAGAAAGGTCGAATCAACAATAACCAACTGGATTCGCAACATGTTAGAGTCCAGACTGATTACTACATCATTAAACGATAACACTGTCAGATTCACAACAGCGGGAGGTTATCCACAGGGCGTAGTCCTTTCACCACTCCTCTGGTCCCTACTAGTGGACGACCTTCTGGATACTTTGGAACTATAGGGAGTCGAGGTCCCCATAGGAACGAACCACCCAGGCCAACAAATCTCCAGCACGTTGCAAGAGGTGCTGAATGTTGTACACAGCTGGCGTTCAAAAAAAAACCTAGCAATAGACCCTAGGAAAACGGTGATTGTGCCATTTACCCGAAGTAGGAGAACGAAAGGAAGAGGCTGAACTTTCTGAAATCGCCATCTTTGTTCGGGACGATAATCTAGTTTACCAACGCAGTAACATTTGAGTCGTCCTGGACAAATTACTCACATGGACCCCACATGTGATTCCTACCATTAGGAACGCACAGCTCTCCCTTTGGTCGCGCAAGAACCTATGGGGCAATGGGGAATGGGACCCCAACAAACTATGTGGCTTTACGTGACCGTATTAAGGTCGATAATCACGTATAGGGCCGTAATTTGGTATCGAAAGAGCAGACAGATCTCCATCAAAGCTAAACTGTCCTCTCTGCAAAGACAAATATGTCTCTGCATGACGGGGGCAATGAGAACGACGCCCACGGCAACCATGGAGAGCATGCCTGACCTGCTTCCATTTCCAATACTCCTCGAACGAGAGGCAGTGAAAGCGACATACCGGGTGCAACAACTGACGCATATAGCATCGCAGCCATTTGATGGTGAGACCAACAATGCTCAGGCTTGGAAGGCCTTGCAATATTGAACATAGTCTCCAACCTAATGGCATCAAAACGTACATTAGACACTCGCTACGTCGTCAAGGTTCTTTTACGGGCGGGTTTCGACGAACAAGGCGAAGATCTGCAACTGACAGGAAGTACCGGGTACACGGACGGATCCAAAACCGACGAAGGGGTGGCTCCGGAGTGTACGCGAAATCGGATGGCATATGCGTAGCAGCATCAAAATATTGGGATTAATAATTGACAAGAGAAACTACATTGAGCGTTTCGAAAATGATCAGATGTAAGGCAAATCGACTAACACGGAAAATACTAGGCTCTTGCATAAATAGGAAGAAAGTGGAAAAAAGTTTGGCGAACCCTATACATCAGTAGCTAGCACTCCTCTACGCTGCGGAGATTTGGGGTATAAGGGGGAGTGATAGCAGATTGCAGCGGCAACTCAACGCGGCGTAGAGGCCATTTCTGCTCATTATGAGCAGAGCGTACAGAACAGCGGCGACGAAGAGCCTGGGGGTGTTGTGTGGCGTGCCGCCGTTGCACATTGCGGCAATGAACATGCACGAGGGATTCGGGGATTGCATGAGAACGAAGAATAGATGCAGGGTAAAAGAGAGTGATAGAGTTTACCCAGCTTGGATCTTTTTTTTTCTAGTTCCAAGACTCAAAATTGAGGAATATATAGAAAAAACAGTTGACAAATATTCTGAAGAAGAATTCAAATCTAATTTCAGAATGTCAAGAAGTACTTTCAACAAGGTTCTAAATATTATTCAAGACGACATAAGCTCTAGTATTACTGATGTTGGTCATCATACAGTTAATGCCAAAACTCAGTTGTTATTAACGTTGTGGTATCTATCCACACCGGATTCATATCGGTGAGTGGAAATATTTAATTAGTTTGTTCAATAGTAAAACAAATAACTTTTATTATAGATCAATTTGTGGGAGGTTCAATGTAGGTAAAGCCACTGGTTTGAGAACAGTAAGAAGAGAGTTGCAAAGGCACTAACTGAAGAAAGTAAAACAATAATAAAATGGCCAATAAATGAAGATTTACATTCTGTGATAGAAGGGTTTCTTGCAAAAAGAGTTCCTATTACTCTTGGGGCGATTGATGGCAGCCACATTAATATAGCTGCACCCAAAGAGCTGGATTGTCATATATCAATAGACATAATAACAGTAGCACCAAATTGCAAGTAAAAATCTAAATTTTTTTGAAAGTCATAGCATGAAAGTTATTTTAACTTTTTGTAAAATCTAAGCTGTTCTTAAAAGTGAAATATTATACAATTTTAGGGAGTATGTGATCATAGAATGAAGTTTGTTCATTGTTATGCTGGTGAAGTAGGTTCCTCACATGATGCCAGGCCGAAATTTGGAACTGGCTGACACAGCAGTGGGATATTTATCTTCCAAATGATCTTCATTTGATTGGCGAGAAAGCATAGCCCTGTTTACCCACATTACTTGTACCTTATAAAGATAATGGTTAATGGGTTTAAAGTTTCTAGATGTTAGAAATTTAGAATGTGCACCAATTTATATATTAGCATGTTGTGTACTTCGTAATATTTGTATAGAAAATGATGATTTTCTTGAAGGATATCAAGGAATTGAAGTGCCTGATATACAAGAAAATAATTTATATGAAGAGCTGCATTTTGAAGGACAGCTTAGCGAACTGGGTCGAATAAAGAGAGACCTGCTTTGTGCACAATTATTTGTGAACAGAATATAAGGGCCTAATATTATATAGTGTAACCTAGTAGTAATTATGTTAAATAAAGCTGTGTAAACGTTTTTATAAGTGAATAGACATTTGGAACCAAAATTTTAATATCGTTGTTTTAGTATGTTTGAAGTATTCTTAAACATTGAGAGAGGTAACAAATCTAAGTTACAAGTCAACAAGAATAACAAAACGAACATAACAGCAAAGTAATTAATTTAACTACATTTAATGTATATATTAATTTAACTTTAAAAATAAATTTATTATTAAATTAATAAATTAATTTAACTACATTATGACTTAGGTGCTGTTGGCATCTCATGACAATATTTATTTAGATGTTTTTTATGTCTTATCCGTTGATTCATACTTTTCTTTAAACCAGTTAAACAATTCTCGTTTCAAATTCATTCTCTCATCATGTCTCTTCTGTCTCCTTTCATCTAACTCCCATGCAGATACAACTCTCTTTCTTTTCTTTTCCCCCAGGGGAAAGTTTTGAACAAAAGTTGTCATCATCACTCTCATCTACACAAGTATCTGCTCTTTTCTTATAACTTCCAGAACTTGAGCATGTAGGTACAGGTTGGTATCTAGGATCACAAAAATAAATATCATGAAAATCTTCAAAATATTTCCAGGAAACTGGTGAGTTGCCAGTTTTGTTTTTTTCATTTAAAATTTGTTCATCCATTTTCTTCAAATTTCGCCACTTCTCATCACATTTAACTCCTGATTTGGTTACACCCTTTTTTAGTAGATCAGAACTTATCAAATCCCATACCTTCTTTTTATTATAATGGAGAGTTAAATTTTTCTTTATTTTCTACATATGCCTCAATCAGAAGTTTAATTGATTCTTCTGTCCAGGAACTGTGTATATCACTGATTTCGTCTTCCTCAGTGGACTGCCTACGCCTACTAATTCCTGCATTCTGGTAATCCCAAGATGCGATAATAATGGCCCAATAGAAGGTTCTTTCTGTTTTCTTTCAGCTTGTACTGTCTTCATTTCAATATCAATTGAAACACTATCAACGTTTAAAAAACAAATGTGTGTTTCTGTCAACCGTGTTTCGATAATGGCATTTAAAGTACCCAGGGTATTCTTGCAATGAGCACATCCTAAGGGTTCAGTACGATTCAATATCTGTAAAGATAAATAAGTTTTGTAATGGTATTGCAGGTTTAGGACAAATAAAACTCTTCAAACAACAAATAAATATTACAATCAAAAACGTTTAAAAAATATTTAAAATGTTTTGTTTTGAAAAACATGCGGTCTACCCTAATATAAGTATATAGAACCTCCAAATTAATTTTTTTTCCAATTTAAACAAATTAAAAAATATTTATATTTTTAACTTGTTTAAATTGGAAAAAAAATAACTTGTTTAAATTGGAAAAAAATAAATTGTAATATAGAGTGGAGGTCCTATATACTTATATTATGGTAGACCGCATGTTTTTCAAAACAAAACATTTTAAATGTTTTTTAAACGTTTTTTGATTGTTATATTTTTGTTGGCCACTCTTCAATTGGTTATTGTGTTTTTTGTATTTGCTTCTAGCGCTGAAGAAGACGTAAAATTAAACGTCGAAACGTTGGCCTTTATTCAAACGACAGTTTTATTTGACCTAAACCTGCAAAACCATTACATCTCTTAATTGAGGGGACGCAATACATTATCATCATAAATAAGTTTGTTTTACTTTACACGGCACCCAGTTTGAATTCTCGCAAAGTTTTCCATCATGATGAAATCCGTAAAATGTATATATAAAATAGCAGATTATGTCACTAGGAGTAAAAGTGCGTCTTTTCGTGCTGAGCCCAGAGATTGACGGCCGAAGCGAAGCTGAGGCCCGCCACTGGGCGAAGCACAAAATCACCTTTTTTTTCAAGCGGACTAAAAGTACATCATTTGTTTTCTCCATACGCACACCTAAAGTGGGATTTCTAATCCTGATACCAAAAAAGTAGCAAAAAAGTCCTAGGCAGTAAAAGTAAAGTCAAAAGTCACCACTACTGTCATGGCGGCGCATATATAAACGATTTTTATTCACCAAAATTATTTGAACACTAGATGACACCAGATAGACGGATCTGAGTGTATTGCCATCTTTACATTCTTATTGAAAAAACAAAGGATGGGAATACTCTCAGAGCGCTTGAGAGCACCACCCGAAACCGTTATTAAGTTGAGTTCGGTATTTACATCCCGAGCCCTCGGGATATCAGTCTATCGCACTCTAGCTTGTTAAGATTTTAGGAGATGGTCTGTGTCCGGAGCGCTCAGATGGAATTACCGAACTCGGCTTAAGTCGAAACCGCATATGTTCTCGAATTCTGAGTTCGTCTGTTAAATGTCAGACGCGTCATCATATTTATCTGTCAATGTGATTTTTATTAATTTAGCATTGATAATAACGCTACAAATTTTTAGTTTACCATAATGTACGTAAACCATCTAAACCATTGGTTATGATTTAATACCATTAAAACCATTGAACATTGAAAACCTCCGTTCTAACACATCCTATTTATTTTACAAATAATATACACCACTATAATTGGGTAAGTATTTAGACCTGCTTAAAGAGGATGAGAGAAAATTGCAAAACTGAATCACTCTGAAATAGACTTTCCTGCATGCTTAAAAAAAAATGGCATATGTTACTCAGCTTCGCTTCGGCCGTCAATCTCTGGGCTCAGCACGAAAAGACCCACTTTTACTCCTAGTAACATAATCTACGATTACTCCGAGTGACTTATACTATTTTTTTGTCAAGCATGCAAGAAAGTCTATTTCAGAGTGATTCAGTTTTGCAATTTTCTCTCATCCTCTATAAGCGGGTCTTGGGTACTTACCCAATTAGTGGTGTATATAAATAGAATGTGTTAGAACGGTGGTTTTCAACGTTCAATGGTTTTAGGGTGCGTAAGTGCAGTAAAGATGTAGATTGCATTGTTAAAAACAATACAATCTTCGTCATATCTGGTGTTTTATCTTCAAACTGAAGTTTTACTGATAGTTGTAAAAGTCACCCTTAATGGTATTAGATCATAACCAATGGTTTAGGTGGTTTAGGTAAATCATGGTAAACTAAAAATTTGTAGCATTATTATTAATACTAAATTAATAAAAATGACATTGACAGATAAATATGATGACGCGCATGACAACCAACGACATTTAACGGAATTCGAGAACCTATGCGATTTCGACTAAAAACGATTTCGGGTGGTGCTCTCGAGCGCTCTGAGAGTATTCCTATCCTTTGTTTTTTCAACAAGAATGTAAAGATGGCAATAAGATGGTTTATATATGCGCCACCATGACAGTAGCGGTGACTTTTGACTTTATTTTTACTGCCTAGGACTTTTTTGCTAATATTTTTGTCTCAGGATTAGAAAGCCCACTTTAGGTGTGCGTATGGAGAAAACAAATGACGTACTTCTAGTCCGCTTGAAAAAAAAGAATCTTTTCCTTACCTCATGTTCCATAATTAAGAGGCGTGATTCAATAATAACGTAAAATACCACTTTCTTTTTAGCAACGTTACTATTTTTAGTTAGTTCGGGACCTATTAATAACCCATAAACCGCCAAAACAAGTCAACTTTAAACAGATAAAAAATTGACAATGTTGACAGATTAACCGAGAAAATCGGAGATGGATGTTCGGTAGTTTCGGTGACAGTATTGACATACCGTTTTCAGGAGCACCGTTCCGTATATAACCGGTTTTTCAGGATTGACAGGACTACCACAAATAACGGAACGGCTTGGTTGGAAACGGTACACGCCTTTATTGTAAATCGTGGAATGACATCAGGTAAGTACAGGGTTAATACTGACAGCGTTTTGTGTGTTGGCCTGCTGACCGGTGGACAGGGAAAGCACGGATGCGTTAGGGAAATTCGGGAATGGGTAGGAACAGCCTGCAGAGACAGGAGCATATGTGTTAAATTTTCCTGGGAAGGGAGGGAATCGGAGGGAATCAAAAGTGCACACAACAGGGCGAAAACAGGGAAAATTTGGGATGAGAGGGTTCAGGAAATAGAACTGTGGAATAAAAATAAACTCAGGGCAGAAATGAAGGATAATATATTAAGGAAATGGCGGGAAACATGGGATTCCTGTACAAAGGGGAGGGAGGTTTACGCGATCTGGAGGGAGCCGGGGCACGACAGGGTCGACCTCGGTTTCAAGGCCATCCAGTAACGAGACACGGGAATATGAGGGCCTACCTGGTTTAGGAGGGGAAACTGGGAGGAGGGAGAACAATGTGAGTGCGGGGGGGGGGGGGGGGTTGGAGAATGCCGAGCATGTCAAGACTCACTGCATGCTCCCATATAGGGTTAGGGTAAGGGATATGATGGCATTGGATATGGCAAACTGGGGGGGAAATCCATCTTAGAAGGGAGGGGAGCGGAGATTATTTCGTATTATTTGATTATTTTTGCAATTAGTGGATATTATATAACTTGATTTGATTTAATCGTTGATTCATTTTACAACTGCTATGTAGGGCAAGGCGTTTTTGTTATTAATTATTTTTTTGTTATTTTGATTTTTGTTTAGTGTATATCTTGGTTATCTTGTTAAGATTAAAGAATCTGGTGTCTTCTTTCCCCGCTGAGTACTTGTCCTGGGTGCCCAGGGGGAAAACCGCCGGGGGCAGGCAGGGCAGGGGGTGAAGCACGAAGGCGTTGGAGTTTCTTTGGTGGTGGGGACGTTGATGGTGGGTAAAGGGAACCGTTGAGGCCTTAGGGTGGGTAACATCGACAATTTTCGTCTTTGTCGGAAACACGATCATTGAGCCTCAAGATGCAAACGCAGTTTCGCCTCAGAGACTCATTGAGAGTGTGGGCATAAGGGGTGACAATTAATGGAGCAAGCAGGGGCAAACCTTGCTGGTAACACTTCGAGTGAGTCACAATAGACCGCAGGTCGCGGTCGGGGACTGTACAGGTCCACTTACATTGAATGCAATACAATACAAGATATGATTCGATTTTACAATAATTTCAAAAATTAAATCACAAGAAAGTTCGGTATAAATTTTCCTTAATCAGACATAGTTTTCCATTAAACTTCCCAAACGAATTGACTTTCTTGTTCAATTTCAATTTAAAAATTTACATGTTATGTAAAAATTGCAGTCTTTTCATGAGAAGATTAAACCAACATCCAACAAGAAGCGCTTTCAATTTAATATCTTGAGGTTCGGTTTAAGTTATTCAATAACCTGGCGGAATAATCTTCCTGAAATTATACTTCCTATTCAGAGCACAAGTGACACTTGACTGGCTCCCTGAAAAATTATTTTCGGTAAAAGGAAAAAGAAAAGAAAGAAATTGTTAATTAAGATCCCATTGTGTCTAAATAGAAGGTTTGTGTAATATTAATCTTTAGTAAGTAAAGGCTTTTGGAGCAAAAATGCCTGTATAAAAAAGCATTTTGTGTTACTTCTTAGGCATTTTAGGCACATAGAATGGTGTGAGAACCGAAACCGGTTTTCTAAAAAACATTGTAAAGTCTGATATGAATTGTAAAACGTCAATTATAAGAAGTTAATACAAAAATCGTCTTTTAGTGACTTTATAATGAATTAAACCTATATTTCGCATTTTGAAAATATTAAATTGTAATAAAAATTTGATGGTAAAGTTTTTTGATAGTGAATCTTTCCTAAAGAATGCAGAATATTACCGCACGTGACTCTGTGAAAAACCAAAGCCTTTAATGGCTAAACATGCATGATTCACATACAGATACATAAGCGTTACGGGCGCACTAAAAAGTCGGTTTTCAGACGAAATTGCTGAAAGGAAACAACTTGTACTTTGTTACAAAGTTCGCATTATGTTTTTACTCTTAGTGTTCATGTAAATTGCGGATTGGACACCGTATATAAATAAGAATTTAGTCAAGGATTATTATTCAAAACGAAGCTTAAAAGCAAGGGCGTTAAGGTAACTTCGTAAAACTAGGTTTTTCTTTCGAGCAGCTTTTTAATGGCTTGATAAAAACGAGAGGTAGGCAATTCGAGTTGGAAATTATGTAAATTAATTTTGGCAAAAAAGCACAGTCAGCCGCATAAAATCTGTTACATTGTAAGTTATCGCTTATATTTTCAGTGTGTGGGCCCCCACCAAACATGTGTTTGGGCAAATTTATTAACATAAAATATTGAGAATAATTATTGTTCCGCGATGATCATTCACATCAGCCAGATGGCCGTACTGGTAATCAACATGAGTGATTATTGTTATGATAGCTCTGTGAGTTGTACGTGTGTACACGTTGTATGTACAGTTGTACAAGTGATACTTAAATTAGCTAAACTCGACTGGTACTTGAACCTGCCCATAAGAAAAGCATTAGTGTCACCAAGTGTTTCAAAAAAGTTTGTGGAATATATATTGACCGGGAAAACTGAAGAAATAAAGATTCTTGGGTAGTCGGTCAGGGTGTTAGGAACAAACATTTCTTGGCTAAACCGAGCTTTCGGCAATGGTTATTGCCTTCTTCACGGCTACAATGGTTATGAATAATCTCGTGAATAATAGACCATAAATGGGCGATTTATCGACAGAAGGTCTGTGTCAGACGACTTCATACTGAGTTAAAATGTTTAAAATCACATAAAACGTCAAAACGCAAGAAATGGGACACCTCTTAAAATTGTTGAACTAACCTGAACAAACCAAATAATTTTAATTTTAATATTTATCTTGTGTTTTGGTGTTTTGGTGTTTTATGTGATATAAAATATAACTCATTATGAAGTCTTCTGACGCAGAACTTTTGTCGATAAACATTTAGCACTAATAACCAATCTAGCCCTGAAGAAGGCAATAAACATTGATGAAAGCTTGGTTTAAGAAGTTTTTCTTCCTAAAGCCCTGACCGATTACCCAAGAAATTTCCTTCCTCAAAAAATTTTGACAGGATAGAAATTCTTACGAGTGGGTTTAAGTACCAGTCGAGTTTAGCTAAAGCCCACTTTGAGTGTGACTTATACAATCGGACTTACGTTTAAGATTAATGTTCAATAATTTCGTTAAACCTAAACATTACTTTTATGCTAATTATCAAAACTATATCTCATGGGTATGGGATAACATGAAATTGCTTTCCAGAAGTCTAGAATAATAATAAAATTTATGGCGGGCAGTAAATGTTTATCGTGCTTATTACCCGATAAGGCATAATAATTTCCTTAAATTATTCAAAAGAATGTGCCCTTATAATAGAAAGAAATGAAGTGTTTGCTCGCTAAGTAATTCTCCATTATCATGCGATATAATATGACCGTAAAAGGAAACAGTAGATATCAAAAGTAGATTTAGAATTTACGGACATGTATCAATGACTTCTACATTGCAAGTTTAATCTTTATGTAAGGCTAAAAGAAAGATTTTGGTAAACAACGTAATTTAAGTCAATTCGGAGTTTAAACCACGCGAAGGAGGCTGCTTTTAAACTTGAGCTAAACCACAGGTAGGGGTTAAACTTTTAAAATGGGCCCTAAGCAAAAACAAAGTGTCTCATAATTTTCGATGTTTTGCTTCGTTATATCTGACACTAGCAGAGATGTACTTGAAGCAATTTGCTCAAAAGTCTTATTACTTTGTAATCAAGCATTTGTAATCGATTTTGTGTAGCCCTGATTCATGAACTACAGCTCTAGGTAGCTCCTGAATTAGGGCAGAATGTAACTGATTTAAATAATTTTTTAATTTCATATTTCGTACCCTGTTGAAATAAATCGAAAGGAAATTTTCAATATAAGAAAACTGTTTACATCATTAATATAATAAGGGTAAATAAAAAGTTATTTTTTTATTTTTATTTCCAAACTCTCGTTCTTTTTCTTTATTTCTCATCACTGAAATCTCGTTTGAATTAAGAAAGAACTAAGTAATGACACCGTTCTGGCTCTAATCTGATTCCTATCATATTTCATTGTATGTAAATCCGTCACATTTCTCATTAAATCGATTTCGATTTTGTTGACCCATTAGTCTCCTTGTAAACAATACACTGTTTATAAAAATGTCATAGGGGACATTCTTATTATCCTGTCGATACAGATAAAACATAACCACACCCCATTAGTGAGATAAAGATCAAAATTTCTTTTGGTATTAGAAAACAAAAAAGGTGTGTCGCGATTGAAACAAATGGTTTGCACCTCCGTATCTTTTCTTCAGTTTCTGAAGATCGAGCTGAAGATAATATTCTATTTTCAATCAGTTTCATATAATAGATCTTGCTGAGGATCTTACCAGTAACCACCATTACTTTCCAATTTAAATCTTATACATGTGAGTGGTAGTTTTTCAATGCATTTATGGGGTATGGGTAAAACTATAATACATAGACAGGCAAAATCTGATTACACACTCGTTTTCGGATATTCCTTTTATTCGCTTTCCTTATACCAGAGATTTTTGAAAAAAGTGCTCGTTTGACAAATACATATATTTTAGCGTTTTTCATACATTATTTAGCAGTTTTGAATTTTTTATTGAAAGCAATTTTGAATTTTTTATTGCAAGCAAACACGATCACTAGTAATCACTACTTATAATTATTATAGGTTTATATCAGTTTATATCTTTATCTCTAGTGGTTTTCGAAGGATTAATAAAAAACTAGTGTTTTCAATAAAAAATAATGTGTCAGAAAGAGCCACGACGTCCGAAATATAACAAAACACAATAAGAAAAAATAGTGTTTTTTTATTAAATATTCGAAAGCTACTAGAGATAAAGATATGCACTTACACCTCAATCAAATCAGCTGAAAAAGGGCTATTAAACGATCCATGGGACTCGCCAACTAGGTGTCCCAAATAAAGAAAAGTATTTATGGAATACTTATGATACATCACGTCACTATAGTAAATACATTATAAATAGGTCTAAGTCTACGTAAATACACGTAAACCCATCGGAACACTTGCAAAAACGTCTAAACAAACAAAAAAGTAGCTGAATAGATGCTAAATACACAAAAGTTTATGCTAAATATCTTCTAAGCATAGAACAAATAGTATATTGCACAACCCCTAGTGTCGAAAATTGCACATTTCACACGAATTTTCCACAAAGAGTGGAAAGAGTGATTTTCGTACGTGTTGCACACTATACTTTCCCTACGACTGCGATTTTGCTTCATAAATGATCATTCGTATTATAAAATATAAACAAGGGATGTGCAAAGCAATCAGAAGCATGTGCAAAGTGGACTTTTCACACGCTTCTGTAAAAGAGCGTGTGCAATGTGCACTTTGCGCACGCTGTTTGCAATACGCGATTTTTAACAGTAGTTAGCAGTGCGCATTTGTTCATTTTTGAGGCAGTCATAGAAAATAGTATATTGTGCAACTAGTGTCGAAAATAGCAGTTTTCACACGAGTGTGGTGGTTTGGGCACGGCTCATAGGCGAGTGATACAACGTTACAAGAGTGTGAAGAGTTATTTTCATACGTCCTGCACACTATGCTTTTTCCACGACTGCGATTTTGCTTTACAAATGATCATTCGTATTATACAATATATGCAAGTCGTGTGCAAAGCAATTAAAAGCGTGTGCAAAGTGGACTTTGCGCACGCTGTTTGCAATACGCGATTTTCAACCCTACTTAGCAGTGCGCATTTGTTCATTTTCGAGGCAGTCGTAGATAATAGTATATTGTGAAACTAGTGTCAAAAATTGCACTCTTCACATGAGTGTGACGGTTTGGACATGAGCCGTAGGCGAGTGTAAAGAGTGATATTCGCACGTGTTGCACACTCTACTTTTTCTACGACTGCGATTTTGCTTCATAAATGATCATTCGAATTATACAATATATGCAAGGCGTGTGCGAAGCAATCAGTAGTGTGTGCAAAGTGGACTTTACACACGATTCTGTATGAGAGCGTGCGTAATGTGCACTTTGCGGAAGCTGTTTGCAATATGCGATTTTCAACGGTAGTTAGTAGTGCGCATTTGTTCATTTTCGAGGCAGTTATAGATAATAGTGTATTGTGCAACAAGTGTAAAAAATTGCCTTTTTTACACGAGTGTGATGGTTTGGACACGAGCCGTAGGCGAGTGGTATAACGTCACAACGTCACAAATGGACTTTGCGCACGCTGTTTGCAATACGCGATTTTCAACAGTACTTAGCAGTGCGCATTTGTTCATTTTCGAGGCAGTCGTAGATAATAGTATATTGTGCAACTAGTGTCAAAAATTTAACTTTTTACACGAGTTTGATGGTTTGGACACGAGCCGTAGGCGAATGGTACAACGTCACAAGAGTGTGAAGAGTGATTTTGGTACGTGTTGCACACTATACATTTTCTACGACTACGATTTTGCTTCATAAATGATCATTCGTAGTATAAAATATATGCAAGGTGTGTGCAAAGCAATCAGAAGCGCGTGCAAAGCGGACTTTGCGCATGCTGTTTGCGATACGCGATTTTAAACAGTACTTAGCAGTGCGCATTTGTTCATTTTCTAGACAGTCGTAGGTAATAGTATATTGTGCAACTAGTGTCAAAAATTGCACTCTTCACACGAGTGTGACGGTTTGGATATGAGCCATAGGCGAGTATGAAGAGTGATTTTCGTACGTGTTGGACACTATACTTTTTTCTACGACTGCGATTTTGCTTCATAAATGATCATTCGAGTTATAAAATATATGCAAGGCGTGTGCAAAGTAGTGTGCGCAAAGTGGACTTTGCACACGCTTCTGTATGAGAGCGTGCGCAATGTGCACTTTGCGCAAGCTGTTTGCAATGTGCGATTTTCAACGGTAGTTAGTAGTGCGCATTTGTTCATTTTCGAGGCAGTTATAGATAATAGTATATTGTGCAACAAGTGTAAAAAATTGCCCTTTTTACACGAGTGTGATGGTTTGGACACGAGCCGTAGGCGAGTGGTATAACGTCACAACGTCACAAATGGACTTTGCGCACGCTGTTTGCAATACGCGATTTTTAACAGTAGTTAGCAGTGCGCATTTGTTCATTTTCGAGGCAGTCATAGAAAATAGTATATTGTGCAGCTAGTGTCGAAAATTGCAGTTTTCACACGAGTGTGATGGTTTGGGCACGGCCCATAGGCGAGTGATACAACGTTACAAGAGTGTGAAGAGTGATTTTCATACGTCCTGCACACTATGCTTTTTCCACGACTGCGATTTTGCTTTACAAATGATCATTCGTATTATACAATATATGCAAGTCGTGTGCAAATCAATCAAAAGTGTGTGCAAAGTGGACTTTGCGCACGCTGTTTGCAATACGCGATTTTCAACCGTACTTAGCAGTGCGCATTTGTTCATTTTCGAGGCAGTTGTAGATAATAGTATATTGTCCAACTAGTGTCAAAAATTGCACTCTTCACATGAGTGTGACGGTTTGGACACGAGCCGTAGGCGAGTGTAAAGAGTGATTTTCGCACGTGTTGCACACTCTACTTTTTCTACGACTGCGATTTTGCTTCATAAATGATCATTCGAATTATACAATATATGCAAGGCGTGTACGAAGCAATCAGTAGTGTGTGCAAAGTGGACTTTACACGCAATTCTACATCTTCATATGTTCATTTTCGAAGCAGTTATAGATAATAGTATATAGTGCAACAAGTGTAAAAAATTGCCCTTTTCACACGAGTTTGATGGTTTGGACACGAGCCGTAGGCGAGTGGTACAACGTCACAAGAGTGTGAAGAGTGATTTTGGTACGTGTTGCACACTATACTTTTTCTACGACTACGATTTTGCTTTATAAATGATCATTCGTAGTATAAAATATATGCAAGGTGTGTGCAAAACAATTTGAAGCGTGTGCAAAGCGGACTTTGCGCATGCTGTTTGCAATACGCGATTTTCAACGGTAGTTAGTAGTGCGCATTTGTTCATTTTCGAGGTAGTCGTAGATAATAGTATATTGTGCAACTAGTATCAAAAATTGCACTCTTCACACGAGTGTGACGGTTTAGACACGAGCCATAGGCGAGTATGAGGAGTGATTTTCGTACGTGTTGCACACTATACTTTTTTCTACGACTGCGATTTTGCTTCATAAATGATCATTCGAGTTATAATATATATGCAAGGCGTGGGCAAAGTAGTGTGTGCAAAGTGGACTTTGCACACGCTTCTGTATGAGAGCGTGCGCAATGTGAACTTTGCGCAAGCTGTTTGCAATGTGCGATTTTCAACGGTAGTTAGTAGTGCGCATTTGTTCATTTTCGAGGTAGTCGTAGATAATAGTATATTGTGCAACTAGTGTCAAAAAGTGCACTTCTTACACGAGTGTGATGGTTTGGACGCAAGGCGTAGGCGAGTGGTACAACGTCACAAGAGTGTGAAGAGTGATTTTGGTACGTGTTGCACACTATACTTTTTCTACGACTAGGATTTTGCTTCATAAATGATCATTCGTAGTATAAAATATATGCAAGGTGTGTGCAAAGCAATCAGAAGCGTGTGCAAAGCGGACTTTGCGCATGCTGTTTGCAATACGCGATTTTCAACGGTAGTTAGTAGTGCGCATTTGTTCATTTTCGAGGTAGTCGTAGATAATAGTATATTGTGCAACTAGTATCAAAAATTGCACTCTTCACACGAGTGTGACGGTTTAGACACGAGCCATAGGCGAGTATGAGGAGTGATTTTCGTACGTGTTGCACACTATACTTTTTTCTACGACTGCGATTTTGCTTCATAAATGATCATTCGAGTTATAATATATATGCAAGGCGTGGGCAAAGTAGTGTGTGCAAAGTGGACTTTGCACACGCTTCTGTATGAGAGCGTGCGCAATGTGAACTTTGCGCAAGCTGTTTGCAATGTGCGATTTTCAACGGTAGTTAGTAGTGCGCATTTGTTCATTTTCGAGGTAGTCGTAGATAATAGTATATTGTGCAACTAGTGTCAAAAATTGCACTTTTTACACGAGTGTGATGGTTTGGACGCGAGCCGTAGGCGAGTGGTACAACGTCACAAGAGTGTGAAGAGTGATTTTCGTACGTATTGCACACTATACTTTTTCTACGACTACGATCTTGCTTCATAAATGATCATTCGTAGTATAAAACAAATGCAAGGTGTGTGCAAAGCAATCAGAGTTATGTTCTGGTAGTGTGCAAAGTGGACTTTGCAAACGCTTCTGTATGAGAGCGTGCGCAATTTCCACTTTGCGCAGTCGTAGAAAAATAGATTTAGGCCTTAATAAATCTACAAAAATTTATGTGAGTCTGTATAAATTTATATATAACTACATAAATATTACCCATTCAGTAATTTTTGTCATCTAGTTACCTTTGAAACCTTCATTTTTTTATACCCATCTCTTTTTAGCACATGTTGAGAAGATACGATAAAAATGTCAAAATCAAATTTCCAACGCCTACTTGACGACAATAATAAGTGAATGGCTTATACATGTAAATAACAGTCAAATATATTTTTCCGTGCTACAATATATTTTTCCGCGCTTACACTATCAAATTTTCTACCATTAATGAACTGTCTGCTCGGAAGTGTATCATTAAAATTATTACAATCGAGGTTACAATAAATGTTGGACACACTATATGTCCCGTAACTGATTTTATAATATTTTTTTTATAGAGAACTGTGAGAATAATGCCAGGAATGTTAAAGCTTCTGATTAAAATAGGAGGTTTGGAGAAAAATACGAAACTCTTCTTAAAAGTGGTAGTCTTGGGCTTCGACCGAAGCTTCAACACAAATCCCTAGAAGCTGCTTTTGAAATGTAGGTACAATCAACAAACTACAGGTCTAATGACACAAAGTTAAAATGGGTACAATGCTATTCAGTTCAATTCTCAATTTTTAGCAGCACATCTAAAATTGTTTATGTCATTTTATCTCGTATAACTGATTTTATTTCATTTTTTTAATAGAAAACTGTCGAGATGTCTGCTTTTGGATTTACTTCAGAGACTGGGAAAATATTAGGAAAATTTACTTAAAAGTGATAGTTTTGGAAACGCCCTTGTCATTTTTTTCAAAGCTTCCAACCAGGTACCTTTAATCTTCACTTGGGGGTGTCAAAAGAGTCTATCTCTATAATTATTTCAAAATATATTCGAAGACTTACTGAATTCTATAAGCCAAATTATTTAAAATTATTGGTTATTCAAATAGTCAGATTGAAAAAACATATAACATTGCATATGTACATAATATCTGTATAGTTTAAGTACCTAGCGTCAAATTATTCGAATATATTGAATTATTTGAATATAATGTTAGAATAATATGTACTATTGATATTGTTAACTTTGCATATATTATAATTTTTCAGTGTGATTTATTCGAATATTTTAATAATTTGATTATCGGCCATACTATCTTCTTGCAGCACATATTAAGAAATTACGATAGAAAAGTCCAAAAGCTAACTGATCACTTACGTAATTCGTAATACAACACAAAAATATAGAAAAATTGAGCTATCAAAACCTATTTCTATTTTTAAAGAAGCTATTCAATATCCTAGAGATATTGAATTATAAAAAAAGTAAAAAAATTGTGTTCTGTTTTGAACGACAGTTTATGATTTAAATCCCAATAAATCCACAGAAATAGTCCTACATACATATAAATGAAGGTAGATACATATAAATACAAGGAAATATGTATACATCCTTGTAAATTCCACTAATTAAATGTTAAAGTCCATAAATAACTTTAAATACCTTTGTATTTGTAATTAGTTGTACGAATTTTGACCAGTGTCATACCCTTCGAATCCAGTAATACTTAGGATGTCCCATTCAAAAAAACTTAACTTTATGTCATAACTTGAAAATTGGTATCAATAAAAAATTAAAAACCATTAATGATCGATACGTGTCAGATTTTTTTTTCAGAAATTTGTACTTTTGGTAAAGCCTTAAAAGCACTCATAAATTTTCCTTGAGTAATTTTGCTTGTAAAAAAATGAACTAACATTAAAAAACATATTATTTATTTATTGCAAAAAAAGCATAAAATATATCAAATCTAAGATTAAAGGGCATGTTGCTTCTATAATGCTGTGTTGTCTTCGAGAGATCAACTCGCGATAAAATGGGAAACTTCACACAAATTTCCGATCTTTTTGAAATCTGTTAACAAAAAAATAATACATAATTGGAAACACAAATGGAAAAATCCTAGTCAAAAAATAAGTGTTTCATTATTTTTGAGGCAATCACACATTATGTTTCCCATTAATAAAATCTCTTACTTACCTATATGAATACATGTCGCTCATGTGTCCTGACAACCAGTTTTTCGGTAATAACTATTATCAACAGTTCACTAAGTAGTTCTAGACAAGAAATCCAGAAGATTGACACTAAATAATTCAAATTGCATCAAATGACCAATGTCGATAAACCGATAATTCAAATTCGCATTCCAAGTCCTCGCACCCGCATTCGAGCAAAAACTTTCCCACACTCTGGAGGAAATCCCGGAAAACCCGGAAAAATAAAATCTCGGTGGCTCGCAATGTTAACAGAAAAGATCGTACACGATACGATATCTGGTCGACGTGCGGACCGTTCGCATGTGCTTTTACCGGTAACGACAAACGTTGAATAAGAGCCGCTTTGGTAGGAAAAGCCCTCAAATATAGTGCCTGCCGGTTCTTCTCCTGTCGCTGTCGACTTCTCGAAGAAAAGTTAGCTTTACCGGTCATACAGCAGAATGAAGCGCATAAAAGAAATTCGATATTTGGATGTCGCGAATCGGCTATTGTTATGCTTTGCCCGTGATGGCCCCCACGTGTCGCTGACCTTTAATAATAGGTTTCAGTAGGTTATTACATATCACCAAATGTGCGTGTCCTTCGATGAAAACTTAACCCAACTATGGACCATTAACATGAAAATGTAAAAGAAATTATTACATTTACAACGTCTTATAATTTACTTTAAAAATATGTCTTATTTAACATCAAACATCTGCTGTAAATTGCAATCTCAGCAGACAAAATTACTTCGTCGCGAAACGAAGTTATGCAATGCAAAATAGTTTAAAAATCTAAATAATTGTGTTCTGGTAGTGTTCTCCTTATAACATTGGGCCAGAGGAACTTCTTATCTCTAATAAAAACACACTCGCCGCCCGTTTGTGCAGTGTTAGCACTTTCGCACAGAAGTACGATCAAGGGTATAAAAACGTAAATTGCTATCGAGAAACGACATTAATATTATCATAATTTTTCCTTTTTAACATCATTTTACATATTTAAATCCAATTAATTACTACAAAAGTCGCCGTCGTCGTGAATTGGATTTAAGATTTAAATACAAAAAACTGTTGGCGATAAAACTTTCATCAAATCTCATTAAATATTTTTTGATGAATAAAATTTTTTTTTATACCAGTATCTGATTTTTCCACGCTAAAAAAATCATAATGAAGTATTAAGTCATATTGAATAATTACAATATTCTAAGTTGCAGTGATAAAGCAAAATAGCTGGCGCCCAACGTGCAAAAAGCTTCAAAATAATCGCAACAGTCTAATGCACTAAATTGACCCTAAGTTTCTGTGATAAGATGGAATTTTAGAGTCATTTTTGTTTCACAGCGGTTCTGGTTGCTACCTACGAGTAGTTAATTCTAAGTGTCTCTAAGAGACTAAATTTGTTATAAACCTCAAAAGAAACCCTAGCAGTTTCATTATGTGTTATGGATTGAAAGGTACCTGAACTTCATAGAGAGCGCTTGGTGATTAATAAATGTGGAGTTGGCAGTTATATTCATAAACATAAGTTACATATTTTTGTTATGCTTCTATTAAGAGGTAAGCCTACAACTTATTATTAGCTTTTGCAGCTAGAAGCAAACTCTTATTGGTCCCAGAGACGGTCACCTTGGTAACCGTGGTGTCAAGCCGTATCAAGGCTTGTTAAATCGCAGTGCTTCTAGGCTTGTTCCATAGAATGCACTGCTACCTTAGGTCAACGAAGAATACCTTTGAAATCCTCCAAGTCTTGTCAATCAAAGTTTCGTAGCTAAATTCTGACATAGGTGACATGACTAATAATTACAGTAACCACACAAAAGGAGGAGAAATCAGCAATAAAGTACAGAAAATTTATAAAAAATAGCATCATTGAAGAGAATTTAAGGCCCAACAAATGTTGCGGCCACTTACCAAAAGAGTAATTTTGATTGAAAACTGGTTGTACGTTTTCTAGTTTTTCTCTTTTTGATTCTCATTTCATAATTTTTGACCTGGATTCAAGGTTTTCACTTTGATGTAATAAAATATGAAGATGATTGATTGGATCGACGGATGTAGACCATTAGCAGTTTTTTTTTATTTCCATGGTAATTATACCTATTTCTTATAAAATTACCAAGCCTCTTATCTATAGTGAGTTCAAATAGGTTACAAATAAATGTTAGCCTGCAACTCACTATTAGCTTTTGAAGGGAGAAATTAATTTTTGTCGTTCTCCGTGTTAATCATGCTTTCAAGGTTTATGAAACCACTACGTTTGTGGGGTTGTCCTATAGAAGTCACGACTACCTTAAGCCAACGAAAAAAATTCGTTATATGCTCAAATCTTGTTTATAAATGTTCGTAATACCTTGACGTAGAGTGATATGACAGAAAAGAGTAATTATCACAAAATATACATTTTGGCAGTTATAAGAAATATTATTATATAGAAATTAATATATATTATATAGAAAATTACACTTTGGATCAATTTAAAAGTTTACAAAGCAAACGTGAAATTTCAGCAATGCAGGTCACAAAGCAAATGTGACATCCAAAGTAGTCCTCAAGCTTCAAAAACATAAGTCGTGTTTTGTTATACAATGTTAGCTTTTACACTGTATTAGTGATTTCTAAAAAGATAAAATTAATTAAAAAATGTCAACAACCGCACTCATATTCACTAAATAACTTTGAAAAAGTATTGGCAACATAGTATAAACTGATTTTGGCTCTAAAAATAATTTAGACGTTTTTAAGAAAGAAAATCAATTACTCATTCAATTATTTATTCCTAATTATTGGCATCTAGTTACTTTTAAAAACTTAATTTTTTTCTTCTATCTCCTTTCCTCCATGTTAGAATGATAAAAATTTCAAAGTCAGATTTCCAACGGCAACTGGATGGCTATAATATATCAAAGAGATCTGTATGGTAAGTGATTAGAATTGACCAAAATAGAACTAGATCCCCGAATCAGACCTCGGTACTTTGAACGTTTGATTATCGTACATGCGGGACCACCCGTGATTAAAATACTCTATGTTTTACTAATTATTTATATAAGTCAAAAATATTATCTAGGGTGGTCTCACACTGGTGGTCTAGAAAGTATCAGTTACACGGTGATTTTTGCTGCCAGGCCATAAGAACCACATCAGGATAAGTGGAGGTGAATAGTATATTTCATTAGGAGTACCGAAAATAGCCCTTTTCCGTGCGCGCGTGACAAATTTCCGTGTGAGGCGAAGCCAAGCACGGAAAGTCATGTAATCACGGGAAAAGGCATTTCGGACGTGTAATGAACGATACTTTTCATTACACTAATCAAATTATATAATATATATTATTAAAATTACTTAATTTTCAAACATGAAAAGTTGTATGTGGCAATAGGGTGACATAAGCCTGACTGACAGAGAAATCAAAATCAAGAAATGAAATAATAGAAGTTATCAAGGATACTTGCTAAAGCTGAAGTTCGCAACTGGTGGCTGTCTTATTTTAATATAAGTAGTAATATACAACTGCGAACGGCAAATAAACAGCGCAGGGAAAACCGAGTACCGAAAAGCGAGAACCGAAAGGAGTACCGAAAAAAGCCTTTTTCCGTGCGCCCGTGACAAATTTCCGTGCTCGGCTTCGCCTCACACGAAAAGTCATGTAAGCACGGAAAAAGGCATTTCGGACGTGTAATCAACGATACTTTTCATTACACTAATTAAATTACATAATATATATTATTAAAATAACTTAATTTTCAAACATGAAAAGTTGTGTGACAATAGGGTGACATAAGTCTGACAGAGAAATCAAAACCAACAAATCAAATAATAGAAGTTGTCAAGGATACTTGCTAAAGCTGTAGTTCGCAACTGGTGGCCGTCTTATTTTAATGTAAGTAATGATATATAATCCATTCAGTTATTTTTGGCATTAACCCATGCCATGGAATTTCACCAGTATAACATCGACAGCGATTGTTTGTTTACTTGTCGCCAAGACAAATTTGTCAAGATGCGTCATTAAATTTTCGCTGTTGCCGACTTTTTGTACACTTAAGCGTGCATTTTGTAAGCTAATTTGTTATTAAAAAACGATTTCTTAAGAAAAAATGCCCAAGGTAATTAACGTGAAAATGCGAATTTGCATAAAAAAATGCTACCTCCAATTTAGAACAGACCTTCCCCAAGAATCGCCCTCTATGACCTTGGCTTAAGTTTCGATTAGGGTAAGCATGAACTCTGATTGGTGTAAGCATTAATTCTGCTTGCTTTCAATTGCCGCTGATAGAGACATATCATTTTTCCTGTTCTTCGCTAACTGTATTCCGCCTTTATTTTTCTCCAAAAAGCGAACTTCTTATACATATCATCACAACCACACTCACAATATAAACTTATTTTTTTCAAGCGTATTAAAAGTACATCATTTGTTTTCTCCATACGCACACCTAAAGTAGGCTTTCTAATCCTGAGACCAAAAAAGTAGCAAAAAAGTCCTAGGCAGTAAAAGTAAAGTCAAAAGTCACCGCTACTGTCATGGTGGCGCATATACATAAACCATCTTATTGCCATCTTTACATTCTTGTTGAAATAACAAAGGATAGAAATATTCTCAGAGGGCTCGAGAGCATCACCCGAAACCGTTTTTAGTCGAAATCGCATAGGTTCTCGAATTCTTTTAAATGTCGTTGGTTGTCATGCGCGTCATCATATTTATCTGTCAATGTGAATTTATTAATTTAGTATTGATAATAATGCTACAAATTTTTAGTTTACCATAATTGACCTCAACCACCTAAACCATTGGTTATGATTTAATACCATTGAACATTGAAAACCACCGTTCTAACACATTCTATTTATATACACCACTAATTGGGTAAGTACCTAAACCCGCTTAAAGAGGATGAGAGAAAATTGCAAAACTAAATCACTCTGAAATAGACTTGTTATTTCCTGCATGCTTAAAAAAAAAATATATGTTACTCGGAGTAAAAGGCCTTTTTGTGCTTCGCCCAGTTGCAGGCCTCAGCTTCGCATCGGCCGTCAATCTCTGGGCTCAGCACGAAAAGACCCACTTTTACTCCTAGTGACATAATCTACTATAATCCAGCAAATGAGTTGGTTGAGTCAACGCTATTCGAATCTTAAAACAAATGGGAAAATTACAATCTAAAGTGTTTTCCGTGCTTTGAAGCCGCGGTTCAATGGAATTTCTTACTGACGTTTCGTCTACTGTTGCGGCAGACATTATCAAAGGCGATGAGGCAATGGGCGAAGTGATCTCTTGTGCTTCTCGACGTTGACTGACTCGACTGTGGGGAGCTCCGTGGTATTTATTCCCCAGCCGGCGCCGTCGCGCTGCAGTGGAGTGACTGGGGTGGGGGTAGTGGTGGCGCGGGTTTTGGCCCACTTGAAGTATGTCGTAGAACTCGCTTCCAGTCTGCATTTAGAAACGTTATGTCCTCCTTCTTGTCGAAATTGTTGTGTGTCGCGTTAAACCACCAGATAAAGGAAACCCAAAAGTAGTAGTGTCAATATCGGATTACGAAGGAAAAATCATCACACTGTTAGATCCCACCACCTACAAGAAGTTAACTCGTGATCTAACCGCCCGGATTCTCAGGGCCACCAACGGTTTAATCAAGAACGTGGCATCGGATGAAATGACTAAGCTACACAAATCAGAAGCCTTGCCACCAAGGCTGCACTGTTTGTCAAAGATCCACAAACCGGATGTGCCACTGAGACCCATCGTGAGCACCATAGGAAGCCCGACCTACGAAATCGCGAAACACCTCACAAAACTGCTGCAGCCTAAAATAGGAAATACTGGCATCATTATAAAGACTTCACTCATTTCGTCGAAAAACTGCATTCTTTGACTCTTTCTCCAGGACAAATTCTCGTTAGCTTCGATGTTGTTTCGCTCTTCATGATGGCACCCATTAAGGACTACTGGAAAAGCACAATGTTAAAACTGTCTTTAAACCAACTCGTACAATACAAGAGAGCTTGAAATCGGCAAAAAAACCGCACAGATCCCCTATCGGCACCCGGAATTTACCTAGTTCCATGCAGCTGTGGCTTGGTATGTATTGGCACCACAAAACGCAATGTCAACACGAGGATTACGGAACACCCGAGGAGTTGCAGGCTGGGACAAACACAATTGTCAGCAGTAGCAGAGCACTCTCTCTCCGAAGTTCACGACATCCTTTTCAGTGAGGTGGATATCGCACCGTTTCTACCGAGACTAACGAGAGAGGCCAATGAGATCTTTAAACACGACAACAATTTCAACAGGAAGGAGGAAATTACGTTTCTAAATGCAGACTGGAAGCGATTTCTACGACATACTTCAAGTGGGCCAAAAACCCGCGCCACCACTACCCCCACCCCAGTCCCTCCACTGCAGCGAGACAGCGGGGGAATAAATATCACGGAGCTCACCACAGTGGAATCAGTCAACGTCGGGAAGCACGGGAGTTCACTTCGCCCATTGCCCCACCGCCTTTAATAAAGTTTGCCGCAGCTGTAGACGAAACGTCAGGAAGAAATTCCATTGGACCACGGCTTCAAAGCGCGGAAGACACTTTAGATTGTATTTTGACCGAACGTGAAAGCTTTTACAGCTATATTAGAGTGTAGGGACTCCTTCATTTTAACTCGCAAAATACTTCTGCTCTTGTGTATCTTTAAAATATCCATGTTCATCGATTTTATTCAATAGAAAAATACCCAAGCTACCATATTTCTGAATAATTTGTCCCTTTTTTGATCATTATTTCCTTTGTATCACTCAAGTGTTTTTGAAAGCTTACACTGACATTTAATTAGTTTTTGGCGATTTCCATACAACAAACAAAAATAGGTTTAAAAATTGGTGAAGCACTTTTTGGGGTTTTCACATTTGTACTCGTGTATCGTTAAAACATCCGTTTCGATCAAGTTGATTCAATATTTAAACACCCACAGAACCGTCTACCCTTATTTCTGAAGAATTTGTTGGTTTTTAGATAATTATTTTCTTTGAACTGGAGTGTCCGTGAGAGTTTACTTAGATACTGTGTTAGTTTCTGTCCACTTGTTAAAATTTTTTTGTTAATGATTTTTTTTTTTTAAACTGAAATATGGTTTACTCAGATACCGACTTCTTCGAAATTTTTTATTTTTTAATAATTTTTTCTTTGAACTGAAGTTTGTCGTAAATGTTTGTTCAGACGTCTTGTTAGTTTTGGTCGATTTTTATATAATAAAATCTTTTGTATTCTTCAAATATCCATGCTCTTTGATTTTATTCAAAAGAGAAAAGCACAAGCGTCCAACTACCCATCTTTATGAAGAATTTGTTGCATTTTTTGATAATAATGTACGGAGCTTTTCCAGAATTTCTATTCGAATCAGCAGAGTTAATTAAACTACGACAACTATCTATCTCAGTTACCATAACTCTCGACCTTCTTTCTCTTTTTCTCCATGCTTAAATGCAATTTTAATTACATGTGTAAATTTGTTTTTTTTTTAATAATTAATTTCCTCTTCAGGCACATTCCTGAGTCTCTTTCTATCTCATTGATATACTTATTTTTTCTTTCGCTTCTCCTTATCGAAGAAACGAAACATTTTTCTTTCACTGCCCCTTTTTAACATGTCTTACCTTTTCTCTGTTCTTGCTTTTGTTTTGTGAGTTTATCACAACTTTGTTTGTCTTCTTCTCTACAGTTTTCATTTATTTGTTTATTCATTTAAGAATTACTACATTATAAGAATGTGAAGGCTTTCACGGACGGATTTCTAAATGCAGACTGGAAGCGAGTTCTACGACATACTGCAAGTGCGCCGAAACCTCGCGCCACTACTACCCCCACCCCAGTCCTTCCACTGCGGCGCGACGGCGGGGGAATAAATACCACGGAGCTCACCACAGTGGAATCAGTCAACGTTGGGAAGCACGGAAGATCACTTCGCCCATTGCCTCATCAGCTTTGATAAAGTCTGCCGCAGCTGTAGACGAAACGTTAGGAAGAAATTCCATTGGACCACGGCTTCATAGCCCGGAAAACACTTCAGATGTATTTTGACCGGCCGTGAAAGCATTCATAGTCTTATAAATGGTTTTTTTTTTAAATATACGCATAACGATGCATGTTTTAAAGAAACAAAAAGCGAGTTAGTCGTGTATTTTAGTTATAAATCAGTAGAAAAAGTGGGTACTTTTTACATGCTCCAGCACTGCAATAATTCAAATCCATGTAGTGTTCTTGTTTAGATAGGTGTTATAAAATCCGCAAAAAATATATACGCGTTATATATCGTGCAACCGCTAGTTTATTACCTTACTGAAAGTATTTTACACTTTACATTTCGAGCGGTGTTCTTTGTGTTTCTCTATACTGCTCCGACGAAATTTATCAGCACATTGTGTGATATTCGAAATGTTGGCGCCTGAATGAAGTGACTTATAAGGAGTTAACGTTAAAAATAGTCCTTTGTATTTTGTTATTTATAGACTCCAAAATTAAATATATAATACAGGAAAATACAAAAATATTATTAAGGTTCCACAAGTGGCAGCTGCAAGTTTAATTTGAATAAAAGTTTCCCTATTGTGAAACGAAATTATAATTAACTGACTAACCTGAACTAACCTGATGATCATAATTATTGTGAACAAAGCTTTAAATAGAACCACTAAACAATATCATCACAACCAATATTTTGTTATATATATTGTTGCGAACTAGGGTTCGATAATTCCAGTGCAACGATTTAACACGAAAACACTATTTATTTATTCCACAAATACACTCGACTACTAAATAACTCACTACTTAACACTTTATAGCCTTCTATTATCGCTTCGTAACTTTAGCTTACTTATCGCTCGCTTAAAATAAGACTACTACTTAACCGCCGCTCTATGCGCCTTTATATACAATCCTAAAATTACAGAAAAACCTAGAAAGTTCTTTATAAGAATTCTTGAATAATCTCACATAAAAAAAAAACGGTTGTAAACAACTGCCTTCTAGATTAAACCAGCCGAGCAATAAATCACTCGTGTCAGCCATGACGCAGCGCGGATGCGCTCCCATGCGGCGTTGCTGCGAATCGTAACATTGCCCTCCTCCTAAGGCTGTTCGTCCCGAACAGATAGAGTTCCATGGTATCGTGCTAATCGATCCAAATGAACGACCTTCATCTTTGACCTAGGGGTCCGCTGGATCCTATACACCACATCATTAATCTTCTTTATAATTGTATAAGGTCCTTCCCAATTTTGGCTAAGTTTGGGCGACTTCCCCACCTTTCGCCTCGGATTGTATAGCCACACCAAATCACCATCCTGGAAGCCGCGGGAGTTAGCTAGTAAGTCATATCTTGCTTTGGCTCGATCACTGGATATCCGCAGTTTATTCCTGACTTGTTCATGAACATTGTCCAGCCTCTCCTTGAGCTCCTCCACAAAGTTCTCAGAGTTGAGCGAGTCTTTTTCTGGTGTTCCATACATCAAATCTGCAGGAAGCCTCATTTCCCTTCCGAACATCAGTTTCGCCGGAGTATAACCAGTGGCTTCGTGCGTAGAGCCTCGATATGCCATCAACATGAAAGGTAGATGTTGGTCCCAATCACGCTGATGATCTGCCACCATTTTAGACAGGTAATGTTCCATGGTCCGATTAAACCTCTCTACCATCCCATCCGACTGTGGATGCAAAGGATTTGTCCTGGTCTTGCGAATTCCGAGAAGTTCCATGGCCTTCTGGAAAACAGCCGATTCAAAATTTCGGCCCTGATCAGAATGAAGTTCGAGAGGGACTCCGAATCTGCAAAACATTTCATTTACTAGCACCGTTGCCACAGTCGTTGCTTCTTGATTAGCCAGGGCGTATGCTTCAGGCCATTTAGTGAAGTAATCCATGGCGACCAAGATGTATTTATTGCCCGACTCAGTCTGAGGAAACGGTCCCGCGATATCAATTGCTACCCTCTCGAATGGAGCACCTACAGTGTACTGCACCATTCGACCCCGTGATCTTGTTCGAGGTCCTTTTGTGGCACAACAAACTTCAAACTTGCGGCACCAAGATTCGACGTCTTCATGATAATTCACCCAGTAATACCGCTCTTTAATTTTGGCCATTGTTTTGTTGACCCCAAAATGGCCTCCGCTTGTTCCGTTGTGCATTTCCTGTAGTACATCTGATTTTCTGCTACCAGGAACAACCAACTGACTGACTATGGACTTGCCATCCGGACTCTCCCACGCTCTCTTCAGTAGTCCATTTTCTATTTTAAGAGAGTGCCACTGGGCCCATAGCGCCTTCAGGTTTGGACTTTTACCAGCGATTTCTTGCCATTCTGTTGTCCTGTTGCCATTCTCTTGTCGTCAGTCTTTGCAGAGAGGATGGGTCCAATATCTGGATCATTCATTTGTTCTTCTCGAAGCGTCTGTGTGGTCCAGCCATCGTTTGTTTCCACCGACGTTCTCCTTACCAAAGGAAGTCCCTCACGCTGCTCAGTTCTTTGACAATGCCGACAATCTTCTTTACAAGGCCGTCTAGACAATGCATCGGCATTTCCGTGAGACCTTCCTGGTCGATGTTCAATTTGGAAATCGTACTGCTGCAGGCGCTCTATCCATCTGGCTATTTGACCTTCAGAGTTCTTCATCTGTAATAACCATTTCAAGGCTCCATGGTCAGTCCTAATCAGGAACCTTTTTCCATATAAGTAGCGATGGTAATGTTCGACTGCTTTAACGATGGCCAACAGCTCGTTTCTAGTGACGCAATAGTTTCTTTCTGGCTTTCTGGTTTTGTCTTTGAGAGAGTACTGCACCTAGACCACAGTTACTTGCATCCGTGTCCAAAATAAAGAGTCCGTCCTTTATAGGGTAAGCCAAGATCGGACTAGAACAGAGTGCAGCTTTAAGCCTTGCAAACGCCTGACTGCAATCGTGGTTCCACAAGAACGGTGTTTTCTTTTCCGTTAATTTGTGCAGCGGTTTTGCGATGTCGGCAAATCCCTCTACAAATCTCCTGTAGTAAGTACATAGTCCCAAAAAGCTCCTTACTTCGTGTTTGTCTCGGGGAACTGGCCAATCTTTAATGGCAGATATTTTACTTTGGCTAGTTTTAATGCCTTGTTCTGAGATAGTATGCCCCAAGTACTCGACTTGCTTTTGGAACAGGCTGCATTTCTTGTAGTTTAACTTCAGGTGAGCATTCCGTAACTTGTTGAAGATTTCTCTTAAATTCTTCAAATGCTCGTCGAAATCACGTCCCATGACAATTATGTCATCTAAGTATACCAAGCAAGTTTTCCAAGTCAGCCCCCTCAAGACAAGTTCCATTAGTCGCTCGAAAGTTGATGGAGCATTGCACAATCCAAAAGGCATAACAGTGAATTGGTATAGTCCAGAACCAGTGGAAAATGCAGTCTTTTCTTTGTCTTCGGGAGCAATCTTTACTTGCCAGTACCCACTTTTTAAATCTAGAGTGGAAAACCACTTTGATCCCGATAAAGTTGCTAAGGTGTCGTCTATACGTGGCAATGGGTAGCTGTCTTTCTTGGTCACATCATTAAGTTTCCTGTAGTCAACACAGAACGGCGTTGAACCATCTTTCTTCTTAACAAGAACCACAGGCGACGACCATGGACTAGATGATTCTTCTATGACGCCCTCTTTTAACATTTCATTCAGCAAACTGTTAGCTTCCTGTTGTTTAGCCAGAGGGACCCTTCGTGGATGTTGTCGTATTGGTTGGGCATCTCCTGTGTTGATCTTATGGACAACTAAATCGGTTTGACTGTCGTTGCTCTTGAAGTTAAACATATCAGATTCATCCATAGCAAATTTTGTAGCAGACTGAAGTTGTTCCTTTGACAGGTGACTCCACTGTCGCTTAAAAGCATCAATAACTTCTGGGGAAGCTTGGTTAGAAGATTTAATTTTGGACTTCTCTGCTTCGACAGAATTGCATACCCATTGTACAGGCTCATAATTGGCAAGAACTGTTCCTTCTTTGAGCTTGATGGTCCTTTCTCCAATATTGGCAACTCGTACTGGCATAGTCTTCTTCGTGTCGGTCAAAGTTCGGGCTACCATGATTTCAGTCGTCAAATCCAGGTTAGGTTCTATAAGTCCTATGGACCACCCAGGATCATTTTCAGAAGTCACTGTGATAATTTGTTCTGAATTTGGAGGAATTTTCACATCTTCTACCACCAGTAGACGGACACTAGTTTCCACATTTCCATTGGTTAATGCAAACTCCTCATCTCCAAATGTGAGAATATTCCGTTTGTGATCATAGGAGAATCCATGTTTCCTGATGAGATCCATTCCCAAAATAAACTCGTCTTTGATCCTGGCAACCAACACTTTATGCCGAACTTCGAGTCTTTCTCCAATAATGATGGTGACATCGGCTTCTCCGTCTATAGGGCAAGACTCTCCAGTTACTGATTTTAACATAATAGGATTGGGCAATGGTTGTATGGTATATCCGACAAGTTTATCTGGCCGTACAATGGTCACATCTGCCCCTGTATCGATGGTAATCTGGATCTTCTATCCCTTAATGCGTCCGTTTTTCCACCCAAACTATTGACTTTAAAGATCCTGGGGGTCTTAGCGGCCCCGGTCAATTGCCCCCTTGCATTGACCGGAATTAGTTTTCCTGGGACCTAGGGCGGTCTTGGTCGCCGCTAGGTCTTCTAAACGACGGCGACGGACTTCTTGCCCTATTACGGCAGTTACTCTTGATGTGACCCAGTCTGCCGCAGTTAAAACATTTTATGCTTCGATTGTCTGTTGATCGAGGGGTCCTACCCAATAGGTCTTGTATATTAACTGCCATATCCTTCATCGCTTTATGTAAACTGACCATGGATTCAGCCATAGACGTATTCTCCTCTTCATTGCAAGTTGCCATTCTTACACGCGGAGCTGAACTAGATGACACTCGTGACGCCTCGAATTCCAGGGCCCGAACTAGTGCCTCGCTGATATTCCTGGGCCTTACTAGACGTAAGTGGTATCTCATGTCACTATCTCGAACTCCCTCAATGAACCTTTCGGCGGCAAATTGCGTTTGAAAACATTCAGGGGCTGATGGGTATGCCAGGTGAATTAGTCTGTCTATGTCCGCCTCAAATTCTTGTAAGGATTCACCTGACTTCTGCTGTCTCATCCTCAGCTGGGCTTGGAACACGGTTTCTTTGTGCTCGTTTCCAAATCGTAGTTGCAGAGAGTGTACTAAAACGGCATAATTACTTTGATCCGCTGCCGACAGAGATTGGAGTAACTCAGCCGCTTTTCCACAAAGTTCTACCACTAATGCTGTAGCTTTCTGGGGCTCGGACCAGCCATTAGCTTTTGCAGCTGCCTCAAATTGGGTTTTATAGATTTCCCAGGCCGTAGTACCTTCATAATAGGGAGGCTTAATTTTAGCGTTGGCTGTGCTAAAACTCTCTGTAGACACGTTGTCGTCCTCAAGTTGTTCCCGGAATTTCTTTTCTAGCTCGAGAACCCTCTGGTTGACAGCGTCTAGTCCTTCGTTAAGGCCGTTAACGGATTCGTTAACGGATTGCATTATTCTTTCTTCCAACTGTTGCTCCCTAGCTGCGAGATGGGTCACTAATTCTTCTTTGAACCGTTCCTGTTCTTCCTTCTGTTGTTGATAACGTCGCTCCTGTACTTGATCACGTTTTTCTTGTTCCTCTTTTTGTTCCTTATAACGTCTTTCTTGCTCTTCCTTCTGTTCGTTATAACGTTTTTCCTGTTCAAGATAATGTTTTTTCTGCTCTTCCTTCTGTTCTTGCATAAGCGAGAGCAGGGTGGCAAATTGATCCTCCATCGCTTGATGCTGGCTTCTAGTCACTGGCATAAACGCGTAATGTCCGGCAATGAAGCACTCACTTACAGTTCAGCAATATTAGTCCTCAAATTCCCACTGGAATCCCACTTCTGACACCAATTGTTGCGAACTAGGGTTCGATAATTCTAGTGCAACGATTTAACACGAAAACACTATTTATTTATTCCACAAATACACTCGACTACTAAATAACTCACTACTTAACACTTTATAGCCTTCTATTATCGCTTCGTAACTTTAGCTTACTTATCGCTCGCTTAAAATAAGACTACTACTTAACCGCCGCTCTATGCGCCTTTATATACAATCCTAAAATTACAGAAAAACCTAGAAAGTTCTTTATAAGAATTCTTGAATAATCTCACATAAAAAAAAACTGTTGTAAACAACTGCCTTCTAGATTAAACCAGCCGAGCAATAAATCACTCGTGTCAGCCATGACGCAGCGCGGATAGGTCGCGAAGCTCCACCAACCAACACGCTCCCATGCGTTGCCCCGCCTCCCATGCGGCGTTGCTGCGAATCGTAACAATATTAAGACTCACTTAATGGACTACCAGTTAGTAGTCAAAGTTCGACACCTTCAATCACGAGAGAAATTTTCAGTATTGGTTGGCTTCAATCTCGATTTATAGAATTAATAAACTAAAATAACCCACTTCTATCGTAACATATTAAACAATGTAATTTATAAAACATCTTATTCTCACTGAAGTCAGTCATATTTATTACAAACATAACAATACATAAAACTACAATAACGAATCAATCAACGGAATTAAGACTGCTGCGGGTGTAATCGTAAAAAAACAGACTGCGTTTTTTGTTTTTGCGCAATTAGCAGTTTTTGTTGGTTGAAGACTGCACAAAACATCTCAAGATGAACTCAAATCAGTTTTTTTTCAAGCGGACTAAAAGGACCTCATTTGTTTTCTCCATTCGCACACCTAAAGTGGGCTTTCTAATCCTGAGACCAAAAAAGTAACAAAAAAGTCCTAGGCAGTAAAAGTAAAGTCAAAAGTCACCGCTACTGTCATGGTGGCGCATATACAAACCATCTTATTGTCATCTTTACATTCTTGATGAAAAAACAAAGGATAGGAATACTCTCAGAGCGCTCGAGAGCACCACCCGAAACCGTTTTTAGTCGAAATCGCATAGGTTCTCGAATTCTGTTAAATGTAGTTGGTTGTCATGCGCGTCATCATATTTATCTGTCAATGTGATTTTTATTAATTTAGTATTGATAATAATGCTACAAATTTTTAGTTTACCATAATTTACCTAAACCACCTAAACCATTGGTTATGATTTAATACCGTTAAAACCACATTGAAAACCACCGTTCCAACACATAATATTTATATACAACACTCATTGAGTAAGTACCTAGACCCGCTTAAAGAGGATGAGACAAAATTGCAAAACTGAATCACTCTGAAATAGACTTATTTCCTGCATGCTTGAAAATAGTTAATTATGTATTAAGAGCGAAAAGTACAACTTTTTTGCTCGGAGAGTGAAGTTTGCCGCTCGACGCGAAGCGGAGAGCGGCAATCACTCGAGAGCAAAAAAGTAACTTTTTGCTCGTAATGCATACGACGTTTTTTCTGCAAACGATCAATTTCAAATAATGTGAATCACAACTGTGCATAGCTGAAGTCACAATCTGAAAATTTAAATCAAACTGACAATGACGTTTTAAATAATTGGTTGAGTGGTGGTAGTTGCTGTTGACAGCAAGCGATAAAATCTTTTTCGCTTGCTGTCCTGGGCAACGCGCGGAAAAGTATACTCACATTCTGATCCTCAAAAATGGTTAGGTTTTCGTTTGTCTAATGAAAGCGTAAAATGCGTCATTATTTGACGTTTGTAGAAAAAAAATAGTATGTGTTACTCGGAGTAAAAGGTCTTTTTGTGCTTCGCCCAGTTGCAGGCCTCAGCTTCGCTTCGGCCGTCAATCTCTGGGCTCAGCACGAAAAGACCCACTTTTACTCCTAGTGACATAATCTACTATTTTTAACGTTATTTAATTATTCACAAGTATTGCTAGTAATATAATGCGTTCATTTAAAAAAAAAAACGAGCAGGTCCTGGAAGCGGGCTAAACGAGCAGGCTATTAGAAAACCTTATCTCAGACAAGAGTTTTAATTCCATGGCTTTCTGCGAGTTTTTTTTTTATGAACACACGTTACAACTTTTTTTTTAACACATTTACATTTACGATTTGGGGAGCCTAGGCCTCATGCTTTTCTTATTCTTTTTGTGTAAAATTTCTTATTTCCTTTGACACTATCCATTACATTTATTGCAGTTGGTTTTGAGGAATGTGTTATAATAATTATTACTATGCTAGAGTGGCTTTAGAATAAGCACATTTAGCGAAATATTTTGATTTACTATTTTTTTTTTTTGTAAAAATCAGATATTATCTAACCCTGTAAACTTTTCAATCAAACACCTAATGCATAAAATTTCTAAGCTAAAGCCAATATGGCTTTACAAGCTTGGCCTGTATTGGCTTACCAAAGCCAATACAGGGTGATTCACGTTATTCGTCACGGAAGATTATGGCTAAACTTTTAAATTTTAAAAAAGTTTTGTTAATGGAATGGATGAGGGTCTATTGGAAGTACATTTTTCAAAGTTCTTCAAGTTTCAAAGTTTTATTTTTTGAAATGAGACACCTAGTATATTAATGTATTTTTGGCACCTACGGACAAAAGTAAAGGTAGTTTTATTAAGGTTTATGGCATCTAAACCGTACCGTTCTTCAGATATTCGTGATTTTGTGAAAATGCAGCATCAAATTTAATGTTTAAAATCTCAGCACTTGGTTTATTTTCAACCACCGAAATTGGCTGGTGGGCTACTAGTACATTGAATTTTTTGCGGTATATATTAAATATTAGCTACTGTGTACCAAATGTAAAAAAATGAACACTAAATTATGGCAAACTTCAAACAGTAATAACTCGTTTAATTTAAATTAGACACCCTGTATTTTATAGTATTGTTACGATTCGCAGCGACGCCGCATGGGAGGCGGGGCAACGCGTGTGTGGTTGGTGGAGCTTCGCGACCTATCCGCGCTGCGTCATGGCTGACACGAGTGATTTATTGCTCGGTTTAATCTAGAAGGCAGTTGTTTACAACCTTTTTTTATGTGAGATTATTCAAGAATTCCTATCAAGAACTTTCTAGGTTTTTCTGTAATTTTAGGATTGTGTATAAAAGGCGCATAGAGCGTGCGGTTAAGGGTAGTCTTATTTTAATCGAGCTATAAGTAAGCTAAAGTACGAAACGATAATAGAAGGCTATAAGTTTTAAGTAGTGAGTTATTTAGAAGGCGAATTGTACCTGTGTGTATTTGTGGGACAAATAAATACGGTTTTCGTGTTAAATCGTTACACTGGAATTATTGAACCCTGAGTTCGCAACAGTATCATTAGATGCAGAATTTAGTTTCCTATCAAAAACTATTAAACATTCCTATGGCTTGGTCGTTCCATTTTCTTGGAAAATTGATTTTTTCTGTATTTGCGCTGACATAAACGAATGTACAAATCTAATTTAACTGTTCAGGTCTGTTCAGGTGTTACCTGATTTTGACAAAGCAAAATTTATTGTCATTTCTAGTTGTCTCATATTAATTTAAAGTTAAATATTTTTTTACTGTAATAATTGGTGGTTAACAGGTTTTTTATTTAATCAAAATGCTGGTTTACACAACAGAAGAACGAGTCGATATGATCTTCATTCTAGGAGAATGCTTGCAAAATTGTCTTTTAGCATCAAGGGTTTATGCTGAAAAGTTTCCTAACCGAACTCGACCGAATAGAGTCGTTTTTGAAAGACTGTTGGTTCAATTTAAGCAAATTGGTAGTGTTCAGTATGGAACGACTGCCAAAACGAGACCAGTTACAGAAAACCAAGAAACTGAATGAGCCGTTATTGGCTCTCTAGTTGAAAATCCCCATGTCGGACAACGAGAAATTGCACAAAACCTAAATATTAGCCAAGCAAGCGTATCAAGGATTGTTCAAAAACATAAATATCACGATTATAAGATACAACTACATCAAGAACTCTCCTATAGCGATTTTGACCAACGAGTGGACTTTTGTATGTGGGTGTTAGAAAAAAATGGAGAACGAGAAGATTTTTTTGAATCAGTTCTATTTAGTGATGAGTGTACTTATCATAATGGTGGTTCTTTTAACCGACACAATTTTCATTATTATTCTGATTTTAACACCCGTGAATTTAGAGTTATTAATAACCAACATAGGTGGTCATCATAGTGGGCATAATGGGACAGTATGTGATTGGACCTTATTTTTTTGAAGAACATTTAAACGGAATGTTGTCTCTAAATTTTTTTAAAAATCAGTTTCCAATTTTACTAGAAGAAGTTCCTCTAGATATAAGAACAACCATGTGGCTGCAAATGGATAGGGCACCTGCTCATTATCATCGTGAAATCCGGGAGCTCTTAAATGTTCGTTTCCAACTCCCTATATGTTACGCAATGTGAGTGAAGGATTTAAAAACAGAATACGTTTGTGTTTAGAATCAGATGGTCGTCATTTTGAACAAATTTTATAACTGTTTGTTTTTGTTTGTTTTACTCTTTTGTTGACTTGTTATTTATTGTATTTCAAATTGCCACTATTATTGCACTAAATTTTTTTGTAATAGAGATGCTAAATTTTATAAGAACTCTTGTAATATAATGTTTTATTGTTTTATTTGATATTTTATGCTAAATAAAGACACTTTAACATTGAGATGGCTGCTAAATAATCCTCGTGATCATAATTTTGTAACTTATAAATTAATATCTGACAAATACGGGGTGTTCATTAGAAAACTTCGTCTAGTTGGTTGTGAACTGTCAAAGGAAAAGAATGGAGAAACAAAAGTCCATTTACTTCCATTATGCCATCCTTTTCTGTCAAAATTTTATAGCCTCCTAAATGAAGTTTTCTAACACCCAGTACTAATAATAATACATTTTGCTTTCTCAAAATCAGGTATTGTATCAGGTAAAGTAGATTACTTAATTAGTTTATGTCAGCTCAAATTCAGAAAAAAATCAATTTTCCAAGAAAACGCAAAGACCAAGCTCTAGGAATGTTGAATAGTTTTGATAGGAAACTGAATTCTGCTTTCTAATGATACTATAAAATACAGGGTGTCTAATTTAAATTAAACGAGTTATTACTGTTTGAATTTTGCAATGATTTGCTGTTCATTTATTGACATTCGGTGCACAGTAGTTAATATTTAATACACACCGCAAAAAATCCAATGTACTATTAGCCCACCAGCCAATTTTGGTGGTTGAAAAGAAACCAAGGGCTGAGATTTTAAACATTTAATTTGATGCTGCATTTTCACAAAATCACGAATATCTGAAGAACGGTACGGTTTAGATGCCATAAATCTTAATAAAACTACCTTTACTTTTGTCCGTAGGTACCGAAAATGCATTAATATACTAGGTGTCTCATTTAAAAAAAATACAACTTTAATCAATTTTATACTTTTGGGACCACCTGTATACAATGACAATAATTTTAAAATGTACTTCCAATAGACCCCCATCCATTCCATATACAAAATTTTTTTTAAATCTAAAAGTTTAGCCATAATCTTCCGTGTCGAGTAACGTGCATCACCCTGTATATATTCTATTTTAGTTTGTTTTGATTTACCTCATAGTATCACGATTTCAAAGAACATGGACCACGCTTTATAAACACATTACTTTCATTAAAACTCCCCTTTTACATTTTTCGCTTTCTTTTAAGCGACCCTGCCTGTTAAAAACTTGATGTTTATTCTTCCTGACAGTTCCTAACTTCTTTGTTATTAAACTTGCCGCCGACGACGGGATAACGATGCGCTTTTGTTTTTCTTTTCCCCTTCGAGGACCGTTCATATTATCCAAAGTGGGCGTTTTGTTGAGAATATTATTTTACGTTATTCTAAGAAGCTATTAAGGGACTTTTACAACAACTTGTTCATTGTAAGTGCATTACTTGAGTACATAACATAAGAATAGCCAAACGATGTTTAAAGCAGCTGAAAATGATGTGTCACTTATCTAACTGAAAATCCAAAAAAGTTTTTTTCTGCACAACTTATTAAAAATTCAACTAATAAATTGTTAAAAATAGCGTTTTAAGGCACTAGTGTTAAAAGTACTTTTAAGGAAGTCATACGATTTCCGAAACTTTCACAGGCGTGTCTTAAAGCTGCACTTTTAACACTAACATCATAAATAGCTATTTAGCTTATTTTTGGTGTAAACATTCCGAAATTTCTAAATTTTGTTAAAAACTTCAAAACTAATCAATAAAACTCGATGTGAGTCGGTGACGTCAAATTTTCCGTTTCATTCCGTGCGCCGGTGATAGAAAAGAAACAATAACTATGACGTCATTGCCAACTCCCAGATCGGGAACATCATAGAAAAATGAATGAGTGTTTCTCCTTTCATCTCATTAAGCACAATCATTTGTGCTGCTCAAAGTGCACGTTCAATCTAATTTCTGTTAGATAAGTGAATATAAATAAGCACCTATAAAAATACGGCATCTTAATATGAAGAACTCGTACCATTAATTTTGAATGAAAAAAAGTGAAACACACTCCAGAGAGAGGAATTTTAATTTCCCCTGTTACGATCGACACGTAATGTTTTATTACGGTACGATCCCTCAATGCAAGTTTAAGCGCAGTTACATTTTATCACCTGCGTTATAAAACGTGTTATTAGTTGCATTTTTCGATTCGTCAAGTTTTTGCAAGTTTTAAAGATCGTAGATATACGTCTGATAATAAGTACTTTCCTTGCTAATAGCCTGAAGAGAAAGGGACATAATTTTTTAAAAGTAGATATTCAATGATCCCGGTTTTAACACCTATACACTAACTTAACTTCTAGGCTTAGTGATTAGTAAGAACATTTCACACCCTACTTCTAAGCTAATCAATAAAACTCGATGTGAGTCGGTGACGTCAAATTTTCCGTTTCATTCCGTGCGCCGGTGATAGAAAAGAAACAATAACTATGACGTCATTGCCAACTCCCAGATCGGGAACATCATAGAAAAATGAATGAGTGTTTCTCCTTTCATCTCATTAAGCACAATCATTTGTGCTGCTCAAAGTGCACGTTCAATCTAATTTCTGTTAGATAAGTGAATATAAATAAGCACCTATAAAAATACGGCATCTTAATATGAAGAACTCGTACCATTAATTTTGAATGAAAAAAAGTGAAACACACTCCAGAGAGAGAGGAATTTTAATTTCCACTAATGTTTTATTACGGTACGATCCCTCAATGCAAGTTTAAGCGCAGTTACATTTTATCACCTGCGTTATAAAACGTGTTATTAGTTGCATTTTTCGATTCGTCAAGTTTTTGCAAGTTTTAAAGATCGTAGATATACGTCTGATAATAAGTACTTTCCTTGCTAATAGCCTGAAGAGAAAGGGACATAATTTTTTAAAAGTAGATATTCAATGATTCCGGTTTTAACACCTATACACTAACTTAACTTCTAGGCTTAGTGATTAGTAAAAACATTTCACACCCTACTTCTAAGCTAATTAGTTTTCGCCAATTGGTCAAAGTAATTCAAGGAAAACTATTGAGGTGGCCAAAACAAAAAAATTGTAATTAGTGTGTAGAAATAATTTAAAAGAGTTACTCTGGCTAGTGTATGTATATATGAAGTTAATAATAATAATCTGCTCCTATACATGGCGGGAACCAATTTAAATTCAAATAAGAGACCTTTTAACCTACATTCAAATAACAGACATTTGCTAATTGTACCCAGCGAAGATAAAGGCCGCTAACGTCTCATTATCCATATTCCGTTATGACAAGGCATTGTATTGGGATGTAATCGATTAGTGAACTAGAGCTATCAGATCATCATAACTCATCTAAAGAATGATTAAAAGTCGTTGGTTTCATGAGAGGCAAAAATCTTCGTTGGCAACCTACATATCATTCCTTTATCATTTACATCTCATATTTTTTATCACAGCTTTTAAAAGTGTGCTCACCACTTGATAATTTTAATGTATGTGTTAACTAATTTCTTATTTTTTTAGTACTTGTGGTATTCTTGGTGTCGCTTTATACTTTAGCAGATTTCCGATGAAGCACCTTGTCAAGCTGAAACCCACCAGGAAGCACTCGAAAAGCGTTGGCTTTCTTGTTTTGTCTCTAACCAAAATTTTTCACGTTATTAAACTAAACCACTCGCATTCTTATCATTTGCAACCGGCCCCAGGTCTATATTCAACAACGAAGAACTTTTGCCTTTAGATCTTAAAAGACCAGAAGAGAACAGGACTCTCTTATTCAATCAGCAAAGTTGGACAGAACAAATATCTGACGAAGTAAGGCCAAGAAAGTTCCACAAAGGGGGGCCGAAGCCTTGCGACTAGGCCTTAAAGGCCCTTTTCACAGTCCCCTGATCCATCCATTCCTACTCCACCTGAGCCCTCATTCCCTCCACGAGTCGACCCGTTCCTCTAATGAAGGAGAATATCCCGTCCCATCTCAGAGTCGGAAGCAGCTCTCTATGGAGGAAAGCGGCTCTCAGTGACCTATGGCGCAGTCGCACCCACCTGTAGCACACTTCTAATTTTTGCTCTTGCTCTCTCTAGTTTTTGCCGCCATTCCGTCAGGATCTCATTCTCATCTCATCTAATTTTTTCGGCGCATTTTGTCAGCAATCAGGATGACCACATGAGCAGGCAGGAGACTGTCCAGATGAGATGGACTCTCTGGAAGAAGAGGTGGAGGACCCTGTCGAAGAAGAGAACAAGAGGCTAATGGATCAAATTGAAGATTTACCAATTCAAAGTCCCCAACAACGTAATGCTGAAATGCTAGCTGCACTGCCACCAGTGGTCAAAAGAAGGCTCAAAGCCTTAAAGAAACTTCAGCTGGATGCCACCCATCTTGAGGCCAAGTACTTTAAGGAAGTGCATGATCTGCAATGTAGATATCATCGGTTGTATGTTCCTCTATACGACAAAAGTAGCGATATAATAAATGGAAAATATGAGCCTACTGAGGAAGAGTGTCAGTGGCCCTCAGATGATAAAGAAGAGGAACTGCGGAAAGCTTTAAAAGAAAAGGCAAAAATGCAGGAAATCAATGGTCCACAAGAGAAGAAAAAAAAATAATCCAAAAGGCATTCCCCAATTTTGGATCAATGTTTTCAGGAATTGTACTCTCCTAACTGAAATACTGCAACCGCAGGATACTCCTATTTTATGTTACCTGACTGACATTAAAATGTCGTGTAAGGAAGAATCGATAAGCTTCATCCTCGAATTCCACTTCGGCCCAAATGATTACTTCACGAACGCGGTCCCTACTAAAGAATACTTCATGAAGTGCGTCCCAGACGAAGACGATCCATTTGGTTATGATGGCCCTGAGATCTACAAGTGTGTCCGGTGCACAATCAATTGGAATAAGGGCAAAAATGTCACCATAAAAACCAAAAATGCCACCCACAATACAAGAGGAAACCAATAGGACCAGGACGTGGATGAAGATTTTTGCAACTTCTTGACTAGCGATTTTGAGATTTTTTATTACATCAGAGAACGTATAATTCTTCAAGCTGTGCTTTCTTTCACCGGCGAAAACAGCGATGATGAAGACGATTACGAAGAATAGGAAGAGGATAATGAAGACGAGGAAGAAAGTGCTGTAGCCAGAAAGTGGTATGACGACTGTTCCACAGTGGGTTCAAGAGTGGATTGTCAACCATTCCTAAAAGGTGCATGTGTCTGTTTAGTCTGCAGTGGCTAGTCAGGATTCCCATAAGGTCTCCCAGGCACTGCCGACTTCTCCCAAGTAGCCACGAGGCCGTTGGATCTATCCGGCTTAGGGTAGGTTTCCTTGGCCTTCTGGACTGTGTCTAGTTTGTCCTTGTACTCTCCCACGCCCACTCATTCAGAGTGTGAGAAACGCATCTATTGCTTGTTCCTAGACGTGGCTCTGGCCCCTTAATTCCCCAATGTCCAGAAACATATCCTAGAGTTACTCTTTTTGTTTCTGCCAGTGACTCTAAAGCATCCTTGCAGTGCTAAACGAGCTTTGAACTCGTCCTGTTCCTGCAGATGGCTCGCAGGGCCGCCTGCCTGGCGGACGGGAAGTAACCAAGGAGGTAAGTGCCAAAATTCGTCATTTTCAGATACCATAAAAAGGTCTTAAGTGAATGTCTTAATGTTCTTATAAACGCATTATGTGTCCATGCTCATTTATATGTCTCCTCTTCTTCTTCTGCTACTTCTTGGAGGTCTGTCGATCTGTTAATTCTGAAACTGCCTCTGCATCTTTTCCTGAGAGGTGGATTGCCAACTATCTTTCCATCTTTTAGGTGGCCTCCCAGGAGGTCTTGAGCCGGGCGGGTTGTTTCCTAGCACTGTTTTCGAAACTCTGTTCTCGTCCATTCGTCTTACGACCTGTACCACTGCTCTTACGTTGTTTTTCCCATCTCACAATATCTTGAATTCCGCATTCTTCTCTGATCTCTGTGTTTCTTACTCTGTCTCTTCTTGCTTTCCCCACTATTGTTCTCAGTGTTTTCATTTCGGCCACCATTAGCATGTGTTTCGTCTTGTTGGTGTCTTCACGGACTTCTGTATCGTACTCGTACATCATGATTGGTCTGATACAAGTCTTGTAGATTTGAATTTTGCTATGTCTCGTAGGCATCCTGATAGTGCTGATGATTTGTTAACCTAGCTGTTCAGGTCTTTAACTGGGTCGTGAGTGCTTGATGTGTCTATGCCCAGATATCTGAACTGCATCACCTGTTCTATGGATTTCTCTTCCACCACTAGCTAACATCTGAGTGGATCTTTCGCGATTGTCATACCTTTGATTTTCTTGATAAAAATGTTCATATTGAGTTGCCGGCTTACTTGGAAGAACTGGAAGAGTTGTCTCTGCAAGTCGTTTCCTGATTCGGCAATAATTGCTGCATCATCGACGTAACACACGATACCAATTCTTTTGTTGTCCAGTCTGTATCCGAGGTTAAAATCTGTTACTTTATTTATAATTTTAGCCATGAGATTAAACAGAGAGACTTAGGCTGTCACCCTGTCTAATTCCTTCTGGTGTTGGGTGGTTTTCCGTTAATGGGTTTCGTGCGGCACGTGACTACATTGGTTGAAAACAAAAAATATATTCTATTTGTGTGCTTCTGCATCAACATAACTAAATTTAAAGTTTGGATTCCCCAAAAGGGCCTTAGTAGGATTTAAAATTAATGCAAAAAGGCCAATTTTATTGCAAACATTATAAAAATAATTATTAAAGTGAGGTTATATTTAATAAAATTCTGGCAAAATGTCGTCATGTGCACGAAACCCATTGATCTCCTGCCTTAACCTTTATTACGTTATTGTTATTTAGGTTATGAATTATCTTTGTTATGTTCGCCGGCGCCTAATTTTCTATCAATATATGTAGAATGACTCCCAAACGAACCATGTCAAACGCCTTTGTTAGGTCAATGAGGCAAAGATACGCTGGCATATTGTACTCTATAGCCTTTTCTTTTATTTGTTTTATTATGAATACTGCGTCTGTTGACCGTCCCTTTATGAAGGCCTGTTGTTCTTCCTAATTCTTAATTTGCGTTTCCAGTTTGTCTTTGAGAATACTCGTGAATAGTTTCATTGATGTTTTTAAGAGGGTTATTCCTCTATAGTTTTGTAGGCAGGTTTTTGGTCCTTTTTTAAATATGGGTATGATGACGCTATTAAGTCATTCATCTGGTGTTTCCGTTTCGTTGAAGATTTTGTTAAATAGTTGCAATAGTTTGCTTGCAAGTTCGGGGCCTCCCTATTTCAAAAGCTCTTTGGGGATGACATCCGACCCGGGTGATTTTCTGTTTTTTTAATTTTTTGAGTTTTGCTTCTATTTCTTCGTCAGTGACTGTACAACTTATGTACAGTACAGAGAATTATATTCAGCATTTCTCTTTCTTAAAGTTCTTTAAAATGCTGTTGTCACGCCCTTATTGGTACTCCTTTGGTCTCCTTTGGTCAAGTCGTTAACTTGTTTTCTTCTGTTCCGAAGCATTTTCCATACTTTCCTTTGAGCGCCATATAGGACGTGGTCCATGTCGCTAGTAAATTTAGCCCAATGTTTATCTTGCATAAAACAAAGTTGTGATCAGTTCCCAGTACTTGTGGTGGTGTTGTCACTCGATTTGTCATGTGTTTGAAAATAAAGCGATTTAAGAATTAAACGAAATACAAACTATTATACACACATCGTTTTGCTAACTTTCACGAACACTAATTGGCAATTTAAAAAAATATGAGTGACGCCGCCTTGCTTTAACTGTAGAAACATTAAGAGGCAAGCCTGCAACTTAGTATTAGCCTTTGCGGCGAGAAGCAAACTCTTATTGGTCACGGAGACGGTCGCCCTGGTAACCGTGCTGTCAAGGTGTATCAAGGATAATTAAATCGCTGTGCTTCTAGGATTGTTCAATAGACTGCACGACTACCTTAGACCAACGAGAAATACTGCTAATATCATCCAAGTCCTGTTGATTAAGTTCTGCGGCTAAATTCTGACGTGGATTGACATAACAAATAATGGATGGTTGCTTTCTTGGGTGTGGTCGCTTGTTAAATAAAGCTACAGCAGGTGCTTGAAACTGCGGATGTTTGACGTTTCTGCACAAATTAGCGCCTTCATTAGAATTGTGCACTACAACACAGGGAATACCTAATTTAAAGTTATGTAATGTATACAATAACAAAGAGAAAAGGGGGAGTGACAAGTAAGTAAATTATAAAATACTGAACATAAAAATATTGAACATAAAAGAAATCGGCTTCTCAAAGCAAAAAAGCGTCAGGAGTGAAACTTACGATGCATATCATGTTAAGCTAAGAAAGGGTAAAAAAAAAACGAAGAGTGAGAAAAAAAAAGAAAGTGTGAGTGATAATGACTTACCACAAAACAATTTATTACTTTGATGTGAAGTTTCTGTATTTTTTTTACATTTTTCCGTTTGTTGCGGTTCTGTTTTCTGGTTGCGGACACTATTTCGTACCGGAAATTTGTGTCTAAGGATTACCATTGGTACACATCTTAATCGGACTTCCTAGGTAGCTTCCATACAACTGTAATAGTTGGGGGTAGAAAAAAATAAGTCAAAGTTTGTAGAGTAGGAGGTACTGTTGCTTACCAGCAAGAATCCAGACGTTCAACGATCCAACCATGACAAATAATTACAATAACCACACAAATGATAGAGAAATCAGCAATAAAGTATAGGAAATTTATAATAAAAGAAGAGCAACAGAAATGTTTTGGTAACTTACCAAAAAGGAAATTTTTATCGAAAAGTGGGTTGTACTTTTTTTTTCCTTTATTGACAGTATAGCGCTTCGTCAAAATACGAATACAACTAAAATTTGTTAAACATATTAAGACTTTTCCTTTTCCCTTTATAGCCATTTAAAATCTTTAAAAAATGGTCTGAAATGTATTACTGGAGGGTCTCCCTTACATAATTTTTGAGCAAGTTTTTAATAAATATGATATACTTTTAATATGTGATGTATTCAGAACTTTCATTCTTTTTTATCAACATTTTAAATCACATAACAGTTGTGATCTATATGTCTCAGAGTTGACTAAACTGTCACTTTTAAAGCCTGCTGGACAATTACAGGACAAAAAAAAAATCAATTCAATTTTAAAGAACAATTCTTGACCGCTGATGTGCCGTATACGATCATCTTTTAAATCCGCATCTAAATTCGCATTTAATTATTTTTAAAAGCTAGTTTTTTTAGGTTAGAAAATACATTTAATTACTAATACTTTCACTTCGACAGGGATATAGTATAGTTTCAATAAAAAGTATTTCTTTTTACGGCAAAGTTTTAAAAAGCTTTGAACTGAAATTCTTTTGGTACCTATATAATAAATAATTTAACATTAGAGGCATTTTATACTGTGTGTCCTAAATAGCATATGATTTATTCAATAGATTTGGGACCAGCTCGATCTGGCTTATCTTTTAAATTGTTAACAGATGCATGTATTATTTACGTGCGTTTGAACACACAGTTTCTAACAACTAACAAGAAATTGGAGCAGCCTTATTGAGACTGACAGTTTTGATACAGTGCATGGATGTTATTTCATCATAATATATTAATAATAAAGTATTTGAAGTATTTAAAACTAGAACAGATAGCAATCATTGCCCTTATATGAGATTTATGGCGCCTAACAATTAATAACAATTTCAATATGTTATAATTGTATTGATGTAAAATTTACCATTTTGGGTCATCATTTTGGGTCTATAGAAGCTTCTGTTACTGTTGTATAGTTATAGAAACGATAATGCAGGTTATCTGTATTATCGTTTCTATATAATTTCTAACTCTCCGCTTTCCGTTTTTAGGGAATGCAATTCGTTCTCCTTCTTCATCCTCCTAGAAAATCGATTTGTTGTCCCACATGTTCGTGCGAAAGCAGATTAAGACCCCATTCCCTACAGAGGGCTGTATTATTCTTTTTGTGAACGAGCTTTTAGTGAGAGAGTTTGATAATTGTTTTGCAACCAAAATGTTATTACGGTTTTAACTGTTGTGCGTTTTTAAAAAGCATAAATTAATTGCTAAAGTCAAGTTCAGAAAAAAAAATAACTATTTTGTATCCTTCTTATAATACGAATTATAGCTGCTTCAAATGGCATTTTTATAGTATACCAATTAAGCTGCTGAGACAAAAATCCCAACAACTTCCAAAACGTTTAACTCATTTGGTATTACGACTAGTGACTAAAAAGTGATCCTTTTCACTCAGCTCATTAATTGCTCAAAACAACAATAGAATATTACTTTAAAGACGTCACTAATTGTTTATCATTGCAATTTTTCATACTCTTTTACTCAAAGCTCTATAGTAATGATAAACTTAGGGCCGAATAGTGGTGTTATTGTATTATACTAAAGACATTATTGACAGTCTGCGAGGGGTAATTTCTGTTATTTATTGCGACTGTCTAGTTTGCAATGAAACGAAAGGGAGAGAAATCATTTCTTTGGAAAACTAATTTGCAATTTACAGGCCTTTTCTTCGAAAATGATAAAAAATATATATATTCGTTAGAGCGTTGATGTTATGTAACTCAATTCTTTGAGTTCAAAAGACTGATAATAAATGATTCAAAGAAAATACGAAAGCTTTTTATTTCTAAAGTACCTACGATTAGAGTTGATGTCCTCTGGAAATGTTACTATAGTATTTTCTTATTGCTTTAGGGAGCTGATTACCTCTAGACGGATGATAGATACTGACTGAGAAAGTTGGCTTATAGTACTAATTCATCTCTACTTTTTCCCTACCTTGTCTTATGATCTACGTAATAAGGAAGGGCACAAAGTGTTTTGCTTTATATTTATTAATTATGATTTTATTGTTTATTAAAAAACTAGAATTAATGGCGGGTTTTGTGCGCTGATGATGGCTTGAAAGCCGAAAACGGTACGGCAAAAGGATTTAAATAAAAATACACAAAGCATTGATTTCTTTTTCGAATCTTCGTCGTTTTAATTTGTTGTAAAACTGCCCAATTGTAGTAAAAAAAAATAATATAATGTGCACACTCTATAACATCTTTATCGCTCTCATTCAATTCACTAAACTTGTTTTAAGGTGCCACTGTTGCTTTCTTATGAAAATTGTATCTCATCGTATAAGGAATAATGTATTATTCCTTATACTGTGATAAAAAATTAAATATTAAATAACAAGGTTGTGTTCTTATAAACAAAAACAAAGCGTGATTTTGGTCACGGTCTCAGTACATTTATTAATAAAATATTGTTGCAAACTCAAGGTTCAATAATTCCAGTGTGACAATTTAACACGAAAATCTAAATAAACAGCAATAAAACACACTCGCAAGTACAATTCGACTACTAAATAACTCACTACTTAACACTTTATAGCCTTCTATTATCGTTTGGTACTTTAGCTTACTTATAACTCGATTAAATAAGACTGCTACTAACGGCGCCTTTTATACAGAATCCTAAAAATACAGAAAAGTCTAGAATATTCTTAGAAGAAAAATAATTGATACGAGATACACAAAAAAAAGGTCGTAAATAACTGCGTTCGAAATAAATAGAGCAATAAATCACTCGTGACAGTCCCCACGGTCCCAACGCCGCAGCGCCCGGATAGGCCGCGAGCCTCGAAGGTCCAACCTTCAATGTCGCTCCGCCTCCACAGCCGCCGCTTACCGTAACAATATTATTAAATGGTTAGACGTGTTTCGCCCTATGGCATCATCAGACCGAAAACCTGCTAGCAGTCGCCCTTGGTTCTTTCATTGGGAAATATCGAAGGATAATTTTATAATGTGTAGCGTGTTTTCGGTCTGATGATGCCATAGGGCAAAACACGTGTAACCATTTTATAATATTTTAATATTAAATGTACTGAGACCGTGACCAAAATCACGCTTTGTTTTTATTTATAATTACTAGGTCTCTTTGTGGAATATGAACGAAATCCTCAAAAAGGTTATGTTCTTGTTCTAAATTTCAATGCCTACTTTATTTTATTTTCTAGTTATTTCCTTTTTGTAAACTGTTTTTTAGGGTCGTATTTGAAACACATTTACGAATTATAAAAAGTTTTTTACATTTTTTATTGAATTATACACTAGTACTTCATTTAAGAAAAAAATATTTTTTTGATATTATTAATCGGAAGAATTTTTTTATCGACCGGCTAAAAATCAGATCCTTTTCAGTGAAAAAGCATCCCTTAGGTAAATATTGAACTGCGTATCCTCGCTGACATAATAATAATGGGACCAGCATGTGGAGCAGCCACAGATTTTAAGTCAATATTGACACTGAAATAACATATTTTGGCAGTGTGGTTACATTTATGTGCTCTTCCTGACAGCTAGTTTTCCTAATACCAGAATTTCCATAAATAGTTAGCAAAATTATTCAAAAAGATATTTAGGGTCTTAATCATGGATGCGTATATTATGTATTTTTATACGGCTTCTTAAATAATCTGTTACATTATAGCACATTACAATATATTTTCCATAGCAAGTCCGCAACTACCTAAATCTCAACTGTTTCCACAAATCCACACGTTTTTTTTTTGTGCTTGGTAGTGAATTCCAATTATTTTCTTTTGTTTTCTTTTCGACCCCAAAAATAAAGTAAATCCCCAAGTGAGCGCCCTTTTTTATAGGTGACTGTATCTAGGGTTGTTTGATGTTTGAGGAGAGCAGGTCTATTACTGTTGGCAATGCACACCCCACTTTGGGCTTTCTTTGTAACGTGTTCCGTCCCTTTCAGAAATGGTTATTTGAAGAAATCGGACAGCTCAAACGGGGTGTTAACAAAAATAGGTACATACATGTGGGGTTATCGCGAATTGCGCTCTACCGTGGACACCAAAAGTTTGATCGATCAGAGATTCCCATTAAGCTTCGTCCTTTCTCCACCTGATTTATTAAAATGTCGAGGAGAAATTGACAATTGTGTTAAGTGTCATTTCAAAAATGGCTTCAGAATCCCTTACGACAACTCTCCCGATTCTTCAGCCACGCCTCATTACAGGATTAGAGACCACAATCAAAGGCAATATACACTTCCTTTCGGATGACGAAGTAGTCTACCCTGTAGGATCAGTAGTTGCAGTCCACAATTTTAACGTCAAGAAGCAAAAATATATCAAATTAAGCGATAAAGGCAAGAATTTAACGCATGTGGCTGTAAGCCCTGATAAGTAAGTATTAAACTTACGTAGACTCAATACTGATACACTCATTCCTTAGAAAACTTATTGCAGTTGTGGAAACCACAGAAAAATACCCTATAGTAACTCTTTGGTGTGCCGAAACCTATAAGAAAAAGAGGACTTTAACGTTACCTACTGACAAGGATATTATTGCAACTCGTTATGTAGCAGTCGATTTTACATTCAATTCAAAGAATATCATTGTAGTAACTGGTGAACCAGACTGGAGCTTGTATTGCTTTAGGTGTGACAAAGGACGGTTGGAAAGCTTCGCCAGGGCCAATAATGCCAACAACACTGGAACAGTTGCTCAGGTAAGACTTGCTCATTGTAATCACAGTGGATTTGCTCTGCAAAGCAAAAGCTATTCTAAGTTTCCTGATGAAATGTACAGCTGGATCAAGTATTGGAAAACAAGTGAAAACTGAACAAAAAGTTAAAAACCCTAAAATTCTAACTCTCTATTGCAGTAGTCTAGAGATTAAAAACCAGCAGACGGTGAAGATCTAAACTAACTTAAGGATAAAAGTTTATCTAAAATTTCTAAAAGAGCAAGAAAATTTGTTAAATTTATATTAACAGTATTTGGTTCAATCAAACTGTATACTGATTATCTGCTCATGACATACTTAACTGTTTTTGAATTTTTCTTATATTTTGCATGCTTAATGCTCTTATACATGCTTATAAAGCTCTTCTAAGAATAGTGGACACCTACCTAAAAAGTTTTTCTGCCTTTTTAGGTAGCGTGCAATCCCAATGATGCTAATCAGCTAGTGGTAATTGGAGACTCAGTACTGAGATGCCTCGGTTGCACGGACTATACCTGGAGACAGTTCGGCTATAACAAATTTGATCCGGTAGTATACACCAGCTGTTGCTGGCTATCTCAAGACAGGCTCATGGTTGGTAGCAGCAAAGGCAAAATACTGGTTCTCGAGACTGGAGAAGTTAGAGCGGTCTTTCATGCCATGGATTTGCAAATTATTAATATGAAGCTAAAAGATGAGTAAGTAAATTTTAGTATGTAACGTAATGTGTATTAAGCAATCGATACAGTGAAATAGAATAATTACTATAATCGGACCTTCGTAGACCATTTTTGGTCTACAGCGTCGCATCTTTTCAAAGTCTTGAGAAGCACCTCAAACTCAAGGACGGTAAACAAAACAGGACGACCCACTGCCATTTAAACAACATGGGCCAAAAATCGTGACGTCAGCTTAGTGCGGACTTGGGAGCGACAATGACGTCATTATTTTCCGAGCCCCGCTGCTATTACGGCTGTCAATAATATCATTGCTGACATTGGCCGCTCTAAAGAGCTCTGAGACTATTCCCGTCATTTGTTTTCTTAATGAAATTCTAAGGACGGAAGTAGTCTTAGAGCGGTCACCCGAAAAACCTGTGAATATTTGATTTGACATCTCGATGATTATTCGCGGGCGCGGGTTATTCGTTTTTTTTTATGATCATATTCTAACATATAAACACTTTTTTTGAATCTTTCCCTTGTTGTATTTAGTATATATTATTGAGATTTAGTAAAATTACAAGTACACAATGCCTGGTCAGATTTGTGCTGTTGCTGAATATAAAAGCGTCAAATTAAAGTGGAAGAAAGAAGGCAGACAAATATCCTTTCATTTTTTCACAAAAAGAAAAGATGTTCTATCACTTAAAATAAGAAATAGGGGGATTCAGCTTTGCCAACGAAGTGATACATTCAATCCCGATACCTCGGCAATATGCTCATTACATTTTACGGCAAATGATTATGAAAGAGACTTCCTAAATGAACTTTTGGGTAAGTAGTACATTCAGTATTAAGTACTTACATTGCTTCGCTCGTCCTCAAAACTTTCGCATTCGTGCCTTAAAATTGCACTTTTAACACTTACATCATATAAAATAGCTATTTTGAATGCATGATAACCCTTTAAACAATAAAACACATAATGGCTGGCCAAGCAATTTTGAAATATCCGGACTCCCTGACTACACCTTATATAAGTCCGTACAACCAATAAGTATTTGTACCTATTCAGAAAATGTTTCCTAGTATCTAGACATCAAGAAAATGTGACGGTACATTAACATACTAAGTATAAGTGTAAGTATCCCAAACTCGTAGTTGTTTATGGTGTATTGAATACAGTTGCTTGCAACCCGCTTTTTAAGTCTGCATGAACGTACTAATAAACCTATCTTTGAAATCAGAACTATTTGTATTATTACTATTTTATAGATCCTTTCATACTTATCGACACTTCTAAGATGTTATTTGAACCAATACAGGATAAACAGAAGCACAGCATATGTCAAAAAACTATGAGTCCGCGGAATAAACTCTTAATGATATATCTCATCAGAGCACTAGTGTGACGTCACGCCGCGGGAACAGAAAAAGAGGTATTGGGCCGTCCTGTTAGTCTAGCGTCCTTGCCTCAAACTCACCTTTGTAACAATTTCCTGTCTTTTTCTTACAAGGAAACTCAATAAAATACCTAAAAATTATCCCAAACTGACGATTACGACGTTTATCCATTGATGCGTCCATATTGAAACAATTGAATTTTGACACAAGAAACTAATATGGCCGCGAACGCTTGGCCTACTATTGGTCAGATAAGCATAGTCACAATGACATAGCAGATATGTCAGATCAGACAGAGCCAACAAATGTCGATATTTCGTTCCGGTTTTTCGGCCGGAAGTCATTTTTAAGATACCCATGACGCAATTTCGTAGTCAAGCACATCAATTGGCAAATCACCACTTCAAATTATATGACGTAAGACGTGAAGTGACGTCAATTCCAGTGCATATCGCCGCCATTCAAGTACCGCACATCAAGTACCCACTGCCAAAAAGGGGGGGGGGGGGGGGGGGGGGGCTGTAAAACAGGAGGGTTTGACTAGGTTAGACAATGGAAACCGCGCGTGCAATTCTCCGCTACATTGACAGCTGTTACCAAAAATAATGAGACGCCATGTTTAAGACGAAAACCAAACGTGTCGTGGGCTATGTGTTTTTTTGCAATAAATTGCATTTTGCAAGACTTTAAATTATAAATAATTGTGTTGTTTACAATGGTGGGATGTGTAGCTTACGGTTGTAAAAGCAGCTGCTATAGAAAGGAGCCTGGAGTTACGTTTCACTGGTAAACAGTTAGTGGCGTTTTTCAGCAACATTAAATTATCTCAAATAACTCTAAACCCAGTTATTTTACATCCAAATCTTCGAAATATGATTTAGTATATACCGCAGTGAAGCCAATAATGCTATTTTGGGCCATATTTTTCTAATTCTGTAACTTGTAGACAGTTTTTCTATTTAATTTTTTGAGCAGTTTTCCAGTGGCGTAGGGGATGTAATCCCAGGGTTATCAACGACTATTAATTCAGAATTATTTATTTAATAGAAAGTCGATGATTGCTAATAATATTACTAATGTTACAAATAGTAATTTAGTTCCATTATTATTTTTAATAAAATATTTTCTTATGTGCTACAATACCAATGCTACGTCACTGGCATTTTCACACTTGACAGATTGGAGCAAACTGGTAACAGACGCCGGCTTCGTATCCTACTTCCTCTGTCTACCTATTCTAAGTTCTCTCCAGATGTACATACTAGCTCATTGCATAGTCGCGTTGTTTTGATATATAGCGTTTTCGGGTGGCAGCTCGAGACCGCTCTGAAAATATTCCTATTCTTTGTTTTCTCAACAAGTATTTAAGGAAGGTCATACTCTCAGAGTGATCTAAATCGGCTATCCGAAAACGCTGATTTGGCCAAAGAGCTAGTATGTTACATATAGAGAAACCCCCCTATTTCACAGTTTTGCAACCCCTTTTTAGCAGTGGGTCACACAAAAATGGTGTCGATTGACGTCATCGACGTCTTTGAGAAGACTAGGTGGTCACCAATTTATCAACCTATCTGCATACTAGTTTCGGGGTCTACCACTCAGCAGTACAGCCTTGGCTGCTCGACAAATTGGAGACCGTGAGTTAACGGCTTAAAGCTGAAAATGTACGGAATACCGGTGAGATGTTGTACAAAGCAGGAGCAGGAGACATCCACCAACGTATTTTAGATCCAATACTACCAATGTTGTCTCCAATGTCATTTAGATCCAATACTACCAATGTCACCAATTTGTCGATCTACCCATCTGCATACTAGTTTCGGGGTCTACCCCTCATCAGTGCAGCCTTGGCTGGTCGACAAATTGGAGACCCTGGGTTAGCGGCTTCAAGCCGAAAATGTACGGAGTACCGGTGAGTTGTTGTACACAGCAGGAGCAGGCGACATCCACCAGCGTATTTTAGATCCAATACTGCATGGCAGATGGCTCTTAGTTCGAGAAGCAGCCCATATTGCTCTGTACCTCGCTGGTTAACGGAACCAGAACGAAGTGAAAAGAGTAGGTGGTCACCAATTCTGCCCATCTGCATACTAGTTTCGGGGTCTACCCCTCATCAATACAGCTTTGGCTGGTCGATAAATTGGAGACCGTGAGTTCGCGACTTAAAGCCAAAAAGCTATAAGAGAGCGCTGAGATGTTGTCCAGGAAGTGTAAGAAAGTGCATCGCCAACTCTTCTGCCAACCGCAAGATCATCAAGAAGAGAGTGCAGCGAAATTCGAGGGTCTCCATGAGAAGTCGCTAGTGAGACTGGCATAAGCAAGTCGTCTGCTTCTTGATGATCTTGCGGTTGGCAGAAGAGTTGGCGATGCACTTTCTTCCACTTCCTGGACAACATCTCAGCGCTCTCTTATAGCTTTTTGGCTTTAAGTCGCGAACTCACGGTCTCTAATTTATCGACCAGCCAAAGCTGTACTGACTAAGACGACTTGCTTATGCCAGTCTCACTAGCGACTTCTCATGGAGACCCTCGAATTTCGCTGCACTCTCTTCTTGATGATCTTGCGGTTGGCAGAAGACTTGACGGTGCACTTTCTTCCACTTCCTGGACGCCGACTATCATCACTGAGTTCTCTGAAACACTGAAACGAATGATGGCATCGGAGACGGTCTGCTGAGGCACATTGAGCAACCGAACAACTTCACATTGACGAAACAGTGTCCACAATTGCACTACGTTTGCTTGAAATTGTAAAGACGCAACAAAATTATTTAGCTCAAAATCGAAACAGCACATAGCGGTACATAAAAATATGGAGAATCCGATGAAAAAAAAATTAATTTATTACGATTCAATACTTTCGTGTAGAATAAATTTAATTTTCACCGTGTTTTTTGGGACACCCTGTATATTTATCTTTTTTTTTTCTTTTTTTTATCTATCCTTATCTTACTCTGTATGAATAAAGAAGAAGTAACATAACAATTTAGAGTACCAAAAGCAATGAATTATTTTATGTCATCCGAAATCTGAGCTGGTAAAAGGTTATCAACATAAAAGTGTTAATAGTGATTCCATTCAATGAAAATGATCAGTAGCAAAGGCACTTTTAACTTCCTTTTTTTGTTACCTGAATCTTATCGACAAAGTCAGAAAAAAGAAGATGATGAAAGAAAAAAAAAGCGAAAGTAAAAAAGCGAAAATGTGAAGAATATTGGCAAATTCAAAACGAGATAAGGCGAAGCTCAGGAAAATTGCTGGAAGGCAAAAAAGACGAAAAAAACTACTAACAATTTGATGAAAAATGATGGAAGTAAAAATATGTTTTAAAGTACTCATTTTAGATCACTCTCGTTTTCCTCTGGGGGAAGAATAAGCAGATAGTCATTATACAATTTTGTCCCATGTTGGGCGCCAAATGCTATAACAAAAACTTTCGATTTTACCCTCAGAATAAGAGTTTTTTTTACTAAACTTAAGTTCCTTATTGCATTTTTCTGTGAGTAGTGAAAAGGAGAAGAAGGTGCTATTACAAAAAGTTTTTTGCAATAATTTGGCTGCCATAAATAATACTCCAAAATCAATTTTTCCATTGTCAGCCCGCCATTTATAATTGATGGGTACGTGTGGCTAAAGGCTAAAGACCCGACACGAACCCCATGTCCCAAAACACTAACATGACCCAGATTAGTTTCTCTAGTAAATTTTCATTTTATACAGTTCAAAGATAGTTATTTTTTTTAGACTAAAACATCTTGAAATCCACCTTTTTTACTTAAATTTTCTTTAAAACAATATTTATAAAAGAAAATAGTATATTATACGGGGTGTTCATTATAAAACTTGATCTAGTTGGCTGTGAAATGTCAAAAGAAAAGGATGGAGAAACAAAAGTCCATTTATTTTGATTATGTCATCCATTTCTGTCAAAATTTCATAGCGTGCTAGATGAAGTTTTATTATGAACACCCCGTACAACAAGCATTTAATGAGAGTCATTATATCTCATTAAATGCGAGTTGAATACTATACTTTATCCACAACAAGATTCCGGGTTTTCTCAAATATGATAAGTTGTAGATGCCACAAAGATAATTCACACTTGTAAAATCACGACCACGACTGGTTTCGCTAATCGGCGGCGCGACATTTGATGCGTCAGATAGATGATGGTCTAGTCGTCCGCGCATGTTCATTTCAATGCTACGAGGGTGGACGGTAAATTAAATCATTTTATGGCCTATTTTAAGTATTTTTCAGTGAAAAGTACATTTTTTAGTGGGATCCTAAGAGAAGGATAAGATTAGCATTAATCTTGAGAATGTACAAGAATAATGTGATTATTATAGTATGGTCGTGCATAATCGTTATTGGTCCGCTGTGGACGCCAAATGTTTTCAACAATATAGTTTTTTCAAGGTAATTTAGAGTTTGTTACTTGAATAAAAATTAGACACCGTTTGTTAATAATAGAAATCTTGTGTTGAACTTTTTTTTATCCACGACCATACTATAATAATCATATTATTCTTGTACATTCTCAAGATTAATGCTAATCTTTATTCACTTGTGAATAATGATTATTCACAAGTGAATAATTCGTACGTTCACTTGTGAATAATCATTATTCAATTTAAACGAAACCTATTCTAGGCAACTAGCAACTCAAAAAGTAAACTGCCCTAAACTTGAAATCGGTAGTTACCGTAGATACTAGTTCACTCAAATAATGATCCTTCTATTAGGATGTATTGAGACAAATGTAGGTTATGGTGTCCCTTTTTAATTAAAAAATTTGCTTTTCAATAAAAAGTACTCAAAATAGGCCATAAAATGAAGTAATTTACATGCACGGGTCATTGCACGGGCAACTAGACCGTCATCTATCTGACGCATCAAACGTTGCGCCGTTGATTAGCGAAACCAGTCGTGGTCATGGATTTAAAAATGTGAATTATCTTTGTGGCACCTATAACCTATCATATTTGAGAAACCTCGGAATTTTGGTCGTGGATAAAGTGTTCAACTCGCATTTAATGGGCGTTATTCTCTCGGACAAATTGTGCCACTCGCTTCGCTCGTGGGCTCAAACGTTACCCTCGAGGATAACGACTCTCATTAAAAGCTTGTTGTATAATATACTATTAAACCACAATAGCCACTAATATGTTGGCATAGTTGTTATTAACCTTCTTTCGAATCGTAAAGTGGATTTGATATATTTCAAATAACTTCTCTTACTTTTTCCGCTCTCTGAAGGATTAGAAAAGGAGCCAAAGGGTAAGTGCCTATCGTCCCTTTATTTCTGAGCTAATCTAGACCCCTTTCTGTAATTAAATTTTTAATATTAAACAGAATAGTAAACCTACAAATTCCTATAATTATCTATCTAGAAAAGAGGATACATGAGGTGTTCGTTAGAAAACGTCCTCTATGCATTTTTGACAAAAAAAGATGGCATAATTAAAGTAAATGAGCTTTTGTTCCTTCATCCTTTTTTTTGACATTTTACACTCAACTAGATAACGCCTTTTCAAATGAACACCTCCTATGTCATCTTTACCAAAAATTATTTATTAAATTCTAATGTTACAAAATGGTAGATTGGAACAGGGATCTCAGACCAGCATGAAAACCTCCTCACTAGACAGTGTCAATTTTATCGAAGACGAAGATGAAAATTACGAAATAAGGTCTATTACGAACTTCCCAAGAGGATTTGCGTTCGGATTTATGAACGGAAGAATCCATTTATATGAACGCGAAACTCAACACAAATTTCGCAAGAGAACCCTATTTCGCATCCCCGATAAAACCGTCTACAGAGAATACGATGACGGACCCAAGGAAATCAAGACAACCGTTAATTGTATTAAAGTAAATGCAGCGCAGGTATATATTTTGTGAGCAATTAGAGTATAATTAGTGCAATAAGGGTTTTGGTGTTGTTTTAGGACCGTTTAATTGCCACTTGCAGCGAAACGCAAATTTATCAGGCACGATTGTGGTTGCAGCAAGAGGGGTCGTCTTCAAATGAATACGTTATGACCGAGTATGGATATCCGCTCCATCTTGGACCAATTGGCAGTATGTCGGTTTGTAGATGGAAGCCGATTTGTATTACTTCGGGTAAGAATACAATTTTTTTGTTTGCTCAGTGATGCTCATACCTAGTCTTTACCCTACAGTAGATTATCTTATTTGAATTCATATTCCAGCTTTTTTTAGTAGAGTCGTTTCTTTTAGGCGCAAAAGACCGCTCACTAAAAATATGGAATTACGAAACGAGCGAAATAGAGCTTATTCAAAATTTTGAGGACGATATCCATTCCGTGGCTCTCCATCCTACCGGTCTCTACTGCGTGATTGGCTTTTCCGACAAGCTTCGCTACATGACTATTATGATAGACGATATAATTACCACTAAAGAGTTCAGCATCAGAAGCTGTAAATTATCCTCGTTCAGCAGGATGGGACACTTTTTTGCGAGCACTAATGGAAACATTATTCAAGTTTACTCCAGCATTAGTTTCGAATTGATGTACGTTTTGAAAGGTCACAATGGAAAGGTAAGTCACTTTAATTTAAGAGTGGGAGTAATGAGGGGAAGTGCTAAAGCTCGTCATTTCGAGATAAATCTATGAAAAAAAGATGTTAAGTGACTGTCTTTATATCTATTTCTAGGTATTTCATTGCTTCATTCACTTTTTGCAATTTATTTGACAACTAGATGAAGTTTTCTAATGAACACATGGTATCAATAAAGGAGAGCCACATTGAACAGAACAGAGAAAGCCCAATAGATTATACTCCTGGCGTCTTACCAAAAGGATAATTTTCATCTAAATTTTTACGTTTTCAATTTTTTCACCTTTCGACTTCTTTTAGATAATTAGATAATACAAATAATAAAATATAACAAATGATTTAAACATGGATGCAGACGATTGGCCAGTTTTCTCGTCAAACGTAGTGAGTCTAAGAAGGTTAAATAAATGTAAGCCTGCAACTCATTCTCGCATCTTTCACTAGACAGAGGCTGGCAAGGAGCCTCACACAAATTTGTAAATGAAACAAATTTTTATTTGAACATTTTTAACGGCCAATTAACCAATTTTTGAGTTTTAATCAGTCGTGACTTTTCTTCACTCTTGCTTGTAGTTTCAACATTTTACCATTTTTAATAGATATTGATATTTAGGAGGCTGAGATCCATGGTGATGGTTTCTTTACTTCGGGAATTTCAGTCTGACCAATTTTGGGCGCTGATAATGGCTCAAAAGCAGAAACTAGTCCACCAAAATTTGCACAAAATACACATTTTAACCTTTAAATATTTAGAGAAAATATCTGTGAGATATTAGGTAGGTATATATTCTCTTCAGATTCGTTGCATGTCATGGAGCAAGGACGATCGCCAGTTAGCTACTTGTGGTTCCGAGGGAGCGGTGTATATATGGGATGTATGTGAAGCAACTAGAGTAGCTGAGACAATTATAAAATCAAATCCTTTCACTGGAGTGGCAATTACACAAGCGGGGAAAGAATCCTACGCGGTTGGCTACGATGGCCGTATTAGAGAATTGGTCAATTCAAATGTGCAAAGGTAACGTACACAAGGTCCTTCCTCTGAAATCTATCGGATGCTAACGGGTTTGTTGGTTATCCGATTGAAAAAACTGACTGCCTCGAAAATGAACAAATACGCACTACTAACTACTGTTGAAATTCGCATATTCAAACAGCGTGCGCAAATTACGTATTGCGTAGGCTCTCATACAGAAGCGTGTGCAAGTCCACTTTGCACACGCTTCTGATTGCTTTGCACACGCCTTGCATATATTTTATATTACGAATTTTTATTTATGAAGCAAAATTGCAGTCGTAGAGAAAATATAGTGTGTAACACGTACCTAAAAACCACTCTTGTGACGTTGTATCACTCGCCTACAACTCGTGTCCAAACCGTCGCACTCGTGTGAGAGGTGCAATTTTCGACACTATGTGCACAATATACTATTTTTCTACGACTGCCTCGAAAATGAACAAATGCGCACTACCAACTACCGTTGAAAATCGCATATTGCAAACAGCGTGCGCAAAGTGCACATTGCGCACGCTTCCATACCGAAATGTGTGCAACTCCTCCTTACACACGCTTCTGATTGCTTTGCACACACCTTGCATATATTTTATGATACGAATGATCATTTATGAAGCAAAATCGCAGTCGTAGAAAAAGTATAGTGTGCAACACGTACCAAAATTACTCTTGACACTATTGTGACATTGCATCACTCGCCTACGGCTCGTGTCCAAACCGTCACACTCGTGTGAAAAGTGCAATTTTCGACAGCAGTTGCACAATATACTATTGGAATGAAAGCACATTTCAAATCAATCTTTCCAGATAGGAGTAGAAGATAAATTTATTGACAAAAAATTCGCTTCAATTGAAATAAATCTAAAGTAATGAGCAATCTCATGTTTCAGGGATGTAGTTTTGGTTTCTTCCACTGCAGGACTAGATGCTATAATATTATCGCAACTAGACTCTATGTTGTTCGTAGCAGGAAATCAGGGCACTGTTTATAGCGTTAAAATGCCTTTGTTAGAAAAGGCGGAATACCTGGAATTTATCATGCACAAAAGAACTATAGTCGAAGTATATAAGAAACAACTTGGTACCTTTATTTAACATTTTTTAAAAGAATGTTTTGGTTACAGATGTATTTATCTTACGATGACCGATTCCTCATCACCGGAGCCGTCGATGGGAGCATATGTTTCTGGAAACTGGGGAACACCGACGAAAAAGCTATAAAACTGGATAAGGAAATATCAACATCCAACGAGATATTAATTTCTAGAGAAATACTAGAAGACAAGATGGACAGAATAAAAAATTTGCAATTAAGATTAAAGGAACTAGAGACTGAACATTCTTACCAAATGAGACAAAATGATGCGTTGCATTCATTGAAGATGAAAGATATTCATTCCGAGTACTGTCATGCTATCGAAGAATTAAAAATTAAAAATGAGGTAAGTTAGGGGGTGTTTATTTAGAGAAGTCAACTTGGCTGTGAAATGTCAAAAGGGTGAAATAACAAATTTCATCATGTCATTCTTTTCTGTTAAAACATCATAGCCAACTTGATAACTTTTAGCAAATAAATATTTGAACGATTGTAGCAAATGGAATCAGATCACATTCAAGAAATCAATAACATAAACAGTCAGATAGGTAAAATGAAAGTTGACCATGAATTATTCGTGCAAAAACTGGAGGCAAGTTATAATGAGAAATTAATACTGGAGTATAAGAAGTATATGAGGTACGACACTAAAATACAAGTCCAAATTCTGTACTGCAGCTAATAAAAGTAATATTGTGTTGAAAAGGTTGCAACGTGAATTTTAGTTATTTATGCATTCAGTTTAATTGATAAAATTCTATAGTTAATACACTATATATTTATTTGTATTGATTTTTTATTTAGGTTCGAAGAAAAGATGAACAAAATGCTAAAAGAACAAGAACGACAATACGAGGACTTAAAAAAAGCGAAAGCCGATTCTGAAGAATCAATAACAAACGAGTATCTTGAAATGATTAAAGAGAAGGACGCACAAATTGACGAAGTACTGTATTTTTATAATAACTTTTAACATTATTTCTAATAGCTGAATATTTATTCAACCAGCTGAAAGAGAAAATAATTAAACTCGTTAAAGAACACGAACTGATAAAACAACAAATTGAAGATGATTGTGACAGAGAAATCTACGAATTAAAAACATCACACGAGAAAGACATCAAAGAGGAACAGGATCTTAATGTTAGGCTGCGGGGTGAAGCAGCAGTGCTGAAGAAAAAGTTACTGGGTAATTATAAAGAATATTTACAACCTTGAATTAAAATAAAATCAAATATTAATTGGTAGCATCTCAAAAGGAAGCGGACGATTACAAGCATCAGGTTTACGTGCTCGAGAACGACCATATAAAATTCAAATCTATAATAAATGCGCTGGAAAAAGATATTATAGACATCAAGAAGGAGATAACGGAACGTGACAGTACAATAGAAGACAAGGAGAAAAGAATATTCCAGTTAAAAAGCAAAAATCAGGAGCTGGAGAAGTTTAAATTTATATTAGACTTCAAGGTAAGAACTTCACTAATGGCCTTCTTCTTACAACCACCACTTATAGCAAGTTTGGTCTAGTTTCACTATTTGAAGTACAGTGCATCAAGTGTTTCGTAGTGTTGTACTCATTGAATTTCCAGCTACAAAATCGGTAGGTAGGTAACCACCATGTTTCATTATCGTTTTCGTGCTAACTGAAGTCACGTACATACTTGTATCGATCAGGATTTTCACTAGTGCCGTTACCTGTAAGTCAGTAGGTGAATGTGGTGGTGGAAAAACCGCCACAAATCTCGAGTCATTTCTCTTTATCTTGGACAAAGTGTAGAACCACAAAAATTGCAGATCAAAGAGTTGAAGTCCCAAATCGAGCCACGGGAACGAACGATCCAAGAGCAAGTTACGCAAATCAACGAAATGGTGCGAGAACTGGAAAACCTACAGAAGGTCATCCTAAATTTGGACACTCAAATGGCCGAGGGCCGAGCCAAGCTCGCCGCATCCATAAGTGAAGTTCGTAAAGAAGTGGAAAAGAATCGAATTATGAAGAAGGCTCTACAAGCAATACGAATGGACATCCATCACGCCAGTGGCTTCGTTCAAAACGTGCCGATGCTTCAAAAAGTTGTTAAGGTGAGATGAAGGTAAAGTTTTATTATCATTCTAGAGAGTACTGTTCAATAGAAAAATTGCATCAAGTTGGCTGTGAAATGTTAATTTTTTTATATTTATATTAATCATATCTATATTTATATATCAAAATATTATAAATATATATCAAATCAAACATGAAACATAATGATCAAGATGAAGTTTTAAGTTCCGTCTGATATTTAAATAGGTTGGTCCGCCATATTGCCTTGAGGGGCATTCATTTCAAATGACAATGTAATTCTGGAATGATCAATACGATGTTGATTATTGCCAATTTGTTTTTGATTAATGTTAGTTTAAAACTGATGCTGCCAATTTGATTTTGATTAGAGTCATTTTGATTTTGACTAACGTCAATTTAAATTTGCAAAAGTATATAATCTGATTAACTAATAGCGTTTTTCACTTGCTGCACTAGTGCGCACTGAGTGTATTTCCGTCTCTACAATTCCCTTAAATTAACAGAGGATAGAAATACACTTAGTTCGCACTACTGCTGTCAGTGAAAAACGCTGTAAGTTTATTATTACCGCTATGAAATTTTCGCCACAATTTTTACTATAATATCGGTACCGTCCTTTTTCTTCTCATGCTCAAAATCACAGAAGAAATTCCGCACAAATAAAAGTTACTTTATCTGGACACATTTTTTTTCCCTGATTTCAAAGGCCTTTGAATTTCAAAAGCTACAACTGTCATTTCCGCCATATTATGAACAGAAATGGTTTGTTTCCATTTAGAAATTATTATAGTAGAGTGGACACACTCTACTATAATAATAATATACTAATAATAATACAGGAGGTGAGCTGTTTTCAAATAATCGATACTGCTTTAAGGAAATGTACCACAAGTATAATGCTGATAAAGATTTCGAAGTGACACAAGCCGAAGATACAGAGGCTAAAAGCGAGTTTTTGCGACAAAGAGATTTTCTGGAAAGGACAGTTGCCACACTTCATGCTCAGGTTAGTATAAATGTCTCAGTACATAGGGGTACTCAAGAGTATTAATTAATAATTATAGAAATGTTCTTTTTAAATGTTTCAATGTGTTCATATTAAGGCTTTTTGAGTGACCAAGTAATAATATAGGCACTATTCCTATTAATCGTTGCAGGCAACAAAGAACACAAGTACCTTGAGTTTTGATAAGGTGCGACTGGTAGACGAGAACGCAACCCTATTAGTGGAAACTAATCAATTGCGCAAGAACCTTCAAAGTGAAATTAATCAAAACAAGAAGCTCAACTCTATAATAGGGATGTCTTATATAGCTCCCAAGGCGGCTCAAAAGAAAGTAAATTTGGCCGTTTCCACGAATGAAGAAATTCATAACAAATACAAGGAGACTATTAATGTAAGTTGACATCACCTAAGACGCTGTGTTTCAAGGTATATTCGACGTTTATTTGGTTGGTTAAACCGTTAAACATATTTTAAAAAATATACAAAAATTTTGTTTAATAATTTAGCTATTAACATTCTATGGATATAGAGCCGGACCTCCTCGCACGCACAGTTAAAAATAGTAACTTAAAATTTTCTAGAAAAACACAAAAGCTATTGAGGCTCTGGTTGACGAAAATAATAGACTAATGAACAAAATTACTGATAATGCGGAAATCGAAAGCGACAAAATAGAAATGAGAGATTCCAAAGAAGATCCAAAAAACTAACTTTTTTAGTGTTATCTACTTATCTATGTAGACCGACACTGTACTATCCATGTAAGATTGAGTGTTAAGCAAATAAAACAGATATAATTCAAATTAGGTGAGTACATCTTAATTTAGATAATGTTTTTTACTTTTGCCAAATAACAATGATTTTCATAAAGTTATAGACAAGCAGTTCAATTATGTATTCATCAAAATCTTTGATCAGTAAGTGAGTCCATCTTTTGGCAGAATAGTGGTGGTTGCGTTGAAAAACAAAAATTAATTAATATGTAATTTGATTGAAAAATACAAATGCTCTAATGTAAGAGCACATCACATCACATCATATTACAGAAGAATAATCTTCCATAACCCAGTGAAAAAACTCACCGAAAGGTTGTGTGAGATCATCAGAGCGTTACTTCCCAAGACGCGTTTCGCTCCAACTAGAACTCGTCAGTTAAGTTCACTCTGATGATCTCGCACCTCAAAAAATAATATTTTGCCGACCTACGAACTAGAGAGAAAGAAATGTCGCTTGTCATCGAGTTTATCGTCATTCAAACCAATCAAATCAAACATGACATGACAGGACTGAATATGAGGTGGCTTTGTTGTTGATATGACGATGATAATATTATTTTGGTTTGTTTATGCTGTCGGTTGTGTTAGATCACAGAAGTCGACTTTGAATCTGAGAATATCCAAAAAGCATGGATAGTGAGTCTCAGTAAAGACGCGGTTGACGTCCCTGTCATCGCGCAACTTTGGTGGAGCTAGATTTGCGGTAGAGAAGCTGGTACCGCAATTCAGACCTTATAATGGGGGCAATAAGCAGTTTTCGAACTGGAGGCAAAAAAAAGGGCAACAGATGTAAGCAAAATATACTTTTGCCCCATAATATGGCCATAGATATGCCAAAGCGTTCAATGTAAGTGACCTCATTTAATTTTCATGAACATGAACATAAGCATGCCTGCTCCTGCGCTATACATCTCACCAATGAACATGTTTATTGAAGATGTTGATGACTGGAGAAAAGTGTTTTCTAAATTCCTGATGCAAAACTTAGCAAATTCTGAAAAATACATTGTACATAGCTTCTGACGATCGTCTCCGATATTATTAGCAAATTCTAGAGTTTTATTGAATAATTCTGATTAATATATCAAGTTTAAAGAGACAAGGAAATTGGCGATCAGGCTTCCTTCCAGAAGGTTACATTGATTACTTCCTTGCCATAAAATAGAGAGATTTCTCATAAAATGCTTCGTACCAAAAATGTAGTGGAACAAAAGATACTACAAGTCTAGCACTTTGATTTATTGAGTTCTACGGCAGAATTAACTATTTTATTACCTCAAAAGGCAAAGAAAACAAAATGTTGTGATTTTATTAGTGAGTAACCGAATGCAATTGAGCAATTTAAATAATTGTAGTATGTTTATTAGTGTTAAAAAATAAATGCGATATAATATTATTTTATTTGTCTTCTGTGTTTTTTCTAGCAGATGATATAAACGTAAAAGTGAGTGAATTACATTTTTTTTTATTTAATTGTGTACTAGTGCGGGAGAAAACAATAAGTGAAAAAGGAAATAGAGTTTTAAAATTACTATTTTTTTAAGGCTCAATTCCGGTTATTGTGAATTTATAAAATAAACAGTAGAAAAGAAATATCAAGGTCACAAAACTAGCTTTCTCTAGATGGAGTGAAGTTAAAAGTATTAGATTTAAATACAATTCGAATACGAAAGATTTTTGTTGTGAATTTACAAGTGTCCCTTCAGCGCTTAATTACTGTGGAGGATGCTCTATACTATTTTTTTAAGACCTTTATGCGTGACTCAATGCGGATTTATCAAATAAATTTTCAATACTTTTTTGTATAGTGGTAAAAATTAACACACAAATCTGGAGCATGTAAAGTTGAAATAAATAACCTTAATTTTATTCTATGTCACATGACATGTAGTAATTCAAGTAATACAGGATTTATACGACCACGTGATAACTGTAAATACTCTCTAAAATGTCGTGATTGCCATAATGCTATAAATAACATAATTTGTCAATTCATTTGAACACCGAAAAGAGGGGCATTTTACGGCGATGTGATATAACCCGGCAAACACTTATTTTTTCCTTGTTTTCGTTCAGCTCCAGATAAGTTTCTCTAAATCTTGAACAAATTGGAGACAAGATTGTGTCGAATAATCATCTACGACTGCTAGAAAGCTGAATTTCTCGGAATATAATAATAATAATAGTACTTTTTACAAAACATTTATTATTACAAAATAAACAAACTTATAATATAAAAAATTAATGCTAGAAACTACATCATAGGGAGATAATGAAAACGATGAAAACGTAAGTGTTAATTCACAGAATCCTTGCTTACTTGATAAAAGAATACCTACCAAAAATAAAGGCGTATCTATACCACCTACCCGAACCAAAATGAGACTCTAGGAAATAATTTTACCAAAAAAAAAATAAAAGTAGCAAGATAACGCTAAAAACATACTTAATAATAATAAAAATAAATTGAACTTTTGATGTGAAAATATTGGTTTGGAATTGGGAAATATTGTGGACGCTTCTACTTTATCACAAATTCTCACTGTGAGGCACAACTAACTTAAACACTAATTTGTAACAAGAAAAGGTAAATTACTCGGTATGAGAAGCTAAAGCTTTGAACGTTCCGCTGTCCAAAAATTGCTGATAATAAAGGACATGATTTTCATTGTACAAGTCAACTGTGAGGGGATCTTCTTTTACAAGTTGCACAAACCTACGTTTCCGTTCCAGATTGCTCATCAACTACAATAAAAATTACGGTTACACAACAAAGCGTTTATATAGTTATTAGTATGTTACAGTATCATCATAAACGCGATTATTATGGTAGTGGTCCAGAATAGTAACTGAGGAGACGAAGCCAAACCAAAATATCGAACTTATACGTTATGTGAGAACTTTTCATTAATAACTTAAGTGAGGATTAATGTTCCGCCTCCGAATAGTCAATGATTTTTTTTCAAAATCAATATCTCTGAACTGAATTCTGCGTACGTACCTCCATGACCTCCATAATTTTATTCGTTTCCATCAACTGGATATTAACGGTTCCTTCCCAGCTTTGCTGTGGTATCTTTAAGTGCTCTGGCAGAATAGTTTTGGTGTCGGTAGTAGGCACTGCTTCGTAGTTCCCATAATCGACGAATATTACATGAACGAAGCCAGCCTCGAGCGAGTTTATGTCAGTGATTCGGGCTCGGTACCACATACCATCTTCGGAAAACCGGGCCAAGCAAGGTGTTCCGACTGTGAATACTTAAAGGAAGAAGAAGAGAAGTGAAAACAAAATTTTTTTAACTAAGTAGCGACACTAAAAAATTGTCTATAGTTCGTACATTGAACTTTACTTGCGCAGGCGGCCATAATATGTTTCCGTCACATTGGCACTGCTGAATTGTTAGCTCTTGTTTGTCTACCCTGCTTCTTTAAGCCATCCAAAACTATGTCCATAAGGAGGTGCAAAATCAAAAACTTCTAATAAAATTAAATTTTGTCAAAATTGAGCCAATCGCCTGCAAGGGATCTGTTTATCTATGAAATGAGCTTAACGTCAATGTCAAAGGGCTGTTTTCGTATCCGTGTGTTTCTATATAAATCTTACTAATTTGAAGATCTACTCTAAAGTATTCTCTCCTGTTTGGCTGCCCGGAAGGAAGACATAAACACGATCACTTCTGAATTACGCACCATTAAATGTAATAATTGTTATTGTGTGGTAGTAAATAGTATCCGACCGGAAAGAAATTCAGCTGCTAATGATCTAGGCCAACGGTAGAACTAATTTCTGACTCCAACTGGTAGCTATACAAGAGGTAGATGTAAATTTCGAGAAAATTATGAATTTTTCACTTTTAAGAAGGAAAATACGCTAACTTTATTCGCTGCAGAGCCTAGGAAACAACCTAATCCCGCTCCAACTTCTACATATTAACATATTGAAACACCCTAGAGCAATCGATGAGTAAATGTTAGGAAATTACACACAGTGTATGTTTGTTGTGTGTGTATATTAACGGTCTGGGATAGTCCCATTTTTAATTACTAAATTTTGATATAAATTAAACTTAATATTTTAATAAAAATTCTTTTTTTCCACGACTATGTACAATAACAACAAGTGGTCGCTTCCCACAGACAGATGGCCGAGATTCATACCTGTACTGTCCGGGGTCGACGTTCAGCAGAGTATCAACCTCATTTCTCTATCAGGCAGAGGAAGCATAGACTGGTTTCGCTATTATTGGAGCTCATCAGTACGGTATACCTCAAACCTGACAGAAATATGAGTTTGAATGAAGCTTGGTCTCCTCTCTTGCTCAAGGCCCTGTGTACATATGCAAGTGGCGTCATCGGACGACGGCAGGGGCTTCCACTAGGGCATGCGAGATATATTGAAGTGAAACCAAGCCAGTTTTCTGCCGAAGTTGTCGCTCCCACAGACAGATGGCCGAGATTCGTACCTATACTGTCCGCCTCGTACTTATACTGTACCTCGCATGCCCTACTGGAAGCACCTGCCGTCGTCCGATGGCGCCACTTGCCTGTACAGGGACATCATTTTAAGTGTCTCATCCAATTTGCTCCTTTCCTATTCCGATTTGAAGAAAAGTTTATTCGCGCTTCCTACTTTGGCCACGTAAATATCGTAATATAACCGAAATAAAACCTAAAATATATGACAATGCCTGTCATAATTTTAACATGGGACAAAATGTCAAATATTCATGGCCTGCTGTGCAAGTTAAGTTATAGTGTACGAACTTTATATCAGATTCACCTGTACGGGGTGTTCATTATAAAACTTCATCTAGCAGGTTATGAAATTTTGACAGAAAAGGATGACATAATCAAAGTAAATGGACTTTTGTTTCTCCATCCTTTTCTTTTGACATTTCACAGCCATCTAGATGAAGTTTTATAATGAACACCTCGTATTTCATTCCACATAACTTCACTAATAAGTTGTAAATAAGTAAAAAAAACTAAAATATTTACCCCACCCTAAACGAAATAGTACTTACCGCTTAAACTGGGCAATGAGTCGACCACGCCTTGCAATTCATAAATTAAATCGTACCATGTTTCACTTACATCGAATAAGGGTAAGTGGAAAGTTATCTTGTCGAAATTCTGAATACTGCCGATTTCCATTAAAACCTGTAAAGGAGTGCAAACTTATTATAAGACATCAATTTTTGAGAAAAAAATATCTTTCTCTCAATGAAGAATTTCCAAGGAATTATTAAACAATTCAAAATCACAGGAAAATTACAAGTTTAGTAGCTCACCTTTTTACCATTGCGCAAGTCCTCCGGTATTGGTAGTGTCTGATATTGCAGGGTTTTGCCAGCTATAGGAAAGAACCCTTCTATCGTAGTATCATCATCCTTAAATCCTTTTTCTAGTAACACTTCTGAGATGCTCTAAAACATCAGTTATTTACGTTTTTCTACAAACGTTTCTCATCGAGCGCAAAATAACCCTTTACGCTCTTAATACACATGTAAGTCCGGTAAATTCACGGCAATTTAACAGTAGGAGTAGGACGTTTCCAGACGAATATCGAAACGAGTACTATAAAACGTTATCGAACGTATGACGTACAACGTTTTATTTAATATTTTTTAATAACAAGAAAAATTTTCTTGTTTTTAAAATCTTTCTTGTTTCAGTACTGTAACATTTCAATACGGTACCCTGTACTTTAAAAAGCTTTTTACCGGACTAATAAAGTACGTAAAATGTCCTAAATAATACAATTTAAAGTAAAGTAATGAATAATACAATAATAAAAATTGAATCAACTGTGTGTTGACATACCTCGGACACTTCCTCACATTCTATAAGGTTTTCATCGTCATCATCGCCCGACTCTTGTATTGGAAAATTTGAACATCTAAAAAATAGAAAATATTTGAGCAAAGTAACATCGAGCTTTATTGCTGGTTTGAGTATTAAATTTAAAAGCATATGTAGAGTTAGGAAAATATTTGTGTTGCATAAAAATTTTTATTAACTAAACTGCATACCTAGACAAGTTGGGACAAATTTCACACAATTTCTGGTTGATGAAGACTCCGTGTGAGTTATAGACCTCTACTAAAGGCAACTCTACCTCTTTGGGGCCTTTTACTATTATTTTACACCAGTCGGTAAGCAGGTGAAGGAAGTGATCAAAGTCTGATGACAACCATCCACCAGATTTAGCATAAACCTAAGAAATTAAAATGTATTCCTCAAAATCATCATTTTATGTAACAAATGCTTGAAAAACAGGAGTAAGGGGAATTCAACTATAACGAAAATAATCGTCGGGCACCATATTTACTTAAACATCAATCTTTTGTTTTCTGTTGACTATTCAGGTCAAAGATATGATTTTTTTCCTTTGAAGATGAACAACTATGCATTATTACTAAACTTATAAAATTTCAGCTGCAGTAACAAATATATGATTTGTTTGATAACGAGATAAGCTACGACTATATAAAGTACGTCAGTTGACCAAATTTTGTTTGCTTCATGAACCAGAGTCCAAAAAATGCTTCATTAAGAAAAACAGTAGTATAGTAGTACATTGTTACAAAAAGAGCGAAAGTGTCACTTTTCTGGCGAAACTGGTGCAGTTTGCCGGACAAGAGTAGTAAGTCCGGCAATACGAGCGAGCCAGAAAAGTCACTTTAAATCTGACTAAAACATATTTTTTTATTCCTTACAAATAAATCGTTTTAAGTACCCATCGGCTTGTAGGTCGTATGACAAGCGGCAGATAAACTGACAGCAGCCAACGTCAAATCAATCAAGCGACAAGAAAAAAACTTTATCTGCCGCCGGGATAGGATAACAGTAATGAAACCGGTTGTTTAAAAATAAAAATAAGTTTTGAGTGGTTGGTTTCGTAATAATGCCGCTTATCTTATTTCTACAACCTACATCAATATTTTCAAATAATATTAATTTATTACATTCACAACTTGTGCTTTTTGTACTCACCCTATCCAACTTAACTTTGGTCGCAAAAGCCGGAATGTTCGTATACATAACCTCCCTATAGAGTGCGTCCGGTTTCAAGTCATGGTCACTTCCAAAATCTATCATGAACACATTAATAACATCTGGGCTTTTAATCTTGAGGATTTTACCACGGTACCTATAACAAAATAATAATTTACCTACCTACTACGAGAAATGAGATTCGGTTTATCATTATTATTCATATAAAGCTTGGTACACACATTCCAGAGCTCAGCTTTTTTGAGCCTGCTGGTGATGAGATAATTTTTAATTAACAAATTTCGTCACTAATATTAATCGCTTCACCCAACTTATTTAAAAAATTCAATTTTGTGAAATAACGTTAGACCTGGCGCGGTACAAATTCCGTGGTAATAGAAATATAAAAAAGTTTTAAAAAATATTGTAAAAACCACTACTGATTTTAATCACTTAAAGAAGGGACTAAGTACCTCTTTTACTTCCAAGAAAGTAAACATTTTTTAAACTCTCTGTTGTAGTCATTCACTGATATAAAATTGCTGTCTGGGCAGGTGGTGACAAAGTTGCGCTATGATAATACCTACAATATTCTGTCAAAAAAAACCTGGTAAGTTGATTCGTTCGTGAGTTGAAAAAATAAAATTTTCTTTAAAACAGAATAACTTTGGCATAGCTGTATGGAATTACACGAACTATGGTATTTTTATATTATTAACCACTGCCAGTTCAACGCCGCTTCCAGCATATATCTAGGCCACCTAAATTTTTAGTAACTACAGCCAACTTAGGTGGTTCTTGTGGTACCCATATTGGAATTCTTCACCATTCGATATGTGAGAAAATTTCCTATTCGATTATATTGTTAAGAAAAATATTTGCTCAAAAAATAACTCGCTAATAGCAAAGTTGGAAAATATTTTTCCTTTTATCAAGTAGATATGCTTTGGTATGCTAACTCATCACAAATATCAGCAATTGTTTACTACCTCTAGTTATATATAAATACCTCCTTGGTTTTAACCTATAATTATGGTGTAATTTTACTTATTTGTTTTTCTTAGAAAATATCTATTTTATGTAGTCTTGATGGTTTGTTAAGCTTACATTAATTTGATATTTTGGTTTCAAAAAAATAATTTTTTTCGGCTACTGAAATATCAATTTTGGTCTTGTATTCGATAAATGGATCACGCAGACTACACCTCTCATAAGTGATTTACTGTCCGGCTTAAGAATCGATTTGACGTATATATGTTTTTTTATGCAAAACTTACCATTTGCCGTCGGTGTATTTGATTGTACACAATTGACCCGCCTGCCAGTCGTGATCTGTAAGAACTCGTGGTTCACTTTCGAAGTATTTTTGTATATTGGCCTCCATTTGATTGTAAACTTGATCCAATTCTTGATCATGTAGAAAAAGGCTTCCTCCGGTTTCCATGCAGGTTACTCTTGCCTAAACAATGGAAGAATTTTGAATCCAGTACAATGTTGCGTATTGCATATTTTAAAAGCGCGGGGTGTTCATTAGAAAAAGTCATCTAGCAGGCATTTTTGACAGAAAAAGACGACATAATGAAAGTAAATAGACCTTTGTTACATCATCCTTTTTTTGACGTTTCACAGCCAACTAGAAGACGTTTTTAAATGCACACTCCTTATGGTATGTTACAGGTGAGCCAGTAAGAAAGGATGTCGGCTATATCTGAAAAACCGTTTCTCGTAGGGAGAAAAAGAATCTCACATAAAGTGCTACTGAGAAAGTGCAGTAAATTATTTTAAGCCTTCTACAGTAATCACTAGAGGGCGTATAGCGATGTCAAACCATATAATTAGGAGTTCTACGACAATAAAGTAAGTCCTGAGAGTGAAGCCGAAACAGCTAACGATCGACACTTAATACGTCACCCTTTCTTTAACTAGCATGTGGTGGGTAGCAAGCTTGCGCAGTAAAATATTTTCGACCATCTGCGAGATTTTCATCGCCAACAGTTACATTTTCGATCTATCGTGAATGTAACTGGTAACTGTTGGCGTTCTTCGTATATTATTTTAATAGGTATCAAACTAACAAATGTCTATTTTTATCAAATTTTAAATCTTGACCCTACTTAAGAATATGCTTTTCATAATTTTCAATTTATTTCTGAAAATCCCCGTCTGTATCTTTTTTCACTTGCTTCTCAAATAAAGGATGTGGGGGAGGTTCAAGTTTATTTCATAAAAACGCCCACAACTTTAGACTAGTTATTCTAATCTCGTGAGATAAGGTCTCATATAAAAAAGGAAATTTTACTTATCAGACACGCCCCTAAAAATAACAATTTACTTTCTACCTCAAGCACCAGAGGGAGGTTATAACTACACTCTATGTTTTTGTAAACAAACAGCATTTCTGAGTTTGACATCGCTTTTCCCCCTCTAGTGGTCGTTTTAAAATGCTGAAAATAATTTACAATTTCTGAAGGTCACTTTATATATACTTTTTTTCTGAAGACCGTATCATATACGGATTTCCAGATATAGCCGAATATGTCCTTTCCTGGTAGCTCACCCGATACAAACTTTCTTAAGTAACGCTGTGCAGATGCCGACGTGCTTGGAATAAAGAGGAGAAAGAACTTATTTTTCAGGATTACCATGTACACCAAAGTATCCGTACACATCGTTCATTAAACGTTATTTTTTATTCAAAAAAATGCCATTTTATCGTCGACCGAAAAAGATTAATTCGCGAGCGATGAAATCGTCGTGCGTAAAACAATATATTTTTTTTTCAAGCGGACTAAAAGTACGTCATTTGTTTTCTCCAGACGCACACCTAAAGTAGGCTTTCTAATCCTGAGACCAAAAAAGTAGCAAAAAAGTCCTAGGCAGTAAAAGTAAAGTCAAAAGTCACCGCTACTGTCATGGTGGCGCATATATAAACGATTTTGCAGATATACCGATCTAAGTGTATTGCCCTCTTTACATTCTTATTGAAAAAACAAACGATAGGATTACTCTCAGAGCGCTCGCGAGTACCACCCGAAACCGTTATTAGTCGAAATGGCATAAGTTCTCAAATTCTGTGAAATGTCATTGGTTGTTAAATGTCATCATATTTATCTGTCAATGTGATTTTTATTAATTTTAGTATTGATAATAATGCTACAAATTTTTAGTTTACCATGATTTACCTAAACCACCTAAACTATTGGCTATGATTTAATACCATTAAAACCATTGAACATTGAAAACCACCGTTCTAACACATTCTGTTTATTTTGCAAATAATATACACCACTAATTGGGTAAGTACCTAGACCCGCTTAAAGAGGATGAGAGAAAATTGGAAAATAAACTTCTTATTTTCTGCATGGTTGAAAAAAAAATAGTATATGTTACTCGGAGTAAAAGGTCTTTTTGTGCTTCGCCCAGTTGCAGGCCTCAGCTTCGCTTCGGCCGTCAATCTCTCGGCTCAGCACGAATAGACCCACTTTTACTCCTAGTGACATAATCTACTATTTTCTATAGCCCAAAACGAAGATTTATTACACCCCGATGTTTGGGCTGAGGAGTTAGAGGCCATATCCAGATATTTCCAGCAAAATCCCGATCGACCTACGAAAATATAAAAGTATAATATATAAAGATTTGGTAACAGTAGAGCGGTTGGGTGGTTGGCAGTCTTCTTTGGTAGCAGTGTCGTACATTGGGGAATCAATGTCCAACAAGATTGCTGTATCAGAAAGTATACTTAACACCGTAGAAAACCAGACCATTGCCAACAATACATCGTTATGTTTGTCGAATCAAAAGAAAGGTTCTTCTCTTCCGTTATATATTTCTGGGAATGTTAATTCCAATATCAAAATTTGTATTAACAGAAATAGTTAGTAATGATTTAAGTTAGTTCTGTTGTTATAATTACCTACTTACAAAATAAGGAATTTTATCTACCTTTGCTGTTAAAATATCATTTTATCTTATTACTCATTTGAGTAGATAAAATAGTACTTTAACATGAGCTATAGAAAATAAAGTAACTTGATAAATCTCGAAGAAAAGTTTTCCTACTATTTACAAGTATTTACTGCAACTCACCTCGAATTCGAATTTAGACAATCTGAATGGAGGCAGCCAGTCATTGATAGCAAGCACTTTTTTGCGATATGGTGACCCTTGCTGACAATCCGAAAACTCACTGCTAGGAACTAAAATAATAAAAATATACGTGTTTTGCTGTTCGTTCGTAATTAAACAGATTATTAACCGTTAAACCGCAAAAAAAGTATAAAACAATTAACTTTTTAACTTTACATATCTGCCCTCATAAAGATAAACGCGGTAAGTTTATGAGAAGGTGAACTCAGATATTCACGTTTAAAGCTTTTTCTTCGGCCCTTCTATATTTTACTTTTAAATAATTTTTTTGTTTTTGTTTGATGACGTTCAATACCGCGTCCAAAAAACTAAATACCCCATTTATCTTTAAATATTAACTGAAATTGTGCCAAAAAAGAAAGCGGTACTGCTAGTAAATTCAATATATAGGTTTTTCTCAAGGTTGTCTAGAGGTGAAACAAGAAAAGAATGCGGGATGCGCAACCTGGTTCAACATTTGTATAGAAATAAAACAAAAACGAAGAACATTCAGACAAATAAAATATAAATTTATAAGAATAATAAATCGAAAATTAACATATGAAACTTATGGTTTATTCGTCACACATCACGCAAGTCTTTTCCTGCCGCTTGTCAGATCATATACAAATCTACAAGCACTCGAAGCAAAATAATTCAAAGATTTGGAGAAAAATTAGTATGTTTTATTCGGAGCTAAAGTGACTTTGCTAGCTCGCCCATGTTACTCTACACAGCCAAAAAAAACTGACTTTTCTTGGTAGTTTATAATACGGCTAATCTCTCTTGTCATGATTTGCTAATTTATACATACGGCAGGGGATAGTAGTTTTAAAGATTTTTTGTTAAGATATAGCATTCATATTTAGTAAATACCTGATTCAAAGCAAAAAAAAAGCTTTTGGCATCAACAACTCGAATTTCGATACATTTGAACATACGGCGTTCATCCTTAGGACAGCAGATATTACATTTGGAAAATTTTTTTAAGACTTTAAAAAAATGTTGAAGCGGCTTTCTCTCGTTTATATTAAGAAATGCAGATCGCTTCTTTGACTGATAACAATGACGAGTGTAGGTTTGGTATGCCCTATCTTACGGGCCACCAATATAGCGGAAAACAGGGCACGATGCCTACCTTCAGTTTTTTCATCTTCAATAAGTTCATTCCAGCTTTTTATTGAGGAGTTTGATACATTTTGTTCTTCAGATTCACTTTTGGTATCTTTACTGGAAGCCGCCGTATCCCTGGTGCGGGCAGTAACATTATCAGCGCTCTGAAAAATCTAGGAGTCATGCGGATGGCATAGAAATGTATCATAATGTAGTCACCTCAAAAGAGATATGCGTAAAAACATTGGAGAGTCAATTTGTTTTGATCAAAGAAACAGACAAATTTATGGCCATATTTACAGTCGATTCTTGAATTGATATTTAACGTTTTCATCCCATATATTTTTAATATTAAGGAGAAGGAAACGTCAAAAGAAAACTAAAGACTTTCCTCACCCTGAAGAAACAGCTAACTACGGCAATTGAATCAGAAAGCTATACGCATTAGCTTCATTGTTTCTTCAGCTGTTTGCTTCACACAGTCTTTTCCTCTCGCTTGAGCTGATGGCTTTTCATTACAAGTATTGCAACATATTTTCCACACAATTCAGAGAAGGAAGATGAGATAAACGTCAAAAAACTACTTAAAATTGTGGAAAATTGCTGGGGCCTCTTCCCGATAACCATTTGTAATTAAGTGCATACCTTTTCTTCAAAGTCTAATTTTCCTTCTGTCCATATAGTTTCTGCCCCCAATAAAGCTTTTACGATGTCGCTCTGAGACTCGGGGTCTTTGGAGTTACTACATTTTCGAGCGCTTTTAATGGCTTGTGGTGTCTTTACAAGCGGATTTGGAGATACTTCGTTTGGCGATTTATCTTCTTCAGCTATGTTGTTAGTTACCTCAATGAGTTCATCTTGATCTCTGGTTAAGCTCTACAAAAACGTAAAAAATATAATAATAATAATATATGTTAAGGTGTCTATATCAGATCACCAATAACAGCTGATCAAATAATAATATAGTTTCTTTAGCACTTTTTTGCTAGTAAGTTCTTAGATAATATTTCACAAACATAATGTTAGTTACTCATCAGAAGAATACATTTATTATAAAACAAAATCTAAAACTTTTTCTTTAACTTTAAATTATTTATGAACTTAATATTTTCTGGCAATAAGTTATATAATCTGATCCCATAATAGAACAATGACTTTTGTAAAGATGTAGTTCTTACTAGTGCAGTAGCATAAAATGATCGGCATAGTGTTATTTTGAAGTATCTGTAATCTGTCAATATCTTAACTGCTTACACACAATACTTTCAATCAATTTATCTATCAATCGCGGCAAGTTTACGCGTTTATATCACCCCTAAGTCAAATATTTGACTTATTTTAAGTTCACTTGGCATTTTTCTACAATTTAAGGAAATATTAACCAGATATAAAAAACGGACACTATTACACAGTATGCTTTCTTTACAAAACAAATAGTGAGAAAGTCATCACCGGTAGTTTTGTTTTTTAGCCCAAACAAAACGATTTAAGTTCTGATAAATTGAGAGTTTTAAAATGTAAAAGTTGAGATTCACAACTATCCAATGCAGAGACCCAATCCCGCTTTTCAATGCTTTCCGAAATAGTTAAGTACAGTTAAGTATCTTTTTTGATAAAATGTTTCTTTTGCCTACATTGTGGTAAAGGACAGTTTAGTGTCAATAATTTTTTAACTTATTTACATAACAACATTGAACATTCTCTTTTTGTTTCCACTGGCGTGAATTAATTTATAATTATGTGATCTATCAAAGTAGATGACATATTTGTTATTCTTGTGTGCTCTTCAAGTATTTGCTTAAAACCGGCCGCTTGTATTATTGGTTTCAATTTATTTGCATTTTTCTCCAATTTTGCTAAACCAATATTTAGATCGCCCAAAATCACATTTCTCGCAATCCAGATTCGCAAGCAATTCTCCACAATTTCCATTGGGAGACCTGTAGATTGCCCCACCATTAGACTATCATTTCCAACATCAACAATTATCCAAACCGCCCAATAACCACTGTTTCTCTCTTAATAATGGAATACTTCAAGCGCTCTGCTACATAAATAAGTGTACTTCTTGTATGTCTGCTATTCGAACAACATAGCACAGCACTGTAACCGCCAATTTGAAACTCACTATCTGCCACATCTTCCGTTTTATGTTTTAGGGGTTTCACTAATACACACAATACTGATACACTAATACACTGGTTTTTTATCGGACACTAGTTTTCTCACTTCCAGAAGATGTGACATAAGTCCCTGTGTATTTATATGTACGACCAATATTTCCTTTGAGGAACATGTACGGTTACTTCGCCGTAACTGCTACAATATGCAGAGAAAAATTGTCAAATAAACACCACACTTTCAGCCACCATAAAGAAATGTATTCACTTTAAGAAGAGCATTAAGCGCGAACAACTCTAAAAATGTCTGATAGTCATGCAGGCAAAACTAATGTCAGTCAATCAATAACGTTCGTCAATATCAATAAGGAATCTCGGAACTTTGGTTGCGTAGAAGATAAAACAATAATTTCTTAATTGAACATTCTTAATCAATTAGTTCTAGTGATTGGTAGATTAACAAAAAAGTAAAATTCTATCATGAGTGATTTATTGCTCTATTTATTTAGAACGCAGTTATTTACGACCTTTTTTGTGTGTCTCTTATCAATTATTTTTCTTCTAAGAATGTTCTAGGCTTTTCTATATTTTTAAGATTTTGTATAAAAGGCGGATAGCGCCGCCGTTAAGAGCAGTCTTATTTAATCGAGCTCTAGGTAAACGAAAGTACCAAACGCTAATAGCTATAAAGTGTTAAGTAGTGAGTTATTTAGTAGTCGAATTGTACTTCTGTGTGTATTTGTGGAATAAATAAATAGCGTTTTCGTGTTAAATAGCTACACTGGAATTATATAACCCTGAGTTCGCAACAGTACAATATTTGTAACCAATTTTCTTACCTTTAGTAGGTCATCTCCATTTGCTGCTTGGTTCATTTTTGCTTTCGCATTTACAGGTCTAGGAAGCTTAAATGCATATCCTAACTTGACCAATGAATTGTTAATCGAAACATATTTTATTTTATCTGGATCTAAAGGACCTCCGTGGATGACCAAGCTATACCTGTAAAATTAAGTAATTATAATTTACTTATTCCTACAATAAAAATGCAAGAAAACAAAAGCAATATTGTTAATACGTAGTATAATATATTACCACATATCGAGTGGTATATTTTTCTTGTCCTCATGGGTGTTGCTCGAAATTGCGGCGGCGAATATTTTCTTGTGCTTGGAGAAAATTTCCTGAAATTTAATTGATTAGATCGACAATACCTAAAACTTGAATGGTAATACCAACTTGTAAAACATCGGTAGAAGTAATGCTCCACTTGCCTGTACCTCCAGCGGGTTGAATGTAAGCCAGATGACTTTTGAATGCGAATTGAGCATATTTGGTGAAAAAAACGTTGTAAAGATAAATTTTGTCGACAGGCATTGTTATCTCTAAAACCTAAAAATTTGCGTGAACTAAATAGATCCTGAAGAAAGCCTTAATTAAGATAAAGAAATCTGCAATTTCTGAATAGTTCCGGTAACGATTTTTACAAAGAATTGTGTTTTCTACTTTATCACCACCCATAAACTGTAGACCGCCCATAGACTGTTTGTAAATGCCGCTTACATTGCTAGCAAGAAATAATATAATTATATCTTAGTAATGTGCTGGGACATGCTTTAGCGTCTTTTTACCTGAAGTTTAAACTCTAAATCTGAGGTATTCATGTTGCTTTCTGTTTCCCTAGAGAGTGTTTCTACACAGATCTATCTAAGCTATGAGTTTTTGAACCTTCTAGAATCTAACTCATAAATTTCCGAAGTAGGGATAAATGGAAAAACCCCTCTCCCTTTTCACCCTAGCATTTTAATTGGCTGCGGAAGGCCTGGCCCATTATTCTTATTGATTACGGCAATCCGCAGCAGGCACTTCCTCTATCTTCCATATCAAAGAACATCCCACCCCGTTTCGTGTGCAGGATCCTAAACCAATCAGAATGCTCGGGTGCAAAGTGGGCGGGGTTACCCGCAGAACTCTCAAATTATTACTACTTCACTATTTACTGGTAACTAATCGAACGAACTATAATTGTCCAACTATGAATCTGTTAAAATCTTTTATTTAATTTACATGTCATTTCTTGATATGTAAAAGTGGTCCTAATAGACCTGCTATTAAGAATTGTTTTGATGGTGACATTTCCCATCACCTTCTGTTTATAGTCAAAACAACACTTAACTTTAATCTCCTTTTAACAAAAATTCAATACAAAATACATACCTTATCGAAAAGAAAAATTTTGTATCCAGTTGAACAGGGTTCTAGTATTTTTCCCCGAACATATCCACCATTCAGTTCAGTCACACAGTACTCCCCTATGTCCCATTCGGATTTAGTACTTCGTTTCTCACTGTATTGAATCTGGAGCGCCTTTGTCATTTCCCTCTCCCTAAAACCGTGGCATATTCTAGTTTATAATTATTAAGTTCAACTAATTAATGATTATTGGTATCCATTATAAGATACAGGATAGGTGCACAGAAACGCACCGCAAGGTTACAAATCAGGAATAAACTTTTTGTAAAAACGAAACCCGTCAAGTTCCTTTATAAGGGGGTCAATTTATCACCGAAAAACCAGGGCGAATCTTCAACCCAATCACTTAGGAGATAGGGGCAGAGCCAACAAATGCCGATATTTCCCTAAAAATGGTTCCGTTTTTTTGGCCGAAAATCCGCCATTTTTAAGGTAACCATGACGTAATTTAGTCGTCCGATCACATCAGTTGACCATTTATGACCAATATGCCCCTCAAGAAAGATAATATGAGTCGTTTTTGTTTCAAACCCATCTGATTCGGGTTGACATGAAAATGGCAGATCAGCTGATATTCAACCAATTAGATTTGTTGAAAATCCGATTTGTTCTATGTCAACCAGAACCAGAACCCATGTGAAACGAAAATGACTATGGCCAAGTAAGAGCCATAGCCAAGTAGTAAAATATTAGACGAAACTTTGAGATCATGTTTGATATGCGATATAAGTATTTAACTACAAGTTATACCCTAAAGGTCCTAATCTTCATTCAAATTGTCGCTTATTGGAAATGTGCCATTTTTGTAACGTCGTTAATGCTCAAATGTGCGCTGAATGAGATAATATTTCATTCTTTCCATTTCCTCCTCCGCGAATGCTTGGGTTGGATTTTGATTCTTTTAAAGCAAGCCATAGTCACATGGACGACACACACGACCCCAAAACTAGTATGCAGATGGGTTGATCGACAAATTGGTGACCACCTACACTCAAAACCAGGCCTGCTCTGGAAGACAAACCCAGATTGGTTTTTCAACTCGAATTACTCAGAGAATGCTAAGCCTCATCCAGAAATTTGGTTTGTAAATAGAGCTTAATTATTGTCTTTATAAGTTGTCTTTTAAGCAGAGACTCCAATGCTGTATTTGTAGCTGAAGAAAGAAGAAAATTTTAAAACATCAAAGCAAATATGATCCTTAACAATAATAAACTGGCAGCGCGTTTTTGTCATTCTTACTATTTTTTCATATTTTATATACCTGTGATTGTAAATTCTAAAGGAGTGAAACTATTGTTAATTAAATGCAAATAAGAAAAAATATATATAATTTTATTGAAGATATATCTACATACTTCCATAACATAGAGGACATTGCCTATCTTTTACATTGCTGGGGCCTTGGACTGCAAAAAGAGGAGATGGAAACACAATACCTCGTATATTGCAATTTCTGCGCATGACGAAAAATAAGTGCTCTTTTGAAAGTGGCAGTTAGACCCACGTGCAGTTAGATTCACGTACTCTCCACGTATCACGAACTAGACCAAAAGCACTTGGTTCGTGATTCGTGACATCCAATATTGCCGATACTTTCATAAGTTACTCCGGTTACTAGACATAAATGCTTGTGACGGAAAAATATTCGACACGGAGTTATGAGATTCTAACCAAGTACGTTTCGAGATTGGGCAACAACCCACGCACACGCGCATAGTAAATCGGATCCGTGTCCCCCGAGGCCCATATTTTGGCCTCAAGGTAAGTAAGGAATGTCCTGTACGTATTGACGTACTTCGATATATCATCCTAAAATTAGAAACAAATTTTGAATTGTCATGATTCTTGTTCACTAGTTCCGTATAAACACAGAAAATTTTGTATGTTTGGCTACACCATTTGTTTGCCCCTCAAGCAGTTTGTCAAAATCAGCTGTTCTGAAATGGTCAATTGGCGAATCACAACTTCAAATTTCTAAAAAAGGGGGGCTAAAACTGTAAAACAGGATGGTCTTTCCTAATGTAATATACTAGTACTAGCTCGTTTAACCCATAAGACCTCTATTTATTTCAAATGAGATAAAGAGGCCACCTAAGTAAGGTAAGGATAGCAACCTCTTCTTCACCAATCTCTCCACGACCTCTCAAAAACGGCTCTTATTCGAGAAAATCTCTTGGTGACCTGATGGCTGATTTTACTCCCAGCATGTTAGTCGGACGTCAAGAAAAATGTCTTGTCTACACGTTGTTATCTTAACCTCCATGCCTATTCGTATGTTCGCGGGATATTTGGCCATTAAACATTTCTTATGTCTCATAAGACTTTCTAAAGATTTCGATAGTAAAACTACACTTTATGTGATTTCCCCTTTACACTTACTTGTCTTTGCGTTCTAAAAACTTCACCCAAATGAGGTCAGGAGACTCAACTTTAAGCACGTCGACTCTCTTCTTTTTTACATCCGACAGGTCCTCTTCTTCCGATTCATTGTTTTCTTCGACTTTTTTTAACAATGAAGACATCAAACCGTCCTCTTCAGAAAATTGAGGATTTGTAATTTCGTATTGGGGCCATTCCGTTTTCGTGGACCTAAATGTGTAAAATAGTGTTGAAGTAAATGTGTATAAAAAATCCAACGTACACAATTAATCAAATTTGCTGTTAATAATTGCGATCACGAAAACCGAAAATGTCCATAGTACACGAAATATTAAGCTCGTCATCCTTATTACGATGGAAATTTTAATGTTTATAATATTATGTAGTAATACGATCTAACATAAAGAGGTGGCCAGCAGTATTTTTTAAACAATAGTGTTTTAAAACGATTTCTCTACTTACAAGGGCCCTATCGAATCGGCTAAATTATTTTCCACCATCAACGCATTCAAGCACAAGTCTACATTCCGGTTAGTATCGAAAAGGGCAACTTCAATTTCGGGTGTGCACTCTTGGACTACCATCTTCAAGACGTCCTGAGCTTTCCGGTATGCGTGCAAAAATTTAGATGAAACGGTGGCCCACACCGACTGCTTATTATAAGGGGCTATGTGTGCCAACTTAACTGAAATAGCCTACAAAGAAAGACTTGATAAAGCAACTTGTCCTTACCAAAAAAAATGGTATACCATACCTGGCTTTCCAGTTTAGTAAATGCTTCTTCTAACGGTCTTACTTGGCGAGTGGGCACAACAACATTCAAGCCCCAGTCAACCAAGAGAACCTGAACTTTGTCAGAATTAATATCAACATTTTTGATATATGCTCGATGGTAGTTGGATCTAACAGAGTCACGATATTCAACCAAAGCGTAAGTACCTATAATAAATGAAACTATATATGCACATTTTTAAGATTTTGTTAACAAACTCTAAAATAATAACCGATATCTATTGTGAGCTCCAAAACGTTAGAAATATTAAACTTTTAAGCCCGTTCGTACAGGGTGTTTCAATAAACCAGGTAAGCGGTTGTTTCTACGAAACTATTCATCGCAGGACTTCGAAAGAAAAAAATTGATAGCAAATGTGACCAAGAGAAATTGCTGAAAAATTGTTTCAAATATATTATATCATAAATATAATCTCTCTTCTATCTTTTCAAATAACGTGATGGAATTGGGGGAACACAAAATGTCACCTTTTTTCGAGTTATTTCGAAAAAATTAAATCCTCAGTAGTATAGCTCTAGATACACTATTCTGTAGAAAATTTGATATTATTTACAACTGTGAACTGCAGGACTCTATCTCCTCTATAACCTCCTCTATAACCTATATTAATGAAAATCTAGAAGAAATCTGAGAGTTGCAAACCCGACTATTACAGGGTTAAATAAAATTAAGATTTTCCTAAATAGAGTAGTAATTGCAAAGGTAGTTGATTTGCGTAATTTTGACGTAATTTGACCAAAAAAAAATGTTTTAAATGTTGGTTTGTGATTGTAATTCTACAACATTTTACTGACTACTTGTAACCACAGTAAGACGTAAAAAAACTCAGGTTGAGTGATTTTTTAGTAAATTATTTGACGTTCTTTTCTAGATATTAACTTGAAAGAGCAGCATTTACTCAGATTTTTCGACGACTTCGCAACAACGGAAACATCCGCCGAGATAGTAAGATCCGCGCGTAAAGATACTGCAGACATAGCTCGGGCAGAACTGATGAAAATGCAGTCAATGTTTTGAGGAAAATGGCATTTAATCTTCAAGTTAGCATCAGTGCTTGGACTTATTTTTGACGAAATCGACAATTCACAGGATTTTAAAAGATAATGGGCAAAATAAACAAAGAATTTCGACAGAAGGCTGGATTATTGCCATTGGTTCTCAGGCATCTTAAATTCGGATCCCTCATTTGCTCGAGAACACAAGCAATCATGGATGACTGACGAAATTCTTTTATTGATGGATGAAAGTAGGAAACTCAAAAACCAATCGAACAGGGATAGCTATCAAAGAGCTCAAAAGGATACAGGCAAAGATCAGAATAGCGAAAAATGAATGGCTGAAGCACGAATGTAAAGAGCAATAGAGAATTTGCAGACCCTACACGATGATTTCAATCTACATAAAAAACTAAAGGAAACAGCAGGAATGTACCGGAAAAGAACATCAATGCGCGGAAATAATATGGGAAACCTATATTAGAAACCTATTCTCAGATGACAGAATTCCCAACCAAAATAGGGAGGATGATCTAGTAGGGCCCTTAATAACAAAATCAGAAATAGAATAGGCCATCCGCACTTTGAAAAACAACAAAACACCTGGTCTCGATGAGATACCGGCAGAGCTCATAAAGCTACTGGATGATAGGGGCACAGCAGTTCTTTAGAAACTCTTCAACAGGATTTATGAAACCGGCCAGTAACCCGATCAATGGCTGACATCTCAACCTTCACCCCCCTGGCAAAAAAGAATAACGCAAGGAAGTGCAAAGACCACAGGCTTATCAGCCTCATGAGTCACTCCTTGAAACTATTTCTCAGAATAATACATCAAAGAATATTTAGAAAGTTTGAACAAAACATCAGTGACACACAATTCGGATTTAGACAAGGTTTGGGTACTCGAGAAGCACTGATGGCACCACAGGTACTAGTGCAAAACTGCCATGATCAGCGGCATGTGTATCATAGACTTCGAAAAGGCCTTTGGCAGAGTACAACACTATAAATTACTAACAATACTGAGGAAAATGGATATGGCCGGCAAAGATATCCGCAGCATAGAAATCTCTATCTGAACCAATCTGCTCACATAAAAATCGATGAAGAACAAAGCAATAATGTTGACATCTGCATAGGAGTCCGACAGGGATGCATATTTTCGCCACTGCTATTCAATTTGTACTCCGAGAATGAAGCACTTGGAAATATTGAGAAAGATATTAAGGTCAATGAAATCAATAACATTCGCTAGGCGGATGACACGGTTTTGATTGCTGACAATATGCGCGACCTCCAACATCTTGTCAATGTAGTGCGAGAACACAGTAGGCAAATGGGTCTAAAAATAAACACCAATAAAACAAAATGCATGATTGTTACCAGCCAACCAGACATGTTTAGAAATGCGAGGCTAACATCAGACGGATCATCAATTGAAAGGGTGAACAAATTTAAATACCTTGGAGTAGCTCACTGAAGAATGGACATCTGACCTGGAAATAAGATCGTCGTATAGAGAGCGCCCCCAACACTTTCATGAAATTCAAACATGAAATTCATAAGGTGTTACATTTGGTCGGTGTTACTATATGGCACGGAGGGCTGGACATTAAAAGAAACCACAATGAATAGAAGGGAGGCCTTTGAGATGTGAGTATACCACAGAATGTTGAAAATTCCATGGACGGCCCGAGTAATCAACGAAAATGTCCTGCGAAGAATGAACAAAGAACGTGAACTGTTACTGATGATCAAGAAAAGGAAAATCGCCAACCTAGGGCATATAATGCGAAATACAAAATATCATACCTTGCAATTGATCATCGAGGGGAAGATTGAGGGAAGAATGGGAATGGAAAGGAAGATGTCGTGGCTGCGCAACATAAGACAGGGTACCGGCTTACGAACAGCGGAAAGTCTAATACACACAGCCAGGGACGGAATACAGATGAGTCATGTGGCCTCAAACATTTATTAATGAATATGCACAAGAAGAAGAATTAGCTTTTCTGATCTGTAGACCGATGAAGCCACATTCCGAAGCGACGGACATATTAACCGTCACAACATGCATTACTGGACTGGTCGACAGAAAATTCACATTGGATGCGACAAGTTCACCGCCAAGGTCGTTGGAGAATCAACGTGTGGTGCCGATTACTAGGACAAACGATTAAAAACCAAAGTTTTTTGGACAAGCCGTAACAGGAAACCTTTTTGCCGAATTCCTTGAAAATGATTCGCCTGGTTTATTGGCAAATGTGCCGGTTGCTACTAGAAAGAGTATTATTTTTTTGCTTTTGCAGTTGGATGGTTGGCTAGGACATTTTTCAATCACTGTAAGGCAATATCTAGACAACGCCTACCAAAATCATCGGATAAGACGATGTAGTCTATTTTGCTGGTATGCTAAGTCGCCGGATCTCACGTGCTTAAACTTTTATCTCTGGGGGCAGTTGATAGATATTGTGTATCAAACCAGACCAAAAATCAAGGAAGATATGCAAGAGAGAGTTATCCATAGCCTGCCGTGGCATCCGCACTACTGAATGGAGCTATTCAGTGAGCAAAATGGAAGACATTTTGAACGTTTGGCAAGACACTAGCAGTCTTTATAAATTAACAGTTTATTAATTAGAAACAAGCATTTTGTTTAAATTATAAATATTTTAATAATAATAAAACTGCAAAAGAAAATCAACAGAAAATTAATTATGCATTACACATATTTCCATTATACTAGTTATAGCTTCTCTAAACTGAGAGCTTGCCTTGACACCATCTTCCATTAGTTAAATCAGCTTAGGCCCGGTTTTATAAATGTTTACAACCGCCAGAAGTCTTTTTTGTAGCAGATTTTTATGCGAAAAGCTCGGGTAGTTTTCACGCGAGATGAGAATGGCGAAACTGGCTAACCTCCACCTTTGTTGCTATCCCCAAAAAACCAAATACGAAAACATGCGAAGACCACCGACTTATTAGCCTTATGAGTCATGTACTAAAGGCATTTCTAAAAATAATCCCCAAGAGAATATACCAAAAGTGAGGTTTCAAAAACGGTTTAGGAGAGGCGTTGCACTGCAAGCAGCTGCTTACACAGACTTGCTATGACCAACGAAAAGACGTTTTTGTATACTTCATCGACTACCAAAAGGCTTTCAACAACGTGAAACACCTCTTAATATCCATTCTACGAGAAGATGGCATCGATGAAAAAGATATTCAAATAATACACAAACTATACTGGAACCAAAACTACGAACTCATGATTCACATCACAGGGACAACATATCCATAGCTAAGCGAGTTCGACAAGCATGCGTACTGCCACCACTCCTGTTCAACATATACACGGAAAAGATATTTCAACTAGCATTGGAGGATAATCCAAGTATAATAAAGGTAAATGGTATTCCCGTCAACAACTTGAGATACGCTGACGATACGGCGATCTTAGCAGATAACATTGAAGATCTACAAGACATCGTAAGCGCAAAAGAAAAGGAGTTTGGTCTTAATATCAACATAAACAAAACCAAACTGATGATAGTGAGCAGACAACCCCACGACAACGAAGAACTCCATATCGACAATAATCAGATCGAGAGGGTGAATAAGTTCAAATACTTGGGCACAACACTGAACGACAAATGGGACAACTACGAAGAGATGAAAATACGCATAGACACTGCTCGAAACACGTTTATCAAGTTCAATACCTACCTTTTGCGACAGGAGGTACCACTAGGGCTCCGCCTTCGTGTGGTAAAGTGCTACATACGGCCTATACTGCTATACAGAGTAGAAACCTGGTCACTAAAGGACAAATCCCTTCAAAGAATAGAGTCCTTCGAAATGTGGATCCTGAGAAGACTATTTAAGATTCACTGGATAGAACATGTAACAAACGAGCAAGTTTTCGAGAGAGCAAACACCGACCGACAACTGTTAAACGTCGTAAAACAACGAAAAACATCCTATCTAAGACATATTAACCGAGGTCCTAGGTACAGTACACTCTACTAAAAACTATACTGATGGGAAAAATCGAAGGAAAAAGAGGACCAGGACGGAAACAACACTCTTGGCTACAAAACATCCGGAACTTGTGTAGCACGCTGATGCCGCCACGATATTCAGAAGAGCCGAGGAAGGAACACTTTATATTATCCAGTATAACATATAACACAACGACAACGCGCAAAAGCGTACGGCGCCAGAAGAAGAAGTTTTCACGCCACTATAGAACATCAAACTTTCTACAGACTTGTGCATCCAGAGCTATACTATTGTATTTACTTTTTTCGAGATAACTCGAAAGAAAGCGAAAAAAACGCCCTCTACTGCCAAGCTTCAAAACATAATTGATCATTTTTCAGCCGCACGTAGTAGTACAAAATATGCTCTCTAAAATAACACAAAGATTAATTCTCTACTATTCGCCTTTCTTGAGATATTCGAATTTTATTCGGGCAAAGCTTAGCCCACCTCCACCACGTTATTTAAAAAGATGAAGAAACAAGCTAAAGTGCAAAGTTACACCTAGGAAATGGGAGATTATATTTATGGTATTTTTGATATACCTTTCATAGGCAAATTTGAAGTTATATGAAATTTATTATAATAGTGGTGGTAAAACGACCCCCCATCTGAGGACTTAAAGAGATTAAACGAATTTCCAGCAGTTACTCTTGACCACATTTATTATCTAAATGTTTTTCTTTCAAAGTCCGATAACGAATAGTTGCGTAGAAACAGCCGCTTACCTCGCTTAGTGTACAAGTAAAACTACCTAAGAATATAAGAATTACTTAAAAATCAACTTAAGCTTTAGTTCACCTGAACCCTCTCATAAACCATAAGGAGTGAGTTACTGTCAAATTAAATTCGTTTGTGATAGCAAATGAGTTAATTTTACGGGAGGTCGGAGCTAAAGCTTATTCAATAGTTAAAAATAGAAATTACAAAGCTTAAGTAATCGTTACCTTCTATAGGCATGCATCCACCGCTTTGACGTTTAAAACACTTTCTTATAGAGTTGCACATAGATTTGAATGCCTCCTGATGTTGAACCTGTAATTAAGTGACGTTAAATTTATTTAATTTTTAATTGCTTATTTAATTATTCAACCACATTCTAAATTGCTTGTTTTAAGGGATATTCGTCATTTAAAATTAAGTATGAATGCTCCTTTGTAAAGTTTTTATCATCTTTCCAAAATTTCAAGTTTACTAAACCAGATTGACACATCATTTAACTTTTTTAACGACGCTAACGAGGACCTTCTAAATCTAGAAATTTTCGAATAAATAATTTCCTTTTTTTATCCTTACCAAATGTACGAAAACGTTGTACGGATCTATAACGTTGGCTATGACGATCTTCTCTTTCTGACTCTTTACAAATTTACGACTGTTTGGGAAAACTTTTAAAGATGGACAATAACTGTTTTGCTAAAAAGAAACGGAAGGTGAAATGACATTCAAATCAGTTAAAATATCAAATTACTTCATTATTAATTACAAAAATACTCTACAAAAATAAAGTAAACAAACCCTAAAAGAAGCAGCCTCATCAAATTCGATCGTTCGTTCCACCGAATTATGAGCATACACCAGAATATCAACTACCGAAGTAATTCCGCCGTCTGATGAAGAAATCATAAGATCTACTTCCAGTATTCCTTGGTTGTGACTTTTTTCCATCACAAATATTTCTTTACTGAAATAATTAAAATATATTTAAATAAAACAAGATTTTACACAGTAATTACTAAATAATAATAATGTTAAAGTATGTTTGTCTTAAATGATTTTTCATCCTATATCTAAGAACCAACAAGTGCAGCTACGGATATTAGCAGAAACTAAGGAAAATTAGCACCACTTGGCAACATCATACTGGAGGAAGGCCACTTTCCCCTTAGCACAAAGTCTCAACCCTCTAGCCTAGAGATATTGTGTAGCGAACCATTACTTATAAAGACGCTTTTGTTCGCTTGTAAACATTCGTTAATGGCAGTCAGTCTGTATGTACATATTATTCAGAACAAAGCGTTTAAATTAGTATCAAACTCACCCATTTATAATTTTCGCTAACGAGTAATGTGCCTTCTCGTTCCAATTGACATTCATGGGATTATGCACCATGCATTCGATGGCAAACGGCTTTTTTTGTAACAAGACGGCTGGAATGTCGCGAATCCTAAGAAATTTATTTAAATACTATAAATAAATAATTATAAAAACTATAAATATTACAGAAATATACAAAAAAAAAATTTTGTCAGTACAACAAAACCAAAATTTCAAAAGTAATTTACCTGTTTTTTTCAACGGTTTGAGTTTTCCCATAATCGATAAAGAACATTTCATAAATGGTATTATCACCCTCCTTCTTTATATCTTGGACCCTGGCTCTACACCACTTATGTTCTTTCTTATTGTGAGATTCATTGGAATACCAAGCTACGCATAACTCATCTACGACGTAAATACAAATAAATTACTAATCACCACACTTTCGCGACCTTTTATATATAATTACTCAATTCCAGATGGTCGACAGCTTGGGCTCCTCCCATTTTTACATAATTTTCAATATCCTGATTGAGCTGAGAAAGTTTCGATTGATCTTTCTTGTACTGAATAAAAAAACTGTCCATTGAGTTTATGTGCTGCACGTCAACTCGTTCCATGACTGTAAATAACTTGTATTGAAATATCATTGTCTTTATATAGGACATATAAAAAAAAAGATAAAGGCAAAATGGAAATATTTTCACGTACAATGTTTAGCCAATCAGCAGCTGTATTTTTCTTTGAATTACTGCGACTTCGGGTGGCCGCTCTAGACCGCTTTCAGAGTATTCCCATCCTTACATTCTTATTAAGGAAACAAAGGGTGGGAATACTCTTACAGTGCTCTACAGCTGTCACCCGAAAAAGCTGTAACATAAAAACCTTCCGAAATGTTTTTGCCCTTTCAGCAAAATTCTAGCGTTTTCGGGTAGCTATCTGGGGACCTAGGAAGCTCTGAAAATATTGCGATCCTTATATTCTTGCTGGGAAAATGCTACCGTCACCCAAAAATGATATTAGTAACTGAAAGTTTTCCGGATCTGTCATCTAACAACTCTCATTTACATTCTTTAAATTACTATTTTTTTTAACAAATCGAAGAAACATAAAACATCGTTTAATTTGGTGTAGAAAGTATTGCGGGTGTAGGACTGGAACATTGCACTTCACACTTTCGAAATTATCAACGTTTCGATCCTTTATTGGATCTTCATCAGGGCTTTTTCAGTGAGTGAAGGCAGTCGAGTTGTAAGGTGTAAAATTCTTATCCATTAAAACACGCGTAAAGTCTATGGCTGGTTTAAGAACATGTTATCGTTTAATTTTAATATAAAGTGGCCGAGGCTCGTAATTATGCCGTTCTTGTGAAAATTGAAACGTTTGCAGTGAGTTTCTTTAAACTTATTTTCGATCTAGTGGCAGAAATTAGAACTATTATTATAAAGCGCACTTACTTGGATTCTTTTTTGTGTCCTTAGATGTGGCATAGTTACGCTTATTTCTCTTTGAGGAATGCTCGGCTGTACGCGAAGACGTAGGAACTTCAGTTAGCTTAGTAGCTAGGCTCACATCTATGCTTCCCTCGGATGGATTTGCTAGAAACAATACGTAACCATCACAAATCAAATTTTTTTAATTGAAAAATATGAGATGTTTGGAAACTCTTGAAACGAACAGTCATCATTCAAAATTGTATGGATAAAATTTGACTGCCAAAGCTATAAAGCAACTTAAGAGCTTATTAAACAAAGGAAAGAATTATTAAAAAATAAGTTAGCAATTTAGTATTTAATCGCTCAGTTTTTGACAGTAGAAATTTTTTACAAGTGTGTTTCACTGAATAAACAGTTCTTGACAAAACCAGTCATGACACAGATTAAATTGTTAATTGTAATTCCGCTTCTACACCTCAATCACAAATTGAACCTTACCTATTGACTTGACTTTCTCATCGATTTCATTATCGCTTGGGTCATCAACGCTGAAGTCTGATGGCAGCTCGTTTTCGGTAACCAGGCGGAATTCAGAATTTTCCGACATTTCTACTTTAATATGCTCTTCGAGATTCTCAAAAATGGAGTAATCCGCAACAAGCCTATGAAATCATGTAGCATATAAGATGCAAAAATTGGTATTTTAAAAACATGTAAATATTCGTAATCTGCACCTTCTACATGCACGCATACTTCTCAAGTTCAAAACTTTATACTTTGTACAGTTCCATCTTAGTTGGTTATAAAGGTTCAGGAGAAAAACTACATAATTGTGTGTTTTTTTGCTATTAACTTAAAACACCGACTTTTTCATACTAATACACATAATGCGTGAAGTGCCTCTCTCCGCCTTCTAACTTCGATGTGAAATATTGAAACGACTCAAGTCATTCAAAGGAATTAGTATATTATCCAACAAGCATATAATGCAGGTCATCGTTTCCAAAGGACGTTGATTCACCTGAAGGAATGATACTTATTATATGCTAGTGGATACTATACTTTGTTCATGGCTGTACAATAATATGGTCATCACACATGAGGTTATAAAAACATAATAGGGCACGTTATACTCTTTGTATTAAAACAAGTGCCTCGTTATGTAAAAATAATAATATTTATTATTCACGCTGCTTCTTTTGTTTCTTCATTATATATGCCATAAGAATTGCATGTAGACGTCGCCATATTGGAAATTAGAATCAAAACAAATGAAAAAAAATCGTTTTTACATAAAATGTAACATTTCAAGACCAAAAGAAAAACAAATTTTCTACTCAATGTCCACTTATTTAGATGTACAAGGTGACTTCCCAAATTGGTAGTAAGTCTAAAATTTGTTAAACTTTATTTTATAAATTTTGACTGAATAAAACAGAACTTCGAAAGTTATTTGTATTTACAGTTGCAATTTTTTATTTTCGATATGTGTAAAAAGTACGTCTAATATGATGAATTATTATTACTACAAACAATAAAAGACACTAAAATGATAAAACAGGAAAAGACATTCTAAAGCTTAAAAAAATCGTTTTTAAGAACTAAAAAAACGTTAGACCACTTCCTTCCCCGGAGCCCATGAATATTTTTAGATTCACTATAAGAGGAATTAAATTAGATATGTATTGTACTTTCTTATTTTTATTACTAACCCGGAGTTATACACTTTTTTATGTTTGAGCTTGGATGTCTCTGAACCTGCTATATGCTTACTCGAAATAAAATTTTGAACCCACCTAACCTGAATAAAGAACCCAGGGGTACGGTTTGCACACAAAGTTGCATGCATTCAAACTTTGCATAATATTTTTTGAGGCGTGCAAAGGCCAACGTAAAATTTAATTTTGTTTGCAAAAATTTTGGGTTTCTCAAACGCTGTAAAAATTTTTAGATAATTTTGTTAGGTTTAGAACACTGTTTATTCCTGTTTGATCAACTTAGTTGTCACTGCTCCCTCAGAGACAGAAGAAGATATCAGTGAACAGTGAACGAAACAAACCCAAAGGCGCAAATAAGTCAACGACGAAGTGGAAAAAGACTTTCATAGCAATCCTGATACCCCACGATACATCACAGCAGCGATACATCACTGCCTCTAGCTACTAATGATATCTTCAGCGTGGTCACAATGCAATTTGAAGAATTTGAGAGAACTCCAGTTTTGTTAAGAAGTAGGTCTTATCTAATCCCGTTGCATGTTACAGCCACCTTGGTTGTATTTGGTGATACGAAAACCCATGAGTTCCTTGTGTACAATTGGATATATTGTATCGCCTTGATTCGTAGCTTCTTCACAGGACAGGTTGAGTGTTCTGTCCGTTGATAGATTTCGTCTACTATGCAATTAGGGCCGTTTTCGATGCTCCTTATTATAGACGGTGAGCATACGTATGAGTTTGACGTTTTGAAATCGCTATACTGGTTTTAAATTCCTCCTCGGATAGCTAAAAATACTTCTAGCTGTTATAATCTATGGCAATTAAATCTTGGAAAAGGTCAAGCGATAAAAAGGTGTCGCCTTGCAATGGCGATGATATGGCAGTGACCTTGACTACTGTAAAGTTGCTGACTTCGGTTATGATGAAAAAAATGTATATATAAACACTACGAGCGTTTGGCGTCCCAATAAACCAAGTAGTAGGTGGATTAGCGGGATGGGGACAAATAACGACAATTCAGCTTTTATCAATTGCCAACGTTTCGACCATATATTGTGGTCTTTATCAAGGCTGTAAAGACAAGAAACATCGATCAGTTTATGGCCAGCGGCATGACTAACTTAAAATTACAATTAAAAATTTATATAGATTAGAAATTATACGTGATATATTCATGTATACTATTACACAGTATACATGAACGTTCTCCGCTGACTCTGAGTTCTGTCTTTATTATTGCTTTTGACGAATCTCGATATTAGACGGCATATTTGCTGTTGCCATTCTAACAATTTGTTCTACGTAACCAAAAGTTAGAATGGCGTATATGTCACCTGTATTGTAGAGGATATCTGATAAACTCTTGGAATAATCGTATACTTCATCTAAATAGTTGCTTGCGACTTGGCACGAGCTTAGAAGATGAATTCTGTTTTCGTCTATTGTACGATACCAGCTTTTCATCTCGTTTATGGCTGCTCTGCTGCTGTCCAGCTTTTTCTGAAATTGATCCAGTTTTCTGTATATCCGTTCTTCAGGTTTGTTGCACTGCGACAATGCCTCTAACATAAAGTTAGTTTGACTATTAGATGCTTGTGTTAGTTCTTGTTGATTATTTTCTAAATTGTTGATGTCTAGTTTGTTGTCATTAGCTAAACGCTTCTCTATCGTAAACAAACGTGCCACTGCTCCTGTCTTTAATTCGCCTAGTGCTGATGCTGCCTCCACGTTTTTGAATGGAATTTGTACGTTGTATGAACCGTCTGCATCACGCGACGCTGTATTATTGTAAAATGCTTCGCATGCAGTTTCGTCAGTGGTTAATTTATTTCTTCGCAAACATCTTCTAGTTCCCAAAACCGAGATATTTCTTTCTCCTCGGATTGGGTTACCATGCTCACTATTTTTATTTTGTGGTCATTTGCATGTTGGATGCTACCCCAGATTATCCAGCCAAGTTCTGTGTTTTGGGCCACAAGACCGTCTCCCGCTTTTTTCATCTCTTCTAGAAGAATTTCGTGGAATTCCTGTGCTACAAGAATTACATCAATGGGACCTTTCTTAGCAAAATTTGGGTCTGCAAGAATGTGATTCTACCATTGTTGAATGTCCACATGAATGGGTTGCTCGGGCATATCTTTTGCCAATTTTTGCAAGTTCAGCAAGTTTGTGTTTAACGTGAATTTGCTGGATACACGTGGCTTGCACTGTACAGATAGCTTGTGTCGGCACTTTTCATTGGTTGAACCCCCAATTCCAGAGATTTCGGCATGAATCTTCTGCTTGGGTAGTTGAAGGAGTTTGGCAGCTTCCATCGTGATGAAGGATCCTGAATCTATTTAGGCCCTTAAACGCTCATACGCTCCATCTGAATTTTTTACTCTAATAATGGCAGTGGCTAACAGCATATTGCTCCCTTGATGTGCAACAATGTTGTTTGATAAACCGGAGGGTGGTTTTTTCTCGTTAGTCGAGTTTGGTTTCTCCTTGTGGAATAACGTATGATGGCTTTGATTACAAATTCTGCATTTCGCCTTTGACGTGCATTTGCTTGAGAAGTCGTGATTCAAACAATTCAAGCAAATCTTTTTCTCTTTGGCGGCACTGAACCGTTGATGAATCGGCAGTGACCTGAATTTCGTGCATTGATGAATTGTATGGTTGGAGAGCTTGCAGTATTTACAGCTTTGGTTCTGCTGGGTTTTTTGATATTGTTGGTATCCAACCTTACGTTCTTGCCGTGTAGGGGGATCATTTAACAGCGATTCGAGTGCCTGAAACCTTTTGAGAATGAAGCTCAACAGATCGTCAAGTTCAGGCATTTTTAAGGGGTTGACTAGACTGGCGTCAAACAATTATTGCGTTCTCTTGTCTAGTTTCCGAGTAAGGATGCATCCAACCAAGGGGCTCCATTGTGAGGTCTCAATGTTCACTGCGTCAATCACCTTTAGGCATTCCTTAGTTGTGTTGTAGATCTCCTTCGGTTCTTCGGATGATTCTTGTTTACTTTCAGGCAGATCTAATATTTTGTTTATCAGCTTAGTAACAATAAGACGTTCATTGCTGTATCTTTCGTTGAGGTATACTAATCTGAAAGTGTTGAATTGTTCTACTGGCTTCTCCTTTGACATGAGTTTCAGATAGTTCATTTTCTCAATTCCACTGAGAGATTGATTGCAGTGTATTATGTTCTATTTTCTAACTTTTGATTTCCTGGCCAAGCGCCTCTTGGGCTTTGCTTAGGTCACTGATGGTATCCATGATGAACTTGTGAGTGCACTCGGCTTTTCACTGTTTCGCGCACTACACTCAATGTCCACACATTTACGGTATACGCTTAAGTCTGACGGAGTTGCCGTTTGACACGCGACTCGCGACCGAGTGTTTTTTGGAAATTGACGACCCTCAGTAGAAAGTGATGGGACTGAGACGAATAAAACTACGACGGTTTTGCCGACGCTCGTAGCACACATTTTGCGCGGAGTTTTCCGGCGGAGTTATCCTTTGATACGCGACTGGCGACCGGGAGTTTCTTGGAGATTTTGAACCGTTTCAACCAGCTAAGTTGCTGATTACTTTTTTTGGCTCGAAGGGCCATGATCTGTCTGGTTTTATGACCATTTCGCCTATAGGCATAGTTTACCCTTATGTATCTTCTTCGTACTCCATATCTTAATGTTATCAGTATTTGTGTCATGGGGTAAATTGAATGTTAAACTATACCACTTATAGAAAAAAAAACTAAATATCTATTGAACCAAGGAAAATAGTCAAGAAAACACATATTCCTGTATCATAAGTCATTCTAATTTTGTTTTCTTCAAAAATATATGCTTGAGAAATTTTAACAAAAATACATCAAGTTTTGTTGAACCTTGCATTAGCAAATCTGCGAAACCTATAACCCAGTACATAACTTCCTAAAGCGGTGTATATGAACCTTTCCAAAATGGGATCGCTAACAAAAATTGGTTGAGTGGCTTTAGAGTCAGTTTAAAAAATCATTCAAAATTTGGGGTGTAACCTTTCAATTGCTACTAAGACAACAACTAAACTAAACAACAAACAACAAAACTAAGAGTAGTTTAATTTGAAATTTCATTTGTTGTTTGTAATTTGCAACATGGCGATGATCTTGAATAATAAATAATTTTTCTACGGCCATGTAAAAATAGACAACTTTTGTCATATCTTACTCTAACCCTAAACGTGATTTTCACTTCTAGTGGGAGAAAATCCCATAACATTAACTTTCGTTTCTACTGACGAAAGTAAGTTGTTCTAATTTCGCCTGTATATCGCCGACTAAATGCGATTCAACTGGTCTAATATTGTAAAATACCATGGAAAATAGTGATATCACACAAAAAATGTATATTTTGCCTTCCTGGTCTTCAAAAAGCAAATCAATGTTTTGAAAATTTGACTAAACCGAACTCACTGACAATCGAGGAGTCATTTTGACAATGACGAGCCTTAATGATCTTTGAAAGAAATACTGTATAATAGAGATAATTTTTAAAGCTATTGAGAACTTAATGTTAGCATGATTGAAGAAAAAGTATAGTGTTTTACTTGTCAACCGAAGTATTTTCTATAGCTCGAGAACATTACCAAACTCGGCTTCGCCTCGTTTGTTAAACTGTTGCTAAAAGAAAATGCTATTTTCGTCACTCGTTAAACAATATACTAATTCACGATCTTCCAGTTTAAAGGTTCTGACGCACCCTATTATGTGTTTACAACAATGTGTTATATGATGATTACATTATTGTACAACCGTGGACAAAAGCGAATGTAATATCTTAGCAGAGTGCAAAGTAAGCGATAATTTAATTAAAAAACTGTGCAAAATTTTTTGGATGTCAGTTGTGGCATCTTACGATAAGAAAGAGATAAATAACGGTATTGCCGGTTATATCAACGTTTCGCTTTTATTTTAAAGCTTGCTTGAGAGTTCAAAAACATGTACGTGTAAAAAGAATAAAGCAAAGTTCATTACAATTCTGACCTGAGACGCAAACCACAACTTACCTTAAAGGGTCAGACTGTCCCTCCTCATTTAAAAGGAAACATGGAACTTCTTCGATGTGTCGCAACTTCTGCAGAGCAGCTTTAAGATTGAGTTTTTTATCGCCCATATTAGTTTCGTTAACTTCCAACAGCGATTTCACTTCCTGCGCCGAAGTTCTAAGAGTTCTTAGTATGCGGTCCAAACCCCTGAATCAATTCATAATTAGGTTTATTTAAGCAACATATGAAATCAGTTATTTATGTATCAAGGGCATAAGTGGTGTATGCTCCACGGACATAAGCATAAACATTGGCTTATGTCCATGATGCATACAAACTTTTTACATTTTAGTGTGTTTCAACAATAACATAGACATATTTTTCGCAATAAATAGTCTGAACTTTACATCATCCTTACTTGTTGTTTCCCTTGAAATGTTCTACTTCATCGGCAAGTTTTCGTTCCAATATCTCCAATCTTGCATGGCAATTGTCAAAACATTGAGCGATTTCCTTTTTCACTGTAGAAGTGTCAAAGTTCGCCATCCGCATTGCCCTCTTCAATATAAATCCCATGTCATAGAAATACAAATAACTCCAGACAGAAAATTACCTTTTCAGCTACAAGAATGCTTTTGAACACCTTTTCGGCTGTCTCTTTGTGTTTTTTAAACTCTGCAATTTCCTCTTCGCTCTGAAATAAAACATAAGGGCAAATGAAACAATTCTGTTAAAAAAAACAAAATTATTCTTGTGCCGCACAATAGTTACTTCTGAGATAAGCCTTGCAGCTTGTTCTTGGTTTAAGATTGAAGATTGCTCGAATAATACGCTTTTGCGGCATGAAGAACAAAGCCACTCCAGAACAAAACACTATAGGTGATTAATGACTGAATGCAAGAGATGTAATACATTCGAATAGAATCAATCGAGAGGACGTTTCGAAGTAGGCGCATCAGCGCGCAATTATTACTGAGTCTAGACCCAAGCACCTTGCAGTGCCTATTCCAGTTTAACTGTGGATCAAGATACACACCTAAAAACTTCACACTAGTGGGAACATAGAGAAAATTCTGTTTTAGTTAATTAAAATTGAGTAGTCCAGTCTTTTCTAAATTTAGTTGGTGAGCGTCGCTGCTCACCGTAACATTGCCCTCCTCCTAAGGCTGTTCGTCCCGAACAGATAGAGTTCCATGATATCGTGCTAATCGTGGGGGTCCGCTGGATCCTATACACCACGTCATTAATCTTCTTAACTATTGTATAAGGCCCTTCCCAATTTTGGCTAAGTTTGGGCGACTTCCCCACCTTTCGCCGCGTTTATTCCTGACTTGTTCATGAACATTGTTAAGCCTCTACTTGAGCTCCTCCACAAAATTCTCAGAGTTGAACGAATCTTTTTCTGGTGTTCCATACATCAAATCCGCAGGAAGCCGCAATTCCCTTTCGAACATCACTTTCGCCGGAATATCACCAGTGGCTTCATGCGTAGAGCTTCGATATGCCATCAACATGAGAGATACATCACGCTGATGATCTGCCACCATTTTAGACAGGTGATGCTCCATGGTCCGATTAAATCTCTCCACCATCCCATCCGAAGTGTAGATGCAAAGGAGTTGTCCTGGTCTTGCGAATTCCGAGAAGTTCCGTGACCTTCTGGAAAACAGCCGATTCAAAATTTCGGAACTGGTCAGAATGAAGTTCCAGAGGAACTCCAAATCTGCAGAACATTTCATTTACTAGCACCGTTACCACAGTCGTCGCTTCCTGATTAGGCAGGGCGTAAGCTTCGGGCCATTTAGTGAAATAATCCATGGCGACCAAGATGTATTTGTTGCCTAACTCAGTCTGAGGAAATGGTCCCGCGACATCAATTGCTACCCTCTCGAATGGAACATCTACAGTGTACTGCACCATTCGGCCCCTTGATCTTGTTCGAGGTCCTTTCGCGGCACCAAGATTCGACGTCTTCATGATAATTCACCCAGTAGAACCGCTCTTTAATTTTGGCCAAGATTTTATTGAACCCCAAAATGACCTCCACTTGTTCCGTCGTGCATTTCTTGTAGTTCATCCGATTTCCTGCTACCAGGAACAACCAACTGACTGACTACGGTCTGGCCATCCGGACTCTCCCACGCTCTCTTCAGTAATCCATTTTATATTCTAAGAGAGTGTCACTGGGCCCATACCGTCTTCAGGTTTGGACTTTTACCAGCAATTTCTTGCCACCCTGGTCTCTTGTCGTCAGTCTTTGCCAAGAGTATGGGTCCAATAACTGGATCATTCAATTTGTTCGTCTCGAAGCGTGTGTGTGGTCCATCGTTTATTACCACCGACGTTCTTCTTACAGAAGAAAGTCCCTCACGCTGCTCAGTTCTTTGACAATGCGGACTATCTTCTTTACATGGGCGTCTAGACAATGCAACGGCATTTCCGTGAGACCTTCCTGGTCGATGCTCAATTTGGATCTCCTGTCCCTTAATGTGTCCGGCCACTGTAAGACTTTTGCCACCCAAATTATTGACTTGACTTGACTGATCCTGGTGGTCTTAACGGGCCCGGTCAATTGCCCCCCTTACATTGACATTTGCCCCCTTACATTGATTGAAGTCTTGGTTGCCGCTTGGTCTTCTAAACGACGGCGACGGACTTCTTGCCCTAGAACGGCAGTTACTCTTGAGGTGACCCAGTTTGCCGCAGTTAAAACATTCTATGCCCCGATTGCCTGTTGATCCAGGAGTTCTTCCCAAGAGGGCTTGGACACTGACTGCCATATCCTTCATAGCTTTATGTAAACTTGCCATGGATTCAGCACTAGACGTATTCTCGTCATCGCAAGTTGTCATTCTTAAACGTGGAGAGGAACTAGATGACACTTGTGACGCCTCGAATTCCAGGGCCCGAACTAGTGCCTCGCTGATATTCCTGGGCCTTACTAGATATAAGTGGTATCATATCATGTTGTTGTAAAAGGAGTTTTTTTTTTAAATTCAGGTGAGAACTAGAGCCGATTAAGAAGATGTCGATTAATAAATGCAAAAAGAGCTTAAAAATGCAAATTTTGAGCTTGTGGAAAAATTGATTTCTGAGTTAAGGCTAAAATTGCTTAAAAATTGCACAAAACGTCTCAAAAAATAATTTGAGTCTTTGAAAAAATTCTAGTTGGAATTAAGATCAAAGTCGTTCAAAAAAATGACACACATTGTCTAAGAATGCAAAATTTTTTCAACAGAATTTTGAAATTTTAGGCAAGACGCCTCAAAAAAAGCAAATTTGGTGTCTTTCGAAAAAGTTACGTTAGGATATTGGTCAAAATCGGCAAACAATGACTTAAAACTTTTGAGAAAGCAAACGTGGGGTCACTGAAATATTCAGATTAGAATTTTTAGTCTAAAATCAGCTAAAAATTATTAATATCTTTTAAAAATGTAAATTCTTATACTTTTGAAAAAATTTAATTTTAGGACAAAATCAGGCAAAATTAGTTTTAGTCTTTTACTACGCACTTTGTCTAAAAAAAAACAAGTTTAGTAGTTTTTGAATATTTTGAAAAGTAATTCAAATGTTCTAATTTCTCGTTTGTAGAATTTTGTATGAAAAAATTACATGTTGATCTAATGTGAGAGAAACTTCATTCAAAACATCTTAAAATTAAAATTTAGAGTTTTTCTCAAAGGGTGTAAAAAATCCAAATTAGTAGTATTTGGTGTAATTCAGGTTATAACCAAAATCGGTGAAAAATTGCTAAAAGCATTTAAAAGGCAAATTAAATAATACAAAAATATATAAAAAACATAAAACGTCTTAAAATGGCATTTAGGCCCAAATTAGGCACATTTTTAAATTATTTTTGAAACCTTCTAATTTATTGTTCTTTTGAAAAAACTAAATTCCTGAATCAAAATAAGCGAAATTTGACGCAAAACGCCTGTTGTAATGTCAGGTTGGAGTTTTCGGCCAAAATCGGTGAAAAATGGGTCAAAATGTGTAAAATGAAAAATTTTGAGAAATTGTAGAAATTCAAGTTAGGGCGTTAGTCGGAACGGGTTAAAATTGACTTAAACCCTTTAAAAATGACATAAAACGTCTAAAAATGCGGATTTAAATATCTTGAAGAAATTCGATAAAAAATGAAAATTAAAAATTTTTGAAAAAGAAAAGTTAGGAAAAAATTAGGGCTATAATCGTTTAAAAATTACACAAAACGTCTAAAAATGCAATTTTTAAATATCTTCAAGAAATTCAATATTAGGCACATTTTTAATTTATTTTTCAAACCTTCTATTTTATTGTTGTTTTGGAAAAACTAAATTTCTGAATCAAAATAAGCAAAATTTGACGCAAAACGTCTGTTGCAATGCCAAGTTGGAGTTATCGGTCAAAATCGGTAAAAAAAGAGTCAAAATGTGTAAAACGAAAAATTTTGAGCATTTGGAGAAACTCAAGTTACCCTTAAACCCTATAAAAATCCATATTTGGAATTTTTGGAATAATGTAGATTAGGATTAGGGCCAAAATCGGTTAAAAATGACTCAAAGTGTTTAAAAATATTAAATTGGAGTTTTTCAAAAAATTCAGATAAGAACTAGAGCCAAAATCGATTAATAAATGCCCAAAGAGCTTAAAACTACAAATTTGGAGCTTGCGGTAAAATTTATTTATGAATTAAGGCCAAAATTGTTTAAAAATTGCACAAAACGTCTCAAAAATATATTAGAATTGAGGTGAAAGTTGTTAAAAAAACACACATTGTCTGAGAATAAAAATTTTTAAATTTTTGAAGAAATTTATATAATTTTAAGATTAAAATCAGGCAAAACTAATTTTAATCTTTTAATTCGTTGTTTTTAAAGTTTTTCGACCAGAATATTGAAATTTCAAACAAAACGCCTCAAAAAAGCAAATTTGGTGTCTTTCGAAAAGGTTAGGCTAGGATTTTGGTCAAGATCGGCAAAACAAAAATAATAAGAATTGAAATAAAAAATTACCAAAATTTACCAAAAAAATTCTTATAAGATCTAGAAAGTCGATAAAAAAAATCTAAAGCACTTAAAAATGCAAATTTAGAGCTTTGGAAAAAGTTATTATATAAGGCTAAAATTGTTCATAATTTATACTAATTATCTAAAAAATAAAATTTGGAGCCCTTGGAGAAATTCAGGTTAGAATTAATAAGGCTAAAAGAGTGATAAAAGTCTTTTTTGCTCCCAAAGAGACTGTAATGGTATCATGTCACTATCATGAACTCCTTCAATGAACCATTCGGCGGCAAATTGCGTTTCAAAATATTCAGGGGCTGATGGGTATGCAAGGTAAATTAGTCTGTCTATGTCCGCCTCAAATTCTTGTAAGGATTCACCTAACTTTTGCTGTCTCATCCTCAGCTGGGCCTAGAACATGGTTTCTTTGTGCTCATTTTCAAATCGTAGTTGCAGATAATGTACAAAAGCTAAAGCATAATTACTTTGATCAGCTGCTGACAGAAATGGGAGTAATTCAGCCACAAATTCACATTCACAAATTCCTGAAAATATAAAAACGCCTAGAATATTATTAGAAGAAAAGTAATTGCTAAGAGTCACATAAAACAGGTTGTAAATAACTGCGTTCTAAATAAACAGAGCAATAAATCACTCGTGACAGTTCCCCCTGCCGCAGCGCCCGGATAGGCCGCGAAGGTCCAATCTCCAATGTCGCTCCGCCTCCCAGCCTCGCTACTCACCGTAACAATACTTTTCAACAGTATATTAGTGCTCCTCCCAGTTTAGTTGCGTCTGAGACTCGTTCTAAGCAGCTTGGATGGAAAAAACCAAAGCAACCTTGGCAACCTAGGTTCGAGAGCTCCTTGTTTGTACAGCATTTAAAGTTTCTTTGCATGATAATAGTAGTGTCCAAATCAAGGCAACCAAGCAGGTTAAAAAATTAAGCAAAAGCAACGCAATAATGTCACGCTGCAACTCCCCATAGGTATGTAGCCCCAGCGACATCACGTCGACGCGACATGCTGTCGGAAGATCGTAGGGAGAGGACAAAAAAAAAAGGAACTCAATGTTTATATTAGATGTTTACGCTTCGACACTTCCATTGTTCTTGGGTTGAATTGAATTTATGAGAAAACTAATAATTCAATCTCCTGGAAAACCGCACCAAACGGAAAACGGAGTAGGAGAGATATCACCATTTTGTATGAACCCGAACCACCACAAATAACACAGAATGATGGGCACGAAATAATATCTGTTTGAGCTCTCAATACTCTATATGTTTACCCACATTTCAGGTGGACACAAGACAAGGCAAAATGTTACATATGAAAGATTAAAGGCTTCTTAAAGCTTAGAAATGGGGGCAATTTAAAATATACAGGGTGCCATGGGTTGGCAGATAAACAATTTCCTAAATTCTCACACACTTGCAAAATTAAGAAAATCAACCTCATAGTTATTGAAAGATTGATCTTGTTTTGCTCAAACTTACCAAACGATACAATTCGTCCTTTTCATGGTCCACATGCTTATCCAAGAGACAATAACAGCAGCTCATCACTTCGCAACTCTTGCAGTAAAATTCCAACAGCATCAAGGGATGATCAGGACAACTTCCTAATGCAAGGCTGAATTTTCCTTTTTTTCTGGGCACTGGTTCATGCGACATTAAATTCTTTGCACTTTTATGGATTACAGTGGAGCAGTCTGCGCAGTAAATCCCTGTAAAAGTCAGGTCAAATGCATCATGACATTTTTAGTTACTAGTTTATGACAACTTTTCTAGTATACTAGTATAGATTCTTGTACTTGGCATGAATAAATTATTATTATTATTATTATTATTAGTATAATAGAGATATTTAAAATCAATTACCTTCGCAACTGGGACAATAGAGGGTAGCTTCTTTGGTGCAAGTTGTAAAACAGCATTGTTCTAAAAAAATAAGACATACACACTTGCAATCAGCAAATGAAAAATATGCTGACTGAAGTCAAATAATTTCATATATACCTGATAATTCTGGTAGAAATCGATCCGTCTTCTTAGTTTCTGCTGTCACAAGTGATATGTTATCCACATTCTTAAGAAGCCCACCAATACCTCCCTTGCGATAAGACAAAATACCAAGAATGCGATAATTCGGAATAAATACATTTTGTAAATCAGACTGGCAAGTAGGTGTTTGTTCCTAAAATATAATGTTTTACTTAATTCAGATTCAGTCTCTTTGAAATGTCTACTTTCCTTACAGCATTTACAAAAACCTTGTATTATAAAAAAAAGTAAAAATTTAAAAAATGCAAAGACTTCTGTTTTTTAATTAACATCTTAACATACCAAATTTTAAGAAATTAAAGAATAGCACTCACCTCAGTAAGAACCGATTCAGTAGAACATTTTGTGCACTTAACTTTATTATTTCTCATTCCTTGAAAAATACATTCTTGACACATGGTATGACCACAATTGAGAATTAATGGAAATCTACCACCATATCTGCTTTCTCTGTCTGCAAAAATACAACAGAATCTAAATGACTGTGAAGGCTTTCACGGCCGGTCATAATACTACCTAAAGTGTTTTCCGGGCTATAAGGCCGTGGTCCAATGGAATTGCTTCCTGACGTTTCGTCTACTACTGAGGCAGACATTATCAAAGGCGATGAGGCAGTGGGCAAAGTGATCTCCCTTGCTTCCCGGCAATTCCATTGGACCACGGCCTTATAGCCCGGAAAACACTTTAGATAGAATCTAAATGATTAATTATTTTGAGAAGTGACAAATTTAATATCTAGCAGAGTTGAAAAACATGAATTGTGAAATGGAGAAGCATCAAAGCCATTTGCCCCTGAGTTGGCTCACAATTAGTAATACAATTTTCTCATGAACAGAAGGAGATACTGAAGTAACCACTAATCCAAATACTTACAGTGTATTTGAAAGCTTTCACGGCAGTTGCGACACAAATTTTGTGTGGTACTTTGAACTGGAACTTCTTCAAGAGGTCTTCTACTGCTAAGTGCCTTTTGGCTTCTTGTATTTTGATTTTGATGAGTACCAAATGGGGATTCAGTAAGGGGTGGTGGATAAGTCCTATCTAGGCCTTGTACATAGTTTCCACCCTGACTGTTTCTATTTTGCTGTTCTCTATCAAACTTTTTAAAATAAGTATTTTTTGGAGATTTGTACTGAGGATACTGAGGTCCAAACCCTCGACCAACCCCTCTGGAATTTCCACCTCGATTTTCAAGGTTTCTAGATAATGGTAAATATCCACCACCAGAAGAATCATCACTGTAGTAGGCATTCTGTTGAGGTCGAGCTCTGTCTCTGCGAGCTTTATTATTATTAGCAGAGCGAACGTTTTCATCATTTGTCCTTAGGAACCCTGGTGGATAATTTTGGGGATATTGATCCAAATTGTTTACTGGGTAATTCATTCCAGAACCAGAAGGTCCATGATGAAATGGGGGCCTCCCCCTACGCCACATCTTCCCTCAAACAGGCGAACTATGAATGATAGAACATAGAATAGATAATAAACAATAATCCAGATAAGATACAATCAAAAATAAAATAATACCTACCTAACGAAGAAAAGCGACGAACGAGCGAGATGCAAAAATGGAATATAATTGGTTAGAATTTCAATTAATTAATAGGATAATTTTTAAGTATTAATAAAAACAAACAGAAACCGGTGAACCGTTTATATAAACGTGAACGTGGCTTGGGACTTGGCTTGGGTGAGTGCCGACATCAATAATCAAATATCAATAATATCAACTGTCACATTAACAATTATCTATCCCTGAATTTTAATTAATTAATCAAATAGCGTTTTTTTTTTGGTAAAACCAGGGTTTCCCCCAAGGCAATATGGCGGACCAACCTATTTAAATATAAGACAAAAATTAAAATACTAAAACTTGATCTTGATTATCATGTTTGATGTTTGATTTGAGATATATTTATAGTATATTCCCAAATTGCCTTTCTTTTTGCAAGAGCCCCAAGACAGAGTTTACAGTTTTTTAGCTGAAGCTGAAGACATAAAGAAAATCCTAAAACATCCAAACAAGTTTCCTCTTCACTGGCTGCGGTGTTGCCGTTCTTACTATTTTGTTTATATACTGTTGCGAACTCGGGGTTCAATAATTCCAGTGTAACGATTTAACACGAAAACACTATTTATTTATTCCACAAATACACACGACTACTAAATAACTCGCTACTTTAACCCTTTATAGCCTTCTAATATCGTTTCGTACTTTAACTTACTTATAGCTCGCTTAAAATAAGACTATTCTCCTGCGCGCTCTATACGCTTTTTATATACAATCCTAAAATTACAGAAAAACCTAGAAAGTTCTTTATAAGAATTCTTGAATAATCTTCACATAAAAAAAACGGTTGTAAACAACTGCCTTCTAGATTAAGCCAGACGAGCAATAAATCACTCGTGTCAGCCATGACGCAGCGCGGATAGGTCGCGAAGCTCCACCAACCAACACGCTCCCATGCGTTGCCCCGCCTCCTATGCGGCGTTGCTGCGAATCGTAACAATACTTTAATTTATTTATGTCTAATTATATGTTATATAAGGGTAAAGATAATATTGGTAATGTCTAATACGGTGAAGAAGGCAATAAAAGTACTGCCGTTAATGTTAATAAAATTCGAATAATAACAGAAAAATATTGTTTTAATGAAGATATATTATCCTAAAAGAATACTGTATGTTTAACTACACTGCTACAGCCCCTCAGGGCGACGTCACATACAGCGGAATTTGGTTAAAGCGGAACGAAGCATAATTTGACAATTGAATTTAAAATTTAAACCAATCAGACAAAAGCTAAAATAGGAATTGACATGTTTAATGACACTATTGACATTTCGCTCCGTTCCCCTACGTTTCGTTGCGCTGGGGCATTATTCTGTAGGAAAGAGTGAAAGTGAAAGTGAGAATTTTGACAACCTTGATTGGTCAAAAAATTCTGTTGGCGAATTCCATTGGCCAGCAATTCTCACTTTCACTTTCACTCTTTCCTATAGAATAAGCGTCCAGTATGTGACGGCGGCCTCAAAAAAGTTTGTCAAAATCAGCTGTCCGGGAATGGTCAATTACTAGACACAACATGGCCATAAAGGCACAGATTAAACTCTACTGCCAAAAGATCTAACATTATTTTTTTCCACTGGCTACCGGTACCCTTAATTCTTATGGCCACTTAGTCAAATAATGTCGTTCTGGAATTGACCATTCTAGAATGATTTTGGCAAACTGCTTTCAAGGCAAACAAACAGTACTGAATTTTCCGTGTTAATACCGAAATGGTAAATAAGACTAATGAATGTTCAATGTCGTTTGGTCCTTCAGGGTGATATACAAAGTGTGCATTACAAATCGTCATCTAGAAGAGTATGGATTTTTAACATAAAATGTTGACTTAATCAAAGTAAATGATTTTTGCTCTTGTTCTTTCTTCCTCTTCTTTTGAGATTTCACAGCCAAATAGATGACGTTTTCAAATGAACACGCCCTAGATTCATTAAAACAATATTTTTTGTTGTTATTTGCATTTTATTGTACATAAATTATGTATTTTTAAATTACACAAAAATAAATTGAAGTATAAAAATAAAAATAGTAAGAGCGACAATAGAGCAACCAGTTTATTAATTATGACGAGCCTAGGTATTTGTTATACATCCATTTATTAGATGAATTTCGCTTCCTTTGACAGCATCAAATGCAAACTCAAGCATTTCCAATTACATATTTTCGAAGCAAGCAGCGGCAGACGGCAGAGGAGGAAATTGATTATACAAAGAAAATGTTCTCATACAACTCGCATTTTAACATTACAAGAATGGGACATTTCCAACAAGGGAATAAGCGTCAATGAACGAAGATTAGGCCAATGGCTTTAGGAGATTATAGTTAAATACATCTCGAAACAAATATGAAACATGATGAAAAATAAAATTTTAAGTTTCGTCTGATATTTTAATAAATTGGTCCGCCATACTGACTTGAGGGGAAAATGTCACATGTCGTAATTCTGGAACGATTATAATCACACGATGACAGGTGAAGAATGCAAGTAAAAGTATCGATAATTAATCAAATCAAGACATCTCTATCCGTAACGCTAATATATAAATTAAAAATAAGCAAATTATTTGAAATCATAAATATTATTTTGGAAGGCAATAAGAAAATCAAGCAGTTAATAGTTTCCAATAAAAGTTCTGGATAGTTCATAAAAGGGAAATCCAGGAGTTAAAAAAATGGCAGATGATTTGGATGTGGTATGAAGTGCTTTTAGTTTTTATTTGTATCATTTGAATAGATGGGATTTATTAAGTCAGTAGTTGTTTACAACACAACGTGCCCTGTCTTGTATATCATTCCCACTTCCAGAGGTACCTACCCTACAAATAGTATTTTCTCATAGCCCACTATTCTCCCTACTACCTCACATAAGTACTTTACCCACAAACATTTGTTACAATACATAATACATCCTTTTTTGCAGATTTCCTCCATCACTGTGAAAGAACCTCTCGACCTAGTGCGCTTAAGTTTGGATGAAAAAATATATGTCAAAATGAGGAACGACCGTGAACTTAAGGGCAGATTGCATGTAAGTAAGTGTAATAAGTTTTGTTGATGATATGTATAATAAGTTATTTTTTGTTGAAATGAATATTCTCATTTAAGGCATATGATCAGCATATGAATATGATCCTGAGTGATGTAGAAGAAACCATTACCACAGTTGAGATTGATGAAGAAACTTATGAGGAAGTTTATAAAAATACTAAAAGAAACATCCCCATGCTGTTTGTGCGAGGGGATGGGGTAATTCTGGTGTCACCTCCTATACGGACCTCTTAGAAGTAAAATTATTTATGATTAAGTTCATTTTAATAAGATAAAAATAATATTACATTGGGAAAGAACTTGACTAATCAATTTATATCTACCCATTTAGGTCTACTCATAATTGGTGCGCCAATCTACAGTTCCGCACATTTGTGGTTTTGGGATTGGAATAACAATATGTTATAGTCTATTATTTAACCAATATTTCAAGGGTAGAAATATTATAAGAAACATTTTTTTTGCCGTACAAAAATGCATTATATTTGAAAAAAAACATTTATCATATCATAACTCATTTGTTGGAGAAGCTACATTCCCAATTGCTACTTTTCTATCAGTTTTTAAAACTCATAAAGCCATGTAGGACTTAAAAAGAGCAAGTATTGATTGCAGAGTCATAAAGTCAACTGGTATTTCCTTCAAAAATATTCCTAATTGGTAAAAAAATCCACACATGGCAGCAAACTTTTAAGACTTCTTTTAAGTGTGATTTGTTCTTCTGTTTCCAGTTTAATTTATTAAACAGTATTATCAAAATTTATACATAAAAAGGAACATCATATTGTTGCTTCAAACAACATTTTTTTAACAAATACAATAATAATGTAAAATATTGTACCGGATATAACAGCAATTTCATGTGGTACAGTAAAGGTTACTAAGTCAACTCATCTTAAATAAAAACTAGAAATGTATGAATATAATCACGAAATAAAAAATAAGTTGTCACTTGTTATAAAAATCACAATGTCATTTATGGTTATTCTTTATATTACTTCCTTAAAGTTCTGTACTCTTTAAGTTTTGACAACAAAATTCTTCCTGTGTCATGGCGTTGTTTTTTGTCATTAAGATCTGAAATCAAAATAGTTCATATTATTTAAGAATTCACATATAGTGCAGGTAAGGAAGGGAAACATACAAATATATATATCCAATTCGAATTATCATTTAAGTCAAAGCAATAACATTAAAAATCCCCAATCTACCCCAATTAACATTGTTTTCCAGTGAAGAGTTTTCTACAGACTGCGACTATATCTTCATAGGAATTCATACTACATTATATAGTGAGTAACTATTATTCTTATTTTAGCCAGTAGAAGAGCTATTTAATTAACACTTCTTACCTTCATAAAACACAAGTTCACACATGACGTCCATACCATTGAGCTCTAAAATGCGCTTCATTGTGTGGTAAAATTGGAAAAGGATCTCATTTTTCTGTCGTTCGTAAAATTCTGAAGGAAAGATAATGCTAAATACATACAAAATATAGAAATTAAGGGTAATAACTCTACCTGTATGGGCAGTTTGATGTTTGTAAACTTCCATGAAGGTCTTTAGAGGAGTTGCATATTCGGCACACACGTATATTTGTTTGGCGGTAACTGGGTCAGTAATACTATATACAGAATGTTTGTACACTCTTTCCCTCACTCCCGCAACTGTGATCTTTTTCTCTAATAAAGTCTACAAATAAATAAAACTTAATTTCTTAAATTATGTAATTACTTTTTCATTAACCGGAACTGTGAAAGAAAAGGTTGCTACTCAAAATTACAATGCTACATGTTCAATGTATTCAATTTATTTATTATCTATTAGAGGAGAATAATGAATTAGTTTTGAATTGAATAAATAGAATTTGATGATTAATGATTTCTACAAGCCTCAGTTATCCAAAGCACAATTTAGATTAAAAAAGGCTTTGATTTAGAAAGAAACAGTACTTAATAAGTTCAGTGTGTGATAAAGTGGTCTTATGATATAGGTACTACTTACTTTCCTCATCTCCATAATGTTAGAACCATCCGCGAGGCTTTCATAGCAATAAAGTGATTTTGGGATTAAAATAAATATCTTATAAACCTCGAAAGAAATGTTATTAGAGCTTTCATAATCCTGCATCATTTCTCTTAGATCTTTATTTGGAATGCCTAAAAAAACAATTTTGCCAATATAACCCGTGCAGTAGGCTCTTAAGAGTTTTTTTCTGTTATTAAAACAAAAAAGACTGTAAAATACATAATAAAGTTAAGTATTTTTCCTACCTATTTTAGCATTCAGCATGTAATTTATGTAGCCATAAAAAAAAGAGTATGCCATTCCTGCACCATAATTAAGGCCATTATCCTTTGCTATGTTTAAACTTTCGGTGAGGGGGCATTCTTCCTAAAATGTGAACTTGTTGAACAGGCTTTATGACCTGAAACATACTGTGATCTTTAACAGCGGATGTATTTATGTATAGTGTTAGATGCCACTCCCTGAGAAATCCGTGATATGGGAAAACTAAGTGTCAAAATTGTGAAAAGATAACTTACTGATTTTCTGACGGTTTTTAAATTCAGTAAAAAATCTGCCGCACCTAGAAATTTACCAGATCCATGCTCCCATAGTTTTGGAGAGATTGTGTAAAGTGTTATAAAATAGTTTCTAAGTTATAAAATAGTTTTTTTAGAAAAAAAACTCAAACTTATTAAAACCGCCAGACAAGATGAATTATGAATTTATAAAAGCTAAAAATGACACCAACTTCTGACTGTAAATGGAAATTTCAAACCCAGGCTCCATTTTTTTACAAGAGGGAAATATTTTTATTTCTCAACTTACCCCATCCAGTAATTTGTGTAAAACGAATAGGATAGGCAGGACTAGAGGCCAATATTCATCCTTTAGAGATGGGAAGCCACTGTATTTTGTTAAGTAGTGAACCATGATTGAGATGGAAAATGCAGCAGAAATGGTAACTTTAGGATCAATATGAAAGGCTGCTTTAAATATTTTCCACTTGCTTCTCTCATATCTTGAAATGCTGTGTGTAAGTTCGCAAAGGAACAAAATAAGCCGATGCGTCAAAATTGTAAGTACATAAAACAGGACAACTGATGCATAAAGAACTGTAAAAGAAATAAAATTTAGACACAGGCTGGGGGTCATAATTACATGAGTATAAAAATTACCAACTTACCTGGTATTGAATATGGATCAGTGGAGAAGACAACATGCACTGCAACAGGAAAATAAATATAATATGTATAAATTTTAACTAATTACAAACTGAGTTACTAACATAATATCAATATCCTCTAAGATACTATCAATATCTCCTACTCCATAGGTACAAAGCATATTTTGTTTCTATTTTTTTGATGTAGAATAATACAGTGCGTTTTTTTTTAAATGAGTCATAGAAACATCCTTGCAATAAAGTTCTATGATTTTTCTATAATTAGTCATTATAAATTTTACAGAAAAATAATCTGAGTTATGTCACAAACTTGCCTGAGGTTCAACCAACAAAAAGTACCTATAAGAAGAAATTTCTTTTTCTATTTGTGTGTGGTAAAGTCTCTTTAAAGTTCTCTTAAAAGTAGCACTTCAACAAACATTGGTTATCTTTGTAAATGGTAAAACTATTCATGTGAGGTAGCATGTGAAATGACAGTATTCTTCACAAGTGTCTGTCTATTCTTTGATCACTGGAGCAAAATTTTAAATATAGACATAAATTAGTGCAGCCAGGCAGGCCATTAAAAAATATGTAAAATAAAGGTGATGAATAACATTGAATGAAGAATGAAGTTGTCTTGCTCTTTATCACCCTTATATAGTGCCATCTAATGCTTATTAAGTGTCATCAATATAAGATCTGATATGGCTGGGTTGAAAAAAAAAATAACTTATTGCATAGAAATCATATACCTCATCTTAAAAAACACTCTATACTATTATGCCCTAAAGGTTTTTCAACATTTTGCACAGTTATGTTTACCATATCACACAGTGAGTAAACTTACCAAAAAAAATTATGATTGACACTGCTGCATATGCAATTGTAGGAGTGTTTTCTCGTTCCTTTGGTATCGTTTTTGGAAAATAATATTTGTCTCCCACTTTTAATACACAAGCCTAAAGGACAAATGTTAGTCAATTAATTTTGTAGGTATGTACTGGACAAGCTAATCAGTTTTAACAATATTGGCGCGTCAAACCTAAAGGTTTAACTTTCTTTTAATGTTAACTAAAGTTACACTTAAATATCATGCCATGCCTTCAGTTCACAGTAAACTCTTTTCACATTCAATTCCATTTATTCATTAACTCCACACCTACCTTTCTCAAAGACCTGTCTTCAGAAAGAGGAATTCTGGCATTTGTTTCCATGGTATATTTTCATGGAGTTTTTGTAGGTTCACCATAAACCTTTACGTTTATAGATTAAATAAAAAATGGATGTTTTTAACCATGATCTCTACAAACTAAGTGTTAATACTTAATAATCTAACTCTTGAACTTAGATACTTTACTACTTAAAAAATACTACTTATGTAAGAAGGAAAGTGATAACAAAGAGAACACTACCTATAAAATAATATACAAACTAAATACACTGACTCTTGAGGCTGGTCTGAGTCATCTCAAGTGATAAATATGTGATGAATAAACAAAAAGTGGTTTATGATTTTGTGGTGACAGTTTTGTTGATTTCATTATTGATTGGCTGGAACCTGAAACCAAAAAGCTAAGAGCTATATATAGAGGTATATTACATATAGAGAGTAGAGACCGATCGTGTATTTAAGGTGGGTTTATGCTCCTTGCTCCTTTTAAGATTTAGCGTTTCATTTAACATTTATGAAATTAAAATTAAAAGTAATGTTATCATTGTTATCTCAATTTGAATTATCCCATCTAGGAATGGCAACGAGGCATCGATATTTTTGAAATATCGATGTATCTTTTTTATCGATATCGAATTGTTCAATAAATCGATAAGCAAGAATGTCAGTTGTCAAGTGACATTTGACTATCGACAGCGACAGGCCACAGATAGGGCGAATTTCAAAACTCACCGGTGCGTCTACCGGTTAATCTGTCCATGTGACCGTCATCTAGAAATTCAATGGATGAAGCAGATTGACCTCTAATTTGACTAAAATTTTTAAATTTTAAATGTTTTTAATGTTTTATAATGAACACATGGTACTTAATTGTAGTTTATGTCGCGCAGTGTCCCCCCCCCCCCTCGCTTATAATCGGTCGTTGTGTGGGGCGGCTGTGGTCGCGGCGGCGGTATTGCCGCAATGTTTCAACTTCTACATCTACTCTACAAATACTTTAATTGCCGGTAGTCTCCTGCGTCTGCAAAGTATCCGCCATCTGCAAAAACATGGAAATGGCCTATTCAGGAAAAAGGGCAGAGGTGGGTTGACACTATATGGGCACAACTGAAAGAACACTCCACGAAACTTTTCGTATGCCGGGCAATAAGCGGTTTAATTGTTTTGGCACTAATTAAAAATTCAAATAATTAGCGCGGTGGACATAAAACGGGATTCAAAAAGGGGAAAAAATTGCGAATTGACGATAATCAGAACGGCGGAGTCCAGGACTGACTTTTTCTCGCGGTAAAATGCGAACTTTTCCGTCTTCCCGTTAAGGTAGTCACTCTCTCGAGTTCAAAGCGCGTCTCCCTAAGTCATAACTCTCGCGAGTTCAAAATCCGTCTCTCTTTTTTCGAAGATCTACGGAATCACCCGCTCGGTACTTCTCATGCCCGAAAGCGTACTGCAGAAAAAATCGATACCACCCTGACCAGTGGCAACTATATAGCGCTCCGGACAGCGCGGGCATAAATTTAGAAAATGAGCTTTCCTGGAAAATCTGCTGGAAGAAGAAAATTGAAAATGTGATCATTGGACAGAATAAATAATGCTCTTTAAAATGACACCTCACATGACATAGTTTAATTGACAATTAAAGCTTTTTATTTAAATTGACCGTTAATTTCCTGGGCCAGTCAATTAAGACATGAATTGCTCGAATTTAGATTCAAAGGATGAGAAATTAAAAGCTCTATCGGATGCGAGAATAGGATTTTAATTTCAATTAACGATATTCGAGAAATCGTCTTAATTACTCAACTATTGTTTGGTTTATTTAGAAAACCGAAAAACAGAAAAACTTCCATAAGTTAAAGCTTAAAAGCCCCGAAAAGTGGTTTACAGGGAGGTTCAGTTTGCACAACATTTATTACAAAAATATTAGTTCTGTAACTTTTCGAAACTACTGTTGAATATTATCGTGTGTTGGAAAACGTCTATCGTTAATTATGTTTATTGTTGATTATAATCCCATGCGGATAGGTCGATATGAGTGAAGCGATAGCTTTATCAATATAAATTGATTTTTCGTAAATCGATACATCGAATAAGTCGATGTTTTAATTAGCGATGTTATACGATCTCGATACATCTATGTATTAACAAATTTTGAAATTTTGCCATCATTAATCCCATCCCATTAGTGTTAGTGTTTATGAATGACCAAGAAGATATGGACAGAGCCACTAAATGCCGATATTTTTTTGTAGAGATGGGTTTTCACCCGGTTTTTTCATTTTTGAGGGTTTATTCCCTGCACATATCCGGGAAAATTCCGGGTTTATTCCATTATAACCTCTAAACTTAACTTTTTCGATACACCTAACTCTTACCAATTAAGCAATAATTTGTTGGTTTGTGCAGCTTGAAGCTTTTGATCAATTGACCAGTGTTTAGTTTATCAAAAAACAAACCAGAATCTGGATTTATTGAATTCTAATCTCAAATCTAACCTTAAATCTTGAAACTGCCGGGTGCTTTCAAGAAAAGATGGGAAAAAACCCGGGTAAAAACCCTAAATTGGGAATTTTCCCTTCGCCCATCTATATTTTTTTGGTTGAAAATCCGCCATTTTTAAGGTTCCCGTGCTGTAATGTTGTGGTCAGCACACGTAATACAAGCGTCATAGCAGCTTAAAGCTCGACCGGATAATGATGGTCGATTGTTTTTAGTTTTTATTAGGTTAGAAGTTGAGTTTTAGAAAGCCTTGGAGCTCACCAGTTCAAGGCTAAGCAGCTAAGGATTGGAGCCCTAGCGTTCTAGATAGGAGAAGGATATAAGTTCGTTAGTCTGCACTATACAATTGGATTGGAAATAAGAAGTAATGAAAATAATGACAGCGACAATTGTTTTGCAATAATTTGACGAAAGACCTCATGACGTCACTTCCGGCGGATATCGCCACCATTTTTAAGGTTCCCACTACTCATCTGTGCTTAGCGTTCTTTATTTATTAATTTGAACGTTTGGCTAGCAGGTGTAGGACAAGTAGCTACTTCACTTTTTTGAAATTTCCAACGTTTCGACTTTTATTTGTAATTAGTTTTTTTACCGTCAATGTACATACAATTATTGCATTTTAGCTCTGAGGAAGACCTCAAATAAAGGTCGAAACGTTGGCAATTTCAAAAAAGTGAAGTAGCTTCTTGTCCTACACCTGCTAGCCAAACGTTCAAGTACCCACTACTAAAAAGGGAGGCCAAAACTATAACATGATATAAAACAGAAGGGGTCTCTAGATAATGCACTAGTTCGTTGGTGTTTATAGCTTATGCTCATTTAAGATTTTCATATAACATTAAAGGAGTGATCTTGAAGTCTTGAAGTTTACTCCCGGAAAAAAAGGACTATTTTTAGAAAAATATCAGGATTTGTTTGCTCTCTCCATATCTCCAAAGTCAATGCGTACGTTCCGCCGACGGCAGCAGCTTAGAAGTTTAGTCAGCGAATGATGAAAATCTGCACCTGCTGAAACTTCTCAGCTGCTGCAGTCGGCGGAACGTTCGCATTGGTTCCGACCCGGCACATACTTCCATAACATACAGGACATTGCCTATCTTTTACATTGCTGGCCTTGGACTGCAAAAAGAGGGGATGGAAACACATTACCTCGTATATTGCAATTTCTGCACATGCCGAAAAATAAGCGCCCTTTTGAAAGTAACACAGTTAGATCCACGTGCAGTTCACGTACTCATCACGAACTAGACCGAAAGCACTTGGTTCGTGATTCGTGACGTCCAATGTTGCCGATACTTTCACGAGTTACTCCGGTTACTCGACGTAAATGCGTGTGACGGAAAAATATTCTATGCGGAGGTATGTGATTCTAACCAAGTAAGTTTCGAGATTTGGTAACGAGCCACGCACACGCGCGTGGTTATTCGGATCCGAGTCCTCATATTGATAGAGAGATGAGTTTGATACTCTGCTGAACGTCGACCCCAGACACTATAGGTACAAATTAGTGAAGTGAAAGTGTATAATACAAATGTATTGTACATTGTATTATACCGTTTAATACGGTATGTATTTAACCTCTTCATTTTATGCCAATTACTGGCAACACTGCGAAGAGTAGACAACGCTGTAGGAGAATGACATATGACTTGAATGACATATAACTGACTTCATTTTTTAATTTTCGTCCATTTGTTTTAATTTTTTTATGAAAAAAAATTGTTATTTTATCATTAGTACTAGTAGTGAAGTAAACATGTATGATATAGTAATAATGGGGAGGCCTGGCAAATTTGGGCAATACTACAAAAATATTTTGTCGTTCAACCAAATAATAATTCCGAGAAAAACCGCAAATTCTGCTCAAAGCAATTTGCAAAAAATTACTATAATATGGTGAGGCACCTGCAAATTTGTCCTAAGCAGGATTTGCCAGAATCGGAAAGAGGCCATATAAATGCTGGATTCGATATAGCATGCGTGCATTATTTTATAAAGGTCCAGAAGGGTTTGAACTAGAACTACATTTTGAAAATAATGGCTACTGAAGCCTGCGTTGAGAGTGGGTTGAATGGGCCACTCTGGTTACTCTTAATCTAAAGGAAAAATTGGATTTGAATTATAAAAATAACACCTTAATTTATACTACTAATATCATACATTCTCTAAATAAAATTAATCATTTTGTTAATTTTTAAATGCAAGATCTCGCTTTTACGCTCTTATCCTAATCCTAATCCGGTAGTGAAAAAATCCCGCCATTTTTTTGAATTTAATACTGTATAATACAATGCATTTTACTTTGTAAAATACAATGAAAAATAAAATACCGTTTTTTCTCATCTCTAGTACAAATCTCGGTCATCTGCCTCTGGAAAGCAACAACTTCGGCAGAAAACTGGCTTGGTTCCACTTCACATATATCTCGCATGCCCTAGTGGAAGCTCGTGCCGTCGTCCGATGGCGCCACTTGCATATACGCACAGTGCCTTGAGCAATAGAGGAAACCAAGTCATACTCGAACTCGTATTTCTATCACTTCTCTCAGGTTTGAGGTATACTATACTGATAAGCTCCAATAAGAGCGAGACCGGTCTATGGTTCCTTTGCCTGATGGAGAGATGAGTTTGATACCCTGCTGAACGTCGTCCCCAGACAGTATAGGTACGAATATCGGCCATCTGCCTGTGGGAAGAGACAACTTCGGCAGAAAGGTTAATTGCTTCATATAAAGCTTGACGCTTTATTATATATAAAGTAAACACGAATAAGAGGAAATAAAAAATGTAACGAGCGTTTTGATAACATTTTATACTAGCTACAAATACAATCATCCTCTATGTTTAGTTTTAGCCAATTAAGATAGCGTGAGACTCTTGTGTAAACTCCCGGGTAGCCTGGTCGACCACAGCCAACGCCCCAAGAGACAATTCCTAGAAAAATGTATTACTTTACACCTGCCATGCATGTATGTATAAACCATTCACTTATTATTGTCATCAAGTAGGCTTTGGAAATGTGACTTTGACAATTTTTTCGTATCTTCTCAACATGTACCGAAAATAGATAGGTATAAAATAAATGAAGATTTCAAAGGTAACGAGATTCCAAAAATAACTGAATGAGGTATACGTATGAACTTTTCCTTCTTAGACTGATATATAACTGATAGAAAAGCAAAAAAATGGAAATTTTTGTTAGAATTCAGTCAAAAAATGCGAAGCGCCATAGTAGATGGCGCAACTGGTCATTTGGTAAAAAAGTATAGTTATGGAAGGATAATCAATAAATACTTACTTATTTTGAAGTGTGCGGAATGTGATACTTTTCCTCGCGCGATTATATATACTGTTGCACGATTGAAGCGAAGAGTAATATTTAACTTGTTCAGAATATACAGGGTGGAGCAGGTTTTTATTAATAAACTTTAAGGGGATAGATATAAGTAGAACAACCCCTTAAAGGTCTTAAAAGTCCAAAAAATAACCTTGGTTTACTATATAAACTGCAGAAATACATATGCTTGGTTAAAAAAATACAAGTTTGTCACAAAAAGCCTGGTCTACCCTGTATATATAGTTTTTGTCCCCAAGTTATACTCTAAAAACCTGATAATTGATGATGGAAACTAACTCACCTGCAATTTCGTACTTATCGCCGGTGTGAACTAGAAGCGGACCTCCGCTATCCCCTTGGCATGAATCCATGGCCCCTCTTCCTGCGCAGAGCATATAACTAGTTATTCGCGATGCGCGATACTTCATAGCTCTGCACTGACTTAAAGTTAATATTGGCACTTCGACTTCTTGAACAATATTCGGCAGAGAGCCGCCTTCACTTGTTCTTCCCCATCCAATTACAACTCCATGTTTTCCAGCTGGATCGATTGCTATAAGTAAAAATGATATGTATCTAATGACCTAGCAGATATGGACAGAGCCAGCCAATGCCGATATTTCGCTAAAAATGGCCCGCCTTTTCGGCCGGAAGTCCGTCGCTTCAATGGTTCCCTTGACGTAATTTTGTCGTCAGCATACGCCATACAAGTCAAAGTAAGTTAAAGCCGGACCGGAAATTGAGTGAATTGTTTTTGGTTTTTGTTAGGTTAGAAGTTATGTTTTAGAAAACCTTGGAGCTAGGTCAGCTAAGAAGCTCTAGCGCTGTAGCTAGGAGATGGATATAAGTTCGATATTCGATTGGATTGGAAATAAGAAATCATAAAAATAATGACAGTGACAACTGTTTAGTAATAATTTGACGTAAAACGCCACGACGGGCACGACGTCACTTCCGCCTGAAGTCGTCATCAGTTCAAAAGTTCCCATTGCTAAAAGGGGGGCCAAAACTGTAAAACAGGAGGGGGTTTACAGATAGCTCGATGTATGTAAATCAAATATACCGAGGTGTCGATTAGTAAATAAGAGATACGTGCATTATCTTAAGATTATTATACATATAAATCATTCAATTATTATTGTCATCAATTAGGCGTTGGAAATCTGACTTTGACATTTTTATCCTATCTTCTCAACATGTGCAGAAAATAGATAGGTATAAAAAAAATTAAGATTTCAAAGGTAACCAGATGCCAAAAATAAGTGAAGGAGGTGCAATATATCTCTGCAATATTTAGTTCCAATTTTCACTCTGGATAAACCTATCAGATTTTTTAAATAAATAGTAGTAAGAAAATATTGGAGTGGCATCAAAGTATATTTGACTCTAGATCTGGTTAAGGTAAGTAGTCTAACAATAAACAGGGAGTTATTATTTCATATTACTTGTATAAGAGGTGTCCATTTGAAAACGTCATTTAGTTGGCTGGGAAATGTCAAAAAAAATGATGAAAGAACAAAAGTCCGTTTACTTTGATTATGTCATCATTACCTGTCAAAATGTCATAGCCAGCATAGCCTGCTAGTTAACTGCTCTAATAAACACGAGGTACTTACTTGATGGTAGGCAGATTGGCCTGATATATTTAGAAAATTCTACAGGTTTCCTTAGCTTCAGAAGGGCTATGTCATGGTTGTAAGTATCTGTGTCAAAGTTTCTATGTCTTATAACGGCAGAAACAGCTCTCATTTTTGCTGGAACGTCGGTAGTTGTTGACTGATCATGGTCACCGAGAATGACTCTGATTTTCGAACGTCGCAGCCTATTTCAAGCAAACGTATATAATTTATTTACAATTTTATCATAAAAATAATATATATGTACAAGGAGAGAGACAGTTAGAACAATAGCGTAAACTCAAATTTAAGTCTAGGTAAGGTAAAGTATCAAAATGAATATAATAGCAGGAGGTTTTCATTAGAAAACGTCATTTCATTAATCAAACTAAATGGAATTTTGTTCCTTCATTCTTATCTTTTAACATTTCACATCCTACTAGATGACGTTTTCAAATGAATACCCTCTATATTATTTAACAAGCATATAATGTAGGCCATCATTTCCGAAGGTGTCGTTTAAGCCCACGAGCGTAGCGAGTGGCACAATTCACCTGAAGTGACGATGCCTATTATATGCAAGTTGGATACTATAGGGGGTGTTCATTTGAAAACGTCATTCAGTTGCATGTAAAATGTCAAAAGAACAGAATGAAAGAACAAACGTCCATTTACTTTCATTGTCACCCTTTTCTGTCAAAAATTCATAGCCTTCTAGACGACGTTTTCTAATGAACATTGTGTACTTTGCCCACAGCTTAATTCACAGTTTTTACTTAACAATCAATTAGATGACATGAGTCTTGTTTTGATTGTCAAACTCAAGATGACGTTAAAACCATCATGGCAACCATAATAGTTCGAACCTTCATTTGTTTTGTTTGTAATTTATAAAATAGTGGTGTCTGCATGCAATTCTTATGATGAAGTGTTTAATTAAAAAAAAAACAAAAGATGCAGCTTGAATAATAGTAGATTATGTCACTAGGAGTAAAAGTGGGTCTTTTCGTGCTGAGCCCAGAGATTGACGGCCGAAGCGAAGCTGAGGCCTGCAACTGGGCGAAGCACAAAAAGACCTTTTACTCCGAGTAACATATACTATTTTTTTTTCAAGCATGCAAGAAATAAGAAATCTATTTCAAAGTGGTTCAGTTTTGCAATTTTCTCTCATCCTCTTTAAGCGGGTCTAGGTACTTACCCAATTGTGTATATTATTTGTAAAATACATAGAATATGTTAGAATGGTGGTTTTCAATGTTCAATGGTTTTAATGTATTAATTAATAACCAATGATTATGGTAAACTAAGAATTTGTAGCATTATTTTCAATACTAAATTAATAAATGTCACATTGACAGATAAATATGATGACGCGCATGACATTTAACAGACGAATTCAGAATTCGAGAACCTATGCGATTTCGACTAATAACGGTTTCAGATGGTGCTCTTGAGTGCTCTGAGAGTATTTCTGTCCTTTGTTTTTTCAACAAGAATGGAAAGATGGCAATACACTCAGATCGGTTTATTTGGTGTCATCTATTATTAAAATAATTTTGGTGAATGAAAATCGTTTATATATGCGCCACCATGACACTAGCGGTGACTTTTGACTTTACTTTTACTGCCTAGGACTTTTTTGCTACTTTTTTGGTCTCAGGATTTGAAAGCCCACTTTAGGTGTGCGTATGGAGAAAACAAATGACGTACTTTTAGTCCGCTTGAAAAAAATAAATATTAATCACGCTGTGGCACCTATTTTAATTCAAAAGGTATAACATACCCTATTATCTGTTTACAACTTCTCGTAGGTCTGCGTACTATGACCATATTGTACAGCCGTAGACAATAGCATATTTTCCAACACGCATATAATGCAGGCCATACCCGAAGGTGTCGTTCGAGCCCACGAGCGTAGCGAGTGACGCAATTCCCCTGAGGTAATGTTGCCTATTATATGCAAGTTGGATACTATACTTTGTCCACTGCTTAATTTACAATTTTTTATAGATGGGCGAAGGGAAAATTCCCAAAAAACCTTTAAACCCAATTTAGGGTTTTTTACCCGGGTTTTTTCCCATCTTTTCTTGAAAGCACCCGGCAGTTTCAAGATTTAAGGTTAGATTTTATATTAGAATTCAATAAATCAAGATTCTGGTTTGTTTTTTGATAAATTAAACACTGGTCAAGTGATTAAAAGCTTCAAGCTGCACAAACCAACTAATTATTTGCTTAATTGGTAAGAGTTAAGCGTATTGAAAAAGTTAAATTTAGAGGTTATAATGGAATAAACCGGGAATTTTCCCGGATGTGTTGTCGCGCAGTGTCCCCCCCGCTAATGATAATACGTAATCCGTTTAATCGGTGGTTGCGTGGGGGCGGCTGTGTTCGCGGCTGCGGCCGTGTTGCCGCCGTGTCTGCGGAGATTCGACTACGTGGATGTTCTAAGTCCAACGCATCTTCGTGTGTCGAATCTCTTTTACCACGCTGCCAGGGGGACCCAACTCTTGGAAAGGATCTATTGTCCCTTAGGTCGCTGATTTAAATAATGTAGAATTTAATATTTTTGGGGATGCCAGCAAGGTTTTATTGTTTACGACAAAACCTGTAAAACGCCAAAAAAATACTAATTGAATGGTAATTAAGTAAAAATAAAATTAAAAAAGGCAATTTTTTAGTTTTCTACAAAATCTGAAATAAAATAGCGGCGGACGTGAACTTTTCGCGATAAGCTCAGTGGTCCCCAGAAACGTGTTTGACGGGTACACGATTTCTTACTAAATTGGAAAAACTACAACAAAGAAACCTAACGACGCAGTGTAGAAGAGATGGGGTCCTCGATATTATGGTGAGCAAAACACTACTATAATATACTAAATGATTCAACTTCTACACGTCTCCTGCATCTGCAAAGTATCCGCTATCGGCAAGAAAATGGCCTATTCAGGAAAAGGGCAGAGGTGGGCTGACACTATATGGCACAACCGAAAAAACACTTCACGAAACTTTTCGTAGGCGAGCAATTGCCGAATTAATTGTTGTGGCACTAATTAAAAATACAAATAATTAGCGCGGATAAGCGCTAAAGCGAGATTCAAAAAAGGGGAAAAAATTACGAATTGGCGATAATCAGAACGGCGGAGCCAAGGACTGACTTTTCTGGCGGTAAAATTCGAACTTTTCCGTCGTCCCGGTTAGGTAATCACTCTCGCGAGTTCAAAAAGCGTCTTTCTCTTTCGAGTGTCGAAGATCTTCTCTTTCGCCACCCCCTCGGTACGTCTCATCCCCGAAAGGGTCCTGCCGAAAAAATCGATACCACCCTGACCAGTGGCGATTATATGGCGCTTCAGACAGCGCGGGCATAAATTCAGAAAATGAGCTTTTCTGGAAAATCTGCTGGACAAAGAAAATTGAAAATGTGATCATTGGATAGAAGAAATGATGCTCTTCAAAATGACACCTCACATGACATAGTTTAATTGACAATTAAAGCTTCTTATTGAAATTAAATGTTAATTTCCTGGCTCAGTCAATTAAGACATTAATTGCTCGAATTTACAATCAAAGGATCAGAAATTAAAAGCTCTATCTGCTGAGAGAATAAGATTTTAATTTCAATTAACGATATTCGCAAAATCGCCTTAATTACTAAACTATTGTTCGGGTCACGTACAGGTCTGAAATTCTTTCAAGGGCCATAAACCATTAAAAGGGCGCCTTTGCCGGGTAAAGAAGAAGGGCAATTGTAGGGTATCATGTTTTAAGGCCGGAATTCCCAAGAAATTGTGAAAGTGCCTGTCCAATACTAACAAAAGAAATGCTCTTGACGAAAATAAAAATTATTGCAAACATATGTGCATTTAGGGCATCGTGGGGCTGGTTTATTTAGAAAACCGAAAAATAGAAAAAACTTCCATAAGATTAAAGCTTAAAAGCTTCGAAAAATGGCTTACAGAGTTGCCACGTTTCCACACATGAACTCATATGCAAACAGAGAGGTCAGTTTGCATAACAGTGTGTAGGGAATAAACCCTCAAAAATGAAAAAACCAGGTGAAAACCCAACTCTACAATTTTTACAAAATAATCAAATAGATAACTCGGTCGTCAACATCCGTTTTGTTTTGATTGTCAAATGTCAAGTGTCAGTGACGTTAAAACTATTATGGCCATCAGGGCGGCCATAATAGTTGGAATAATATAAGCATAGTAGCAGCATAATAGTTGGCACCTTCATTTGTTTTGTTTGTAATTCCCAACATGGCGGTGTCCGCTTGCAGTTCTTATGGTGTGTAATGAAAAAACAAAAGATGCAGCGTGAATAATCAATATCATTCATGCACCTGTTTGAATTCAAGGGATGTAATCACGTACTCTATTACGTGTTTACAACCTCACGTATGATGACCATATTATTGTACAGCCGTGGACAAAATATTTACCCTATACGGTACCTACTTTCTTACACAATGAGCAGCCGTCAAAACATAATTTTCGGAAACTAAAGATGCCCCACAATGGAAATGACCATCGTAAACGATCCTGGCTATCCAAGGGTAATGATTTATGCCTGTTGGGCGACCACCTACTATCCTATTTTCGTGATTTGATACACCACATTCTAGAAACATAAATCTCGGTTATTAGGTACCCATATCAAAACTCTTTAAATTTGTAAGAAAAACAAATCAATTTTTTTTTATGTTTTGGGTCAAAGTTGATTAAAATCTAAAACGGCTTGCCATTCAAATCAAAGATGGCTTAGTTTCCGGAATTAACCGAAAGTGCTGCCAACTTAAAATTATTTTAGGTGAGATACCTCCATATACCCACTTTGCACAATACTGAATTTGATATGTTTACTGTAGAGTCCATTTCAAATAGATATTCATCTAGTAAGCTGAGACATTGACATATAAATGACACATTTACATGGATGGAATAGGACGAATCTGTCAATTCCTCAGCCTGCTAGATGAATATCTATTTGCAATGGACCATATAATGTTTACTTAATTATAAGAGGAAAGTTACATACCGCACGTACAATTTTTTGAATCTCCTTTATCGTCGTCATCGTCATCATCTTCGACACTACTGTCACTCACGTCGTCATCAGCTAACGGGTTTGAACTGCCACCCAATGGATTTGCAAAACTAAACAAATTAAAAAATATTCTTGCTTTTCTGATGTTATTGCTCTGTTGCAATGTAGAGTTTAGATGATTTAATTTTCTCTAGAAAAAAAAATATATTAGCGAAACTATATAGGTTGGATCGAAATTCAGTATGCACAGGGAAATCATTTTAAGTCGCTCACTCGATTAGCAGCTTTTCTGATAAACTTCATAAGAATTTGATACATGAAGGTCGTATAGCAAGGCCGACCTCGGATCCAGAGTTAGCGACGTTACTGGCTGCCCGGTTTGACAGATACGACGCCTTTTTGATTTTTTTTTTTTAATGGAAACACATATATTTACCTACAATCTAATAGAGCAGAAGAAGGAGATCGCAGAACTATATAACTTCGTATATATATCTCTAGGCGTTTCGATTATACAGGTAAAGTTGTACAACAAGTCTCGGTTGTAAAATATCTTGGCGCGCTCGTCAACGAAACCAATGACCCTAAAGTCGAAATTCTTGCAAGGATGGAACAGGCCAAACGCTCATTTGCATCAGTGAGAGTGAGGAGCTTCTTCGCTTGCCGTGACCTGAGTCTGCAGCTGCGTGTGCAAATGCTACGCTGCTATATCTTCCGGGTCCTTCTATATGGATGTGAAAGCTGGAACTTTAATGAAGCACTGGAGCGTCGGATCAACGCATTCGAGATGTACTTATAACCACTTATTCTGCGCGTATTCTGGATAGACCGAATAACCAACGAAGAGGTACTCGGCGGATGAATAAAGATAAAGAATTATTAACAACAATAAAAGAAAGAAAACTGCAATACATCGAATACATCATGAGAGGATGGTGATATGAAATACTCCGCCTTGTTATTGAGGGAAGGATCAAGGGCAAAAGATCTGTGGGCAGATGGCAGAATTCGTGGCTCATGAATCTGAGAAGATGGTCTTGTCGAACGTCTATTGAGATATTCAGGGGTGCAGTTTCGCGCACCATTATAGCCATCAGTTGGATCGCCAACCTTCGGATGTAGATGGCGTCATAAGAAGAAGAAGGGTCGTATGACATCTAAGGCCGACCTCGGATCATGGGATAGCGACGTTATTGGCATTCCGATTTGACAAGTACGACGCCATCTTGTTTTTTTTTTAATTGAAACACACATATCTAATAGAGCTGAAGAAGGAGATTGCAGAAATACATAACTTCGTATATATCTATCTCTAGGCGTTCCGATTATACAGGGTGGTAAAGTTGTTAAAATTCGAAAAATATACGACCCCATGTATCAAATTTTTTGAAGTGTAACAGGAAATCTGCTAATCGAGTGAGCGACTTAAAACGATTTTCGAAATTTCACCACCCTATATAATCGAAACGCCTAGAGATAGATATACGAAGTTACATATTTCTCTAATCTGCTCCTTCGGCTCTATTAGACTGTATGTAAATATATGTGTTTAAATTTAAAAAAATCAAGATGGCGTCGTATATCTCTCAAACCGGGCAGCCAATAACGTCGCTAGCCCAGGATCCGAGGTCGGCCTTAAATGCCATATACATCCCCCATGTATCAAATTTTTTTGGAAGTGTGACAGGAAATCTGCTAATCGAATGAACGACTTAAAATTATTTTCGAAATTCAACAACTTTACCACCCTGCATAATCGAAACGCCTAGAGATAGATATACGAAGTTATATACCTATTTCTGCAATCTCCTTCTTCAGCTTTATTAAATCTATTAAATTCTAGATATATGTGCTTCCATTTAAAAAAATCAAGATGGCGTTGTACCTGTCAAACCGGGCACCCAATAACGTAGCTCTGGCTCTAGATGCCATACGACCCTCCGACCCCCCCTTGTATAAAATTTTTATAAGGTTTAACAGAAAAGCTGCTAATCGAGTGAGCGACTTAAAATGATGTCCCTGTACGTATAAGACTTCAAGAACGTATACTTTTGAAGTCACAATAATCATTATTTTTCCGTTAAACATGGCTCTAAAAATGAACTTCCCTCCAAACTACAGACATCAAAAAAGCCTGTGCTAATTAATTTGAATATACGATATAAATTACTTATTAATCTTATATAATACAGTTTTTTTTAACGTCCTATATATCTAGGTATAGATAAAATCAATAATATTCCCATATAGGTACCTCTACTAATAATTGCCACCGACCACAAATACATACCATTTAGATGTGCATACTGCATGCATGTATGTATTATTATGTGCCACATACTTATCACGCATTTACTTAATTCGGACTTGACCTTATTTTTTATTATTTATATATCTGCATGTAGGTACCTATATGGCTCTCACAATATCTATAGATATAACATTGCATAAAACAAACCATATTCCTTACCGGGTCAACTAAAGTTTCACACTCCTTAATTATAATTATGTAAATGAGTGATATAACAGATGCAGCTACTTTCATTTCCACTACATTTATTTTTTTACTAAAACTCCACTTTGATATTATCCTCTATAAACCTACAGATTAAAACTAGTGTTTGAATAGCGCACGCCAACCACTACCTCTCGGACTAAAGCGCGGAATGATTTCAGAAGTGTTATAGGCGCCAAAGTTCCTTTGCTCACTAAAGATATCGAATTTTTGCCAAAAAAGTAAAAGTAAACTTGAGAACGCGCGGTTGTTGCGTCAGGTGATTTCACCAACATACTAAAAACAGTACTCTTTCACTTGGCCTTGAGAAGAAAGTACCTACTTAAGCACCGATGAACTTCAATCATTTCGATGAAATTGCCGTAAACACGCTCTCTTCACGAATTATATACAATTTTGTTTTTTGGATTTCTTATATTTGGTAAATTGTATTGAACGGAAGAGCTTTCTACTATTCCCCAAATTGACATATTATTACAAATGTAAAAATAATAAAACTTTGAATGTTACTTTTAATAATTATTTATCAGTTCAAATAACTAAAGAGCCATTTTTATTACAAAGTATTCCTGTAACAATATACCAAAAGTACCCAAAAACAGTTTTTATGCACGTTTAGTGATAACGCACGTTTAATATTGTATATGTTCTAGATTTGTTTCGCTATTTGCGTAGACTAGAACTCAAAGAGGGTAATTATATAACAAAGTACTTTCAAAAAAGGGTAGCCCATGTAATTATACAAAATAAAAATGACACAATTTGGAGTTTTCGCTTTTTAATCCAGTTTATTTGCAATTAAACCGATTATTATATTATTTAATTAATGCTAAACTAAAAATATGGGCACAGATTGTTTGTCTAGTGACTAGTGTCTGTCCCCAAGTATAAATGAATAATCAACTATCAAGTATTATGATTTTGGAATTCCCATTAAATGACTCGTATTTACAGGCTCTATAATGGTTCCCATCCTTGTGGTTACACTGGGTTTAATATACCTCCTGTAAGCAAGTTCTGGTACAAACGAATTACTAATGGGGGCACGAATGCTCGCTTCATAGTCTTTCACAGTTTTAAATGGAAAGGGCACCTGAGATACTAAATGAGGTTTTATTTTTGCAGCAGCTTTTTCATTAATAATTAGCAACCCTTTATTTTCGTCTCTTCTGGGCAACACTTCTGGCATTTTCACTATAAACCTTCTACGTTTCCTCTGCTTCTTTGGATTGATTCCCATCCCTGCCCATGAACCCCAACCAGGTAAGTTTAAGTCGATGTCCTTTGGTTTGTCCTTCTCCAACTCGGATTGCTTCTCTTTTGCGAAATCAGCTGCAATATCATCGTCGTCTAAAGCTTCCAACATTACACTGACTTGGGTATTCTTTTCAGAGTCGTCTCCTTCCACAATCAAATCTGGCTGAGCTGATGCTAAATTTGTCACGTTAGGTTTTGTAAACTGTTCCAAACCAATTTCCTCTGAAACGTTTTTAGATGAAGGAGAATTAACTGGATCTAGATTATCTTGAAGAATCGCTTTCAAAACACCAACAGTTTTATTTTCCTCAGTTTCTTGATTTTCATTGAAAGGCCTTTCCAACATTTCTTCATCTATAAGCTGCCTCTTATGCTGTGAAGGCATGGATAAATCAACTTTAACTGTGTTTGCTTTCTTTGTTTTATTTTTAGTCTTGCTGACTTCTTTGCCTTTTACTTTATTCTTTGTTACATTTGATAATTTTCTTTTTAGCATTCCCGCGATCTTCGTATCGGCACTTGTAAATATCTCCTCAATACTCCACAAACCGGACTGACTCTCTTGGCATATCTTCGAATCTTTCTTAACAGAAGGTTCAGTTTCAACTTTCTTTTTCTTTTTTCTTGTATTAGTTTCTAGCAAAGGCTGCTTTTGTAAGTCATCTTGAGTGGCTATTACAACTTCCTCTTGAGGCTTAACTTCATTATTAGTCTCGGCCATGTTTTCCAGTTCATCATTATCATTTTTGCCATTTGCTTGTTGCATCTTATTTGACCAAAACTTTCTATAATTGTTCACAAAATCACTTACTTCCGGGCTTGGTTCAACTTGTCCTGGCCATGGATGGTTATCATTACTTTTTAGCACATTAGAATTGGAAATATCTTCAGTTTCAAACTCTTCCTCTTCCTCTTCAGAATCACTGATCACTTTCTGCTTCTGGGTCAACTCTTTGCTGATTTTTAGTTGCTCAGCCAGAACTTGCCGAGTCTGAAAAATCAGAAAATACTAAAATGATGATATGATTGAATTTTTAAGGTAATTGAGTGGTCCCTTAAATTGAGAATGAGAAGTACCTAATAACTTAGGTCAGCATAGTTCAGAGTGTTTTTTTTTTATATATGATTCATATTATATGTATTGTTTACCACTTAATTTAAAATTTTATACATACCAATTATATTGGGTGACACAGCCAAGCGCTTCCACAGTTTTTATTTTAAAAATTTGAAATTCAGAGGTGAAAAATAAGATGTAAGAAAACGTGCTTCAGATCTCGTTTCAAGTACTTAGGCACGACTCCCGGTTTAAACTGAAGTACTGCCATATTACATTTTTTAAATGGAACACCCTATATATTTGTTCATTTTCGGATTCCCCGTCGAATTCTAAGTTATTAACATTTAAAATAATGTAAGCTTATCTCTTACCGTTTTCGAGAAAATCGTGTTTGGATTATTTCATATCATCAGTAATAAATGCGGATTTTTATGGAAACAGTGAACATCGATCAGTACTGATTCTCAGTACTCTTTCTTGGGGTTTCTCTACTAACACCAATATTTTGACTAATTTCTTTTAAAAACATGGATTTATTGACCTCTACAGTTGCTCAATTGTTTTCATGGATGACTGGATTGTCAACTATTTAGATGTATCATGTAGATTTATTTAAAAAAGGCGTGACCTAAATAAAATAGAAGTTTATATTGGAAGTTAGAAGAGATACCTAAATGTCTTCAAAATATCAATTATCCATTTTTTCCATATCCGACAAGTTGGAAAGACTTTTTTTAATGTCTATTGATAGAGAGCCTAAAAAAATGGAAATCTATGAAACCAGGGCTGATTGATGTTCATTTGATTCATAAAAATTCACGTTTATTATTGATGATATCGAAAGCTCAGGCGCGATTTTCTCGAAAATGGTAAGAGATCAACAAACATTATTGTTAGATGTTAATAACTTAGAATCCGATGGGAATCCGAAAATTAACAAATATACAGGGTGTTTCCATTTAAAAAATGTATAATAATAAAAAAATAAATAAAAAATGTGTAATCGTGCCTAAGTGCTTGATACGGGATCTTAAGCACATTTTCGACTTATTTATCACCTCCAAATTTCAAATTTTTAAAATAAAAATTGTGGAAACGCTTAGCAGTTACATACATCTTGTGTCACCCAATATATTATATACTACACTTGGTCTTCAACCCACACCTTGTTTTGATTATCAATTTAACACTAGTGTTAAAGTAGTTTACTATAAAGTACATATTTACCTCTTTATCATATTTTGCTCGAACTTGCTTGCTCTTTGCCCACTGTCCTGTATTTCTATGCCTTAGACTGAATCTCTCAAGAGCTCTGGCTTTTTCAATTTCTTCCAATTTTTTCAAAGCAGCTTCTGGATCAGACTTTTGCAACTTCTCAAACTCCTTCAACTTTTCTTTAATTTTCTCCTTTCTTAAAATTCTGCGATACTTTTTGCTTTTAATTTTCTTTTGTCTTCTTGCTTTTGATTCATTGTAACTTTGAAGTGCCCTTAATTTGGCTCCATATTTTCTCTTTTCCTTAAGTCCTTCTAACACTGTGGATAATTCCTTGCCTTCATCATCTTCAATATGATATGTCTCAACCCTTGGCTGAATTTGTTCCAACTCCTGCTCCAACTTTGACTTATATGTCCATGAACTAGGAAAAAGTGCAGCTTTCTTAGCTTCTACTTTTATTTTTTCTACTTTATCAAGTGGAAAAACTTGATGAGCTTGTGCTCGATTTGAAGTTACAAAAGCTTCCCATCTATCAAGGAGAAACCTATTTCGCTCATACCCTACTGACCTTCTAATTTTATCTGATTCAGGTTTTTCTAAAGATTTTGGTAAAGTGCGTGCCTTTTTTATAGTTGATTCGATTTTTTGAGTAGTCTTAGCATGTTGTTTCTTAGACTTCAGTGACTTGGTCAAATCTTCAATATGTATTGATCCATTTTTCTTAGCAACTGATTTAATCAGATTAAACTCGGAAATATGCAATGATGGCTCTGTCCTTGATGGTTTTTTTAAATGCTGCGATTTATTCAGATTTAAAATATTTTCAACAATTCTAGCATGTTTAGTATCTGTTATGTGGTCATCTTCTTCTGACAAGTGGAAATCACTATCATCACTCATGATGAATGTTTTTCAAAGACAAATTAGCTTGAATATTCTTAATAGTTGAAATTTATAATTCAAGAATTAGATGTGTTAATTATTTTCATCTTATTGGCTTTTGCTGTAGAAACTGAAGACAGCAAATGCAGGCTGTTTTAAAATATCTTTTATTTTTATTACTTCACGATGCAACTGGTATCGCTTCCTATTCCAAGATGTTTGACTGAAAAAGTACCTTGAGCTTTTTCAAAAGCTTTAAAACACTTTTTCTTGTTTTTCACTCTTGATCAACGAGGTTTTCACTAGTTTTGTTGTGGTTTAGTTTTAGTGGTCTTTACACTGTACACTGCACATTACTACACATTTTTATTTGAAGGTTAGGTTAGGTATTCTCTATCATGTGCTCGTGTCATATGACAACAAACATCAAGCCGCCCGTCATTTGTCTAACGTCACTAGAGATGTATCAATTGTCGATTCAAACAAAAAAACATGCATCGCCAGCTAGTAATGAGTTTTGTCGCAAATTGTCCCCCCACTCATTGGTCAACAATGTCATCACGTAGTTGCGGGGGCTGCGGTTCTGCGGTTACTCCTAAGATTTGAATATGTGGGTTTCCTAGGTCCCACGTATTATTAGGTACCCTATCTTTAATACCGATGCAATGGGGACACCATTCTCATAAACGATCCATTTACTTTATTGTTCTTCAGGTCGCTAATAATGGGGTTAGCTTGGGGGGGGGGGGGGGGGGGGGCATAGGACCGATAATTCATCTTTGATGCTAAAAAATACTTCCATAGTTCAGCCATACGGATATAATTAATAAATGGTACTTGAAATAAAATTTTGTGTTTTTTAAATGTCAGCAAGAGACGGAGAGAAAAATCATTAAGAATCTTTCATCTGTGCTCAGCGTCCTTTGATAACTAACTTTTTAGAAATCGCCAACGTTTCGACCTTTAATTGAGGTCTTTTTCAATCAAAGAAGCCTGTCATGCAAAATAGAACTAAAATTATAATGAAGTACCATATCGGTACTTGTACATCTACGGGTATATATTGCACTTTAGGACAAAAGGCCACAGGACAACAAGACGGGTTGAGAAGGACTCAACAACTGCGGTTGTAAAACTGCGATTTCTAAAAAGTAAAGTAGCTTTATTGTCCTACATCTATTATACAAATGGTTGGCACGTAGGCTTCTGGATTCTTGGACCCTTGTTATTGTATGGTTGGTTGCTATCTTGGGTTCTGGTCCTTTTGTCTGATTAAAATAAGTTACAGCGGGTGCTTCTAACTTCTTTGTTTAATGACGTTTCGACACAAATTGGTGCCTTCATCAGATTACTACAACATATGGAATACTTAGTTTAAAGATAAAATTTTTTACAATAGCAGGAAGGAATGGTATAAAGGAATACATGGAAAAAAAATTATATAAAGATTACTACAAGTACGAAATAAAATGTTGAAACATAAGCGTATTGAGGGATGATTAAATTAAAGAATAAAGTCGGTAACTCAAAGCAAAAGAGCGTCAAAAGTGAAACCTACGATGCAATATGGTGTTAGGTTAAGAAGAGGGGCCAAAAGGGTAAGAAACGTAAGAAAAGGAGGGAATCTGAGGGTGACAATGACTTACCACAAAACGATGTACAGTTTTGGTTCGAAGTTTGTTGCAGTTTTTTTTTCTTTATGTACTGTTACTTGAAAAAAAGTAAATGAAAGTTGCATTATTGCTTTGTACATGCTGCTCGCCGTGTCGAAACTCTGCGGCTAACCGTCAGAGATATCGTACGGCACGCAGCATGTACTATGGGGAATTAAAGAAATTTTTTTTAAGTTTTGGATAAGGAAGCCTATAATGAAAGAAGATGCAAAGGCTGGTAAATTGGTCAAGGTGGTGTTTAATATACACATACATCGCAAGGTTAATTGTTTTTAATTAAGTAGGTCTGCTGACTGGTGGTTTTGGGTGTTTGGTTTATATTGTTTTGGAAATTAACTATGTATTTTAGGTAAATTTATGGATATTGAAATATTTACTGATTTTATGCAGAGGGTAGTTACAGTATGTAGGAGTAAATTTTACTTAGGCCATCAGTGTCCGTTTTTGCATTGACGCAATTACTGTTTTTTTTTTGTATACCATTTCATGAAATTCCCTTTTTTTCTTGTTTTTTTTCTGTTTTTAGGACTTTAGCTCTTTTAAAATCAAAATTATGCTGATGTTCATTTGCGTGGTGGGTTAGGGCTGTAGGGTTATTTTTGTTGTGTTTGTGTCCATTGATGCGGTTTTTTAAGAACTGGCTAGTCTGCCCGATATAGACGCCAGGGCATCCTGTTTGGCAGGGTATTTCGTAGACGATGTTGCTTTTTTTGTCTGTGGGGGTTTTGGGTTTCAGTTTGGTAAAATGTTGGTTGAGTAAATTATGTCCTTTAAAACTGGTTTGGATATTTTCTTTGGAGACTGTATTGCGGATTTTTTCGGAAAGACCAGGGATGTATGGTATAGTTAGATAGTTTGTTTCGGGTATTTTTTTTGGTATGCCTGGTTGAATTGTTATAAAATTTATGTATTCTTTTTTTAAATATAGTGTTAATTAGGCCGTAGGGGTAGTTGTTTGTTATTAGGGCGGACTTTGCCTTTTTTATTGCATCGGTTCGGTATTCAGGATCGGAAAGGCCTACCGCGCGGTCGGCAAGGCTGGTTATGACGGACTTTTTTTGAGATATAGGGTGATTTGAATTGAAATTTAAGTATCTGCCAGACCAGGTGGGTTTCGTGTACCATGAGGTTCTTACTTTGCCATTGCTGTTATGGAGGGTGAGGTCTAGAAAATTGATTTGCTGATTTTGTTCGATTTCTATGGTGAATTGAATTTTTGGGTGGTATTTGTTGAACTCGTTCAATATGTGTTGGCCGTATTTTTGTGGAGCAGCGAGTAAGCAGTCATCTACATAGCGGAAGAAGAAGGGGAGTTTTACTGGTAGGTTGTCAATTACAGTGGTTTCGAGATCTTCGAGGACTAATTGTGCAATGACGCTTGAGATGGAGGCGCCCATCGCACAGCCATTGATCTGTTTGTAATAAGTGTCATTGAAGACGAAATAAGTAGAGCTTAAGGTTAGTTCCACTGCTTCTAAGAAGTCCTTCATAGGTATGTCAGTGTGTTGTTTAATTTTGTCCCAGTGTTTTTTTAGGAGGTCAAGGGCAAGTTCGATAGGGATATTTGTGTACATGGATATTACGTCTAAGGACATTAGGGAGTAATTTGTGGGGTAGGATACGTTAGAAATTTTGTCTTTAAATTGCCAAGAGTCCTTGATATAGAATTCATTTTGATGTACTATTTTTTGTATTATATTTTTTAGAAATTTTGAAAGTTTTTCGAAAGGGGATTGAACACATGAGACGATGGGTCGGAGTGGTATGTCGGTCTTGTGCAATTTTGGGAGGCCGTAAATTTTTGGAGGCAAGGCGTTGTAAATTTTTAGATCTTTGGCGGTGTTGGGGGATATGTAGGCCATATTTTCCCATTTTTTTATTAAGTCGTTGTTGCTTTTTTGAAATTTATTTGTTGGGTCATTTTTCATTTCTTTGTATGTAGTTTTGTCTGTCAGTAGCTCGTAGATTTTTTTGTCGTAGTCAGTTCTGTTCATGACAACAGTCTTATTTGATTTGTCTGGTTTGAGGACTATTACTTGGGGGTTGTTTTTCAGAAACTGTCTAGTTTCATTTATGTTGCGTTGGAGGTTAATGTTGTTTTGTTGTCCAGTGTTTTGTGAGGCTTTGTTTTTGTGGGTGTGTATGTGACTGCTGCAGGCGGATCTGATATTGTCTTTTGTTTGCGCTGGTAAGCGGGATATGGCAGATTCGATATTAGCTATGATGTCAGTTACTGGAATTTCTTTTTTGTTTTTTATAGGTAGGGCAAAATTGGGGCCTAAACTGAGGGTTTGAGAAACATTGGCTGGTATGGTGGTGTTGCTGAGATTTTCGGTCCAATTAGTTGTAGGGGGATTGGACGTTTTGATGTTATGTTGTTTTAATAGGTTATTGTTGAATTTCTTTGTGTTGGAGTTTTTTATGGAAGCGAATAGATTTTCGAATCTTTGTTTTTCTTTCTCAACAAAGGCATTGTAGAGATTTGGCGGGACAGTATTTTTGATTGAGGAGTTTACGTGTTGTCTGTCTCTTGTTAGTGTGTTTAGTTGTTTTGTGGTGTCGGTTATAAGCAGATTTAAGGTATTGAATCTGAAATTATGTAGTATGTGTTCATTAAATTTTTTTGTGAGAGATTCACAGGCAAATGATATGTGGTTAACGTTGACGTTTAAAAAGGTGGGTGTGAGATTTTTAGTTTTGCATCGTAGGAGGTAAATTTTACGGTTTTTAAGATTTGCTATCTTTGTGCTAAGGTTCACCGACAGTTTCATCAGTTGGGTGGTGTGGTTTCCATTATTCTTATGGCAACATTATTCTTATGGCAATTCTCAAGTGACTGTGTTCAGTTTTTGATTTATTTGTTTAATTGCATCTAGGGTCTCGAGTTGCGTACTAGGGATGGTTCTTTAGTAGAGAACAACGTTGTTGACAGACTAATTTAAATTGTAATGTTGTTGTTCTT